>JASFXZ010000009.1:1259854-1692354 GCA_032209605.1 Mactromeris polynyma
AAATGTTCTTCTTAGGTTATATATGCATTAACTATATCATATGATAAGCATATGAAATTCCAATGGTTCTCAATGGATTTCATACTTGATATGAATTGTTTCATTGGTGTATAACTAGTGCACAATGGTTATACACTAATCTTTCAGATTACTAAGATTCAGATTCTCAAGGGTTCAGCCAATTTGTTGGTCACTTTGTTATGATAAGTCAGTCAGAAGAACAAAAACATCCTAACAACTAAATTGTATCTAAAGTTTTATTGTAGATGTTTGCAGCTAATATTCAGTTTTGATGTAAAATAAAGGGAACTATTACATGTTATAGTTTAGAAGAAGAAATTAATTTGTGGAAAAGTGATATTGGACCATTTGTCATCACATCAAAGAATACATATTTAATAGCACAATCGTGAACAATGTGCGAATTAGGACAATCACTCAATTCCCCTGAAATATGCAACAGCCAACCCTTTCACTCAGCCTTCAATCACATACCTTAATTTCTAATCATACACAAACACACTTATACCAATAATTTGACCAAAATCACCTGATCATGTCTGCAACATAAGCCTTATTACTGCTATGACTGTACTTTTACAGGGAATGCCACATACACATGACCTCCCCACACAGACCCATGGGGAAACAACAGTCCACAAAACCTTAGGCACTGGGGAGGTTCAAGGGTAAACATGGATGGGGTGTAGTTAAGGAATGTTCTGAAAAGCTAAGGAGAATTAGGGGAACAACAAGTGGGTTACTGGATGGAATACATCACGAGCAAGTAAAGGAAGTTCATTAATAATAGGCTGCAACAATTATCATCATCAGTATAATAAACTACATGAACCATGATGTATTACCATCATAAATTTCTCAGCAATACATGTATTAGCTGAATCCATGATAGTTCTAGGCAGTGGACATTGATAAAGTTTTCATGATTTTGTTTATGTAATATTGAAGGGAGCAAATTATCTGATCAGTTTAAAATCAGTAATACAGAAAACTTAAGAAAAAATCTCTATTTACTTTACTTCCCAGCAAATTTATAAAAGCTATAACAAATAGATCTTTGAATGGAACTGGAACACACTATAAAAAGTTCATATACAGTTCCTGAATGGAAACATGCACTCACGACACCATTTAAATATTTTTAAAGGATACAACATCGGATTCAGCCATAAACAACAATGTCAACTGTGATACACAAATATGAGTCAAATTTAACATGAAATATGCACAAATGTTTCAGTAAAACTTACCAATTCAATCGAGAAGCCTGTAGCCACATCCATCCATTGCCTGTTTGAAATATGGCCACTTCACACCATGTCGACCAATCAGATTGCAGCAACTCGTTGTTTTCCGCCAAAGATCGTCCTTAACTCCATGTTAGGCGGCCCCGGGTCAGACGTCCTTTAATTACCAGAGGTATCAGCATAGTATATTATCGTACATTCAGATCACCACGAAACATTTTATCACAAACTTTTGAAGGATCAAACCATTATTCTCTTAGATGAAATTATATATTAATTTGTAGTTAGCATATTCGTAGGCGTGCAACCACACTATCACTTCAATGCAAACTTAGTTATCCATATTTTAGAAACTATTATTCCCCTGACCTACCCATCTTACAAGTAAATACTAAACCCATATTACTTAATCCATTTATTATTTAATAAATTGCGAGCAAGCGTTTGGACACTGCTGCGTGCACAATTGTTACATATCATATCATACATATCATCAATATCCTCCTTAAACACCCTGACAAACATTCCATTCAACATTATCCGAAGAAACATTTTCCTCCTGAATTGAAATATAATACTGTGTACTCAATGACAAGTATTAAAATAATAATTATAACCATTCTGCATTATCTGGCAAAAATTTACAAATTAAAAAATTAATGCACACACGCAATGCCCATCGCTGAATGCCAATTATTCTAACGTGGTCACCTAACTGACCACTAGTCACATGACCAACAAAACAAGTAGAGACTGACCAATCAGGGGAATTATTTCTCAACTAATTCATTACATTCAACCGTTGAGAAATTCATGTTTTATCAAATTCCGCCCAAAATGAAATAAGACCTCATCGCAATAACACAATATTGGTCAGTATTTCTACACTGTACCGTCCGCGTGTTACCATGGATACCACGTGGAGTTCCTACCACACGCACCATAAGAATAACGTTGCCATGTAAAGTTAGACAATCTCGAGCTATAACTACTAGCGTATCAAACCTCGCATATAAGACTAGCTACACAGGAAAATCTCGTGCAATTTCCCCTTAAAAATACCATACATAGGGCGAATTTGTTTTGCAAAACCTGGTTCAGGTTTGAGGTTTTAGTTTTGTTGTAGTTTGGTAGAAAAACTTAAACCAGTTTAGATTAAGTTTGGTCTGCAAACAAACAGATAGTTTAGTCGATGAATAATGGCCCACGTGATTTTGATTGTGCGAGATAAGAAAATCAAAGTTAAGAACTTTAAAACGTCTGTTTTGCAACGTAACATAGTGGACAATTTTAAAGCCAGGTTCCCATATAGCAAAGAAACATTTATTTTTAAACATTGCCCCACATATGAGTGGCACGGTCACCCGCCATAAAATCAGTCCACCATTTTGTTTAACTAGTATACGATTATTCGGATAAATCGAACCAGACAAACCACACTTGGAGATGGCTCGGTCAGTTTGATTAACCAGTTTAGGATTTGTTATTAACAAATACAGAAACTTGTTTTAGTTTGAAACCAGTTAGTTAAAACAAATGAAAGGTTTGACAAACCATTTTTGGATTCAAACCGGTTTGGTACAAACAAATTCGCCCATAGTATTACCCCATAGCTGATTTTGTATCACGACTTACGGAGGGCGCAAAAAACACTTCAGCTGTTCCAAATAAATATTTTGTCATGCACATATGTATCACATTATCGAAAAACGAAGAGCGTTAATCCATTCCCTTTACCAAGCAAATGCCCCCTTCACATACACGGATTTTTCTTTTACGGATCGCACAAATTCACGGATCCTTACGATTTTGCCACTTTTACGACCGATTTAAGAGTTGTTACGAGTTGTTACGAGTGGTTAGGTTACGAACTATTTACGGTTTATTACGGATTATTACGAGTTATTACGATGTATTTACGGCAAAATTCCACGATTTGTTACGGGTTGTCACGGATAACTACGAGCAGCTTACGGGCATTTTACGAGCTTTTTACGGATTGTTACGAGTATATTACGGAATGTTACTATTTATCGAAGCTTTTACGTGTTAGTTACGACCTGTTTACGTGTTAGTTACGACCTGTTTACGTGTTAGTTACGACCTGTTTACGTGTTAGTTACGACCTGTTTACGTGTTGTTACGAATAGTTACGAGTTAGTTACGAGTATTTACGAGTCCTTACGATTTTTTGCCAAAAAATATATAAATCCTGCAAATCTCAATGTATCATCATTCGACAACTGACATCCAGAGAGACAACTTGGCATATGAGAGAAACAGATTGCAGTTATATCAACAAGCATAATAACATTTGGACGCCACTTTGAATGTATAAAATGGACCGGTGTATTATTCTTACTCTTCGTTTCATCATCCATTCTGTGAATATTTATCCTTATTGAAGAGAAATCGCGACAAATTTCTCTTTTGGATTTTAAGATAGAGACGCAACAAACGAAACGACGTGTTTGTTCATTAAACAGAACGACATTTTAATCGCAACAACTCGGCTATTTTATTAAAAAAGACATCGGAAGTAACGTTGGGGGTAGTTCCGAAATGTCTGTCGAAATAAATGTATTTAGTCTCTGTGGAACTCTATGGCAGAAATCTTCGATGTCTTATACGGTGTAGGAAAACCGCTGTACGTACCGAGATTTTAGGTATATTCATACACGTTACTTCGAGAGCTATTTCCAAACTGTTGCGGAAATTGCCGAGATGTTGCGATTGCCGACTTTATCACGATGCATGTATAGGCTTAAATATGTTTCACGGTGTGCAATAGTTACGGCGTTGTAGTACTAGATCAACGACCCAGCGTCTGTTTTAGGCATAACGCTAAGCGAGAGAAAGGGGTTTAGACCCTTAGTTGATAAGGCTAAGGCCGAAGCTCCTCCGTACTGGAAGGACGTGATAACTGAACTAATTATGGCTCGGTACGTAACACAGTACCTTTTGAAAGTCCGTGTACAATAACGTTGATTTCCTCTTCAAACGGCGGAAAAACTTCTGGCAAAAAGGCGATAAGCGACATTGTTGGGTATGAAAGTTCTTTAAAAACTATATTCGATGCCAAGTGCATCGATGCTCCATGGAGGGTCCTGAACTTAAATATGAAGAAGAAGAAGAAAAAACAAAATTCATTATATGCATGCACGGGTTTAAGTCGTGTATATAACATCCAACCTACCAAATGTTGTAAGATCGTAACTCGCAATTTTGTAATTGTGATACATCAGACAACCAGTCCTCATACAACTATGAACGTAAAATAATAATACAGTCGGACCTCGTTTATTCGACAACCGTCTATCCGAATACTTGGTATCATCCGAAATAAATATCAAGTCCCAATATATCTTCTTTTATGCCCCCTTCACATACACGGATTTTTCTTACGAGTCCTTACGGATCGCCAACTCGTAGTCAATCGCAAGCATCCGTAAATAACTCGCTGGTATCCGTAAATAACTCGTCACAACTTGCAACAACTCGCAGGAGCGGACCCGTACGTAAATGGTAGTCAGTTTGAAGCATCAACAAGTGTTCCCTTAATTATTATTACCAAACATCTGTTATATATCCAGGATATAAATGACAACAAACAAACAAATAGTTTTGGTATAAACCGTGGGAACCACCTAGCGACTTATAAAAAACAATACAAATAACATTTATTATATTCCAAAAAATATAACAAATCTGAACATAATTATGCTTATATGTAGCAGATTTTTTAAAGAATATAGACGTATTACTGTCGGTCGTTCCCAGACATTAAGCGCCAAAACTTACTTATACTTACACAAAATCTCATAAATACACGAGACACCTAGCGGACAAATATTATCAAGGGAAATATGTTCGTCTAATTAATAAATTCAAACGAGAATTATCTTGAAAAAAGATGGTCGGCGCAATTTAAGTGTTAATATTTGTTGTGCAACATAATAAAATGTCGAGATGTTGGTGACACCAGATTCCAAATAGATTTCAGCAAATTAACCGAAATTCAGTGGATTTCGGTAAGGTAACGTACCCTTTATCGAAAGGTTAACCAATCCGCGCCAAGGTTACACACGTTATTCGGTTGAAGAGAAATTGCCTTGGTGGTTAACGTAAGATTTGATTGGTTTATACAACACTGATATGCAAATAGCAAAACATGTTAGTACGGCTGTGCCGAAAAACGATGAGCGGCGTAGATAGAATGATGTCTAAAGAATCGCCCTATTTCGGAACTCTGATTTCGCCAGAGGGGTACGCTACGGGAAAGTGAATAATCTTTTCGAGACAACCCGTTTGATGCCTCTCCGCTTAAAATATGAACCAATCAAATCGTCTAATGTGTTACATATTTAAACAACGTGCTTCATATACAATATTTGATTGGTCTAAAATGTAGGTCAAAATCAATATTATACAGCTACGCCAAAAAAATGTCAGCATATTCTTGAACAAATCTGGGACCAATATATACAGGGATAGGCAACGGATGCGAAAAATCAATAATTGCTCTAAAATGATATTTTAATGATTTAAAGCGGCGCGGTATCGCGTAAAAGTCGACGCGAGTTCACTAAAATACCCATAATCTAAAGACTATTTAAGCAATTTTCACAATATATGCATCGATAGAAAGCTAATAAAATTGACCTTATTCTGATTATAAATTTGAATAATTTTGTTTCTAAGTTTTATGACGAGTTAAAGTGATTCGATAATGAAAATGTGGCAAAAATAAACTCGTTTGCTAAAATATCAATAATATCAACATTTTTGCGGTCGTTTTCACATCAAATACATGCATAAAAAGCTTAGGAAATACACATTCATATGATTATAAATTAATGCATTACTTTGTTATTTGTTAAGTTTAACAGCGAGTTAAAGCGATTCGGGTCATGCACAAATGGTACCAAACTAAACCCGGTCCGTTTGCAAAACTACCAATAATATCAACAGTATTGAAGTCATTTTTATATAACATACATCGATAAAAAAACCCAGAAAATTGCCCTTGATCTTGGTTGTACACTTGTATATCAGCTCAGAAATTCAAATTTTCGCGACACATTCGATCTCAATATTAAGACCACCTCAATAAGAAGACCAGTTTTCAAGGGTCCCAAAGGTGGTCTTATTATTGAGGGGAAAATGTTGTTGGGCATTCAAACTTTGAACTTGAATGTCCATCGGAATAGTATAAGAAATTGAGCAACTACCTGCTTACCCACCCACTTAAAATTTGCTGGTAAGGGTTCTGCCAATCAATCCATGTGTAAGGGTGGCACAGGGCAGGAATTGTAGTGCTGTATTGTTTTACATGTACATGTACTTCTATATAATCGGCAGTGCTGAACCTGGGTGATTTGTAAAGGTACACCGGTAGAAAACAGCGTAGCCCGAAACCGAGCACATGTATTGACTGTGTAAGTCACAGGGATCTGTGTATCAAACTACTTTCAGAAAGGGGTGCATATACATTGTACATGTATATGTATATATGGACTATTTAAAAAAAACAGTTCATTCTTTTCAAAGTATTCTCCACCTGACCTTGCCGCCTGTGACTTATATTTGTTTTCCAGAACTGCAAAAACATGCTTGCTTGAACCAAACATGAGTTTAGTCGCCTTTGATTTCGGCTGTCACACAGTACCTGAGACATGGGTCTACGTCATGGTTTGCAGAAGGAACACAAAATCTCACACGAAGATGGCAAGGACGACCGTCCCTCGAAATTATGTACATGCATTCATATTGTTCATGACTCATTGTGCTCTTCTGTATAGCTTTGTACTTTGTATGTGACATTTTGTGGGTTTTTAGTTTTGTTTGGATAAAATGTCTTAATTCTTAAGTTGAAATTCCAATAATTGGTCGAAGCCAAGTCATGTATAGGCCTATGTATTGCTCTCTGTGTGAAACTTATGATATTTAGTCACGAATACAAAAATCCACTGCCAATAGTTTAGAATATCATTTTGTCGTATAAATAATAGACTGTACGCACAATAATTGTGTTTTTGCACATATTTGGGTGAGATTTGTGGTTAACTTTAAGTCATCCTTAAAAAATTGCTTGCTTGGCATAACTCTCCCAAACACAACGTAGGTAGGTGGTTATTTTTATGGTCATAGTTTCCACTCAGACCCTTAAACATATTTTGGGTAGGGGTCATTTGGTACAGGTTTTGGTAGGGTTATTCTAAACAAACAAAATTTGTAGGACGACCTAATGTTGGTAAACCGTTTCATGATACTGAGCCATTTCTCAATGAGATTCATGCAAGTCAGTGAACTGTGAATGATAGAAACACTGAGCATATTGACGGTACTGGCAATTATCACAAACGAGAAACATACTAAACAAAATCGTCGGAGAAGCTCGGCCATTTCCGTAATCTCTGTATTATTTATAGAAGAGCGCCAAAAGATCCGATTTGTAACAAGCTTTATATTCGGAACACCTCTGATATAAGAGTAACGTTATAAGATCATACCTTATCAATAAATTCACCATTTAAAATGAATACATATCGCAGTGTCGTAGCGTAAACAAATCAATGTCTTACCAGAATATAGAAATATTGATTAATGTCTAACCGCTATGCACTGTATTAACTTGCAGGTTGTACGGGGTGAAACAAACAAAAAATTGTTATCAACCAAAATTTATTTACAAATAAACGAACCGTGGTAAAAAAGTAATGGAAAAATAAACACTGTCAAATTTCAACACATGCACACATACACGTACGAGTTCTCATGTACATTGTTTTCAAGGATTTAACATGGACTATAAACAAGGCTCTGTTTTCGAACAAATATTCTCGATTGCTTACAAAAAACCCATTTACTTAACCAACAGTTTAAAGACACTACGATAAAAGCTGGTACATCCGGGCTGTTTCGGAAGCGACCCCATTCGGCAAACTTGGATGTTATCGATTGCTTGTGAACCAAATTCAAATGTTTCATAGTTTGTTAGCCTAACATTCTCCCCGCTCCATTGCATTGAGTTATAAACCTTCCATGGGACATTGAAAAGCGTGATATGGGGGTTAGGGTCTGACGTGTTGACACGAACCCCAGCTTTAAGCAGAACCTTGTTTATTTTGGCCACTAGAGTTAGAAATTCTTGAGAAAAACTAACTTTCGCGAAGATGACTCTACATGTGTTGAAATGATCAACACCTCGGAATGACAATGGTTTTGTTTCTGAGGCCAATATCTTCAGTTCCGATGTCGCATTCTCCATTGCATCAATACACTCGTCAACATCACCGTCCGAGTCTAAGAGTAAAAGGCTCAAGGTCAGATGAAATCCATTTGAAGGTGTCTTGAATTTCTCGTACTGTGGATGCCTGGACAATATCTCGTTTTGTACGTGAATGAGATTTGTCACGGTATTTTCGTCAGTAAGTTGAACCGTTGTGAAGTAGTTGGGCCTAAATGATTGCTGATTGGAGGAAGCCATTTTCCGCACTTATCACTTTACCTGGTTGACCGCTTTTTCTATCTTGCTAAAATAAAAAGACCACACCAATAATATTAAAATACCACCTCAATATTCAGAACACACTTTTCAAGTCCATTTTTACTGTTTTCTCCTTATTCAACCTCAATATTAAGACCAACTCAATACGAAGACCAGTTGTCAAGGGTACCATGGGTGGTCTTATTATTGAGGTTTACTATATAATTTTACGTTCACCGAAGACCGAGCTTATCTCTTAAAGCGATTACACACAATTTTTATGACGCATTAACATTTTGTAAACTCTATATAGCAATATCAACTGAATGCCATAAATTAATTGTGAACATCTCAGAAAGCTAATAAAGTTGTTTGCACGAATCTAATATTCAATTTACAATTTAGGATTTTATATATTAATATCCATAATAGAAAATTAACAAGTACACACACTTCATAAGAAACTTACAAATAAGGAACATTTAAATTTATTCTGTAAAAAAATGTTTAAACAAAATATGTCAAGTAGTAATTTTTTGAAAATGGTAGCCTATGTTGGGAATTTCCTTCACACAGACGTACTCTAAAACACCAGATTAAAACGTTTCTTAAACGTTTCCTGGAACTGTAAACATGAGTCCGATACAGGTATTTCTTATGCCAGCGCTAACTCGGTACGTAGGTCCGGATAGAAAATATTTGTATTGGACACTTTGATTCCACTACCGTTACATTCCCGGTGATTATGAAGGTATCGGAAAAAGCATCCGATGCTAAAGGAGAGTAGGGAAACATGTAAGCAAACTGACAATGCAGTGTTGTAGAGTACATCTGTATGAAGGCAATTATCAACGATTTTCTCATATTTTTTACTAATCAGAATTATATTGTCAAAAAAATAAGACTATATACCTTTAATATATAAACTCCAGTTCATAAATTGAAAAACAGTGCAGTAGAAACAAGAAAGATATAATTTAAACGAATCATTGAACTGTCAAATTTTACTAAATGCTAATTGCAAATGTGATAATCACCTAGTAGTCCTTGATTTAAAACTTTTCTGTATTGTATTATATGATTGAAGCCCACTTTAATTTATACGATACTATCTGGGTCAAATATTGTGCAATATTTTCAGAAATTCTCAACATTGCACCTGTTACAAAACACACGTAATATATAAAAAACGCTAATAAAAAGATAGATGTGTACAGGTAAGTTTAACCTACTCAGTGATTGGTCGACGCTGTCCAGAGCATGCGCACAACACGCATTACAACACGCGTACAAATCTGACATTTCTAAAAATTGCAAAAACCAAACAAACAGAAACGCCGAACTTCGATAGGGAAGTTTCAACAGAGACGGGTATAGTTATACATAGATAAACACCCCAGTGACTAGTCCTACTAATACGACATTAAAATTGATTGTTTACCATTTTGTTAGATGAAAAATATGAAAGAACAGATTATACATATGAAAGGTAAACGACAAGTGTTATGAATGTTTAAATATTTGGACTGATCCTAGACATGTATTTATATGCACATTTCTTAATATATAACTCTTAATTGAGTGGCTGCATCTTTTATGTTGTTCCTTCATTGTTTGTTTTAGCGGATCCAGGGGGGGGGGGGGGGGGTGTAATGTATTACATTACTAGAGAACGCATTGCATTGATGAAAACTAGATACTCCTAGAGCGAGTTAGATCTGCAGCCTTACCAGGGGCTGGACCCCTTGACTCCCCCTGACGTAAATTGCTGGATCCGCACCTATATACGTTTGTTTATCAAGTATTTAGTATTGTGTATTAAATGCCATTGAGTGTGCGTGTTTATCATTCAAAGAATTGATTGAACGAGTTTTCTGAAAACGATTTTGCAAAAAAGCTCGTTTTGGCAAGTTTTTATCGTTTTCTAAAAACAAGGTTATACAGTTATAATCGTTCTAAATTTATAAACATGTTTATGCATAAAGTTAATGCAATCTTATAGATCATATTGCAATAAACATTCTATCAGTAGGCTAAAAGGAACGATGGACGCTGTACATATGCACTAGCTAGATTAGTTATTAACAAGAAATATCTTGAAAAAAGATGGTCGGCGCAATTTGAAGGTTAAGATTTGTTGTGCAACATAAAAATGTTACGATTGCTGGTCACTCCAGATCCAAAATGGATTTTGGTAAATTAACCGAAATTCAGTGGATTTCTGTAAGGTAACGTATCCTTTATCGAAAGGTTAACCAATCCGCGTCAAGGTTACACATGTTCGGTTGGTGGTTAAAGTAAGATTTGATTGGTTTATACAACACTGTTATGCAAAAAGCAAAAGCATGTTTGTACGTCTGCGCCGAAAAACAACCATTTCAACACTCGTTCATCTTTTTGCAAAAAGTAATTTATACCTGTAACAATGAAGTTATGATACAGCGGGAATATGTCAGAATTATAAGCGTCATTCGATGTTTATTTGCAAACAAAATTGGTCACTTTTAGGTGAAGTTTTAAATGAGTTATATCAAATTAAGTGGCTCGAATACCGGCAACTACTCTTGCATCCTTTAAGTTAATATTATCAGAGGCCTGTTGGTCTCTAGCGGGCAATGACCAAATATGGTATTATCTCACGGAAATATACGGAAAGTGGCGGCCACAGTCGGAGTCTAGTGGCGGGAAATACTCGAATCGTGGATACTCTTTCTTTCGGAGGTTTATACCGTTGATGAAAGACACGTTACACTTTGCTTATTGCAATTTTCACGACTCAAAGCGATATCGAGACGTATATAGTTGCTTAAAGTGTACTGTGTGTGAGATCTGCCCTCATTTCTTCCTGGCATTAGTCTGTTTGAGCACATAGTTTCTCTTACTTAGAAGATTTGGTTTTGCGGAATATTTGTATTGTATTTTCGCGATCCTTTCTTTTTGTGCTCAAAAAATCGTTCTGTAGATTATATTGCTCTGAATAAGGCCTCTGCCTTATACCGGACGTCCGAATCTGTGATTGGGATCATTTCGTTTGTTGTTAGATTAGTGTAAAAGCTCTGGAATAGGTGACTACCTACTTTTGGGGTAAGAACTTTTTGTTTTGACAAATTATTGTTGATTTTGTTTTCTTTAGACTATTGTTGATTCTGTTTGCTTTACAATAGGTACCTACCTACTTTGGGGCGTGAGAATCAGTTACTAATCATTAAGATCAGTTTGTTTTGTGATTAAGATTAGTTAATCGTTTTGGACTAGGCTGCTACCTACTTCCAGACGTGAGAATAGTTTGTTTTGTTTTTGATATTGTATTGATATTTAATTATTAAAGATTCTGACTTCTCAGTAGTAGGCTGCTACCTACTTTCTGGTGTGAGAATTGATATAAGCTTTGAATTTCTGATCTTTTACTGGCTTTCTATAGTAGATTTGATACAGTATGGATTATGTTGATCGGTTGGAGGAAGTTTTAGTTTCAGGTTTTCCGTTAGCATTGGTTGCTGGTGATTCCAATGTTCATCGAATCAACAATGTTGTGGATGAAGATGCAACAATAGAGTGTCTACCCGTCTCTGGTGAGTCTGTTTAATCTTTTTGAATCTATTGCAAATGGTTTTTACTTAACCACCACCAACACCACCAATTGCGTTAAGAGGGGGCATATATAGATTTGTCATCTGTCAAATTGTTTGTCTCCAATTTGTTGCATTTAACTTTAGTAGTGTTTGAGCTACCATTACACTGTTCATTCATCAAACTAAACAGGAATATTAGTCTGCATCTGTAGTTACTAGGGGTGCAACGATACAGCCAACCCGTATTGCGATATGTATCGCAATACATTACACACTTTTATGTAAAGAAAAACACAATGAAACTGAACCCATAGATTTATTTCCTTGTAGCTATAGCATCAAAATCAAACAGGAATCAAAGGGAAACACTGAAGGCGGCATTGCCTTATACATCGGTTGGCTGTGGTGGCAACTTTTTGATGTCTCTACAAACGGCGACCCATTTGATCTAAGATACTAGACATTCTAAAAGATGTAGCGGTCTTCAATAGTTTTAAAAGTCGGCTACATTGTTTGCAATATGTGCTGAAATATTAGATAAAATATCGCAATACAGGGAAGTCGTACCACAATACGTATTGGCCAGACGCTGTATTGCAATATACCGGTACCGGTATATTGTTGCACCACTAGTAGTTACCCAGCGTCTGCTTCGAGAGTGAAAGGTCCTCTGTCAAATCTCAGGTCGCAACAATACCACACAGTTATTTAAAATGGCACTGCAGGTAACTGGTAAATATTCCGTGTTTAATACTCATCATAGGTTAGTTCAAGGTAAATGCTCGTTCAACAGATTTGTAAAGATACCATTTTTGAAAACTGCTCTTGTTCATTGTATAATTATTGCTTAATTTCATAATTTGTAGGAGCTAGATACATTGATGATAAGAAAATGTTCAGGAATCAGCTGAGTGTGTGTTTGAAGAAGGTCAGCTACAAACAACTGTACTTGTTCCTGGGATCCAATGATGTGCTGAACAATGATATTTTGTTCTACAGGTTGGTTATATAAGCACTACTTTGCTGATGTTTGATTGCCTTTTTTGCATTGAACTGTTATTTCTCAATCAACCAGATTTTGTTTTGATCTTCATGAACAGCTGATCTTAATATTTCTCTATTTATGATTTCTAAGAAGAAATTTGAAATTAGGTAACCTCATGATTTCAATTACCAAGCAGAGACTGAAACATGAATGAGTCCTGTTAATCATTAATGCTGTATTATTGTATCACCCTTATTTCATGACTGACTGACTGACTGACTGACTGACTGACTGACTGACTGACTGACTGACTGACTGACTGACTGACTGACTGACTGACTGACTGACTGACTGACTGACTGACTGACTGACTGACTGACTGACTGACTGACTGACTGACTGACTGACTGACTGACTGACTGACTGACTGACTGACTGACTGACTGACTGACTGACTGACTGACTGACTGACTGACTGACTGACTGACTGACTGACTGACTGACTGACTGACTGACTGACTGACTGACTGACTGACTGACTGACTGACTGACTGACTGACTGACTGACTGACTGACTGACTGACTGACTGACTGACTGACTGACTGACTGACTGACTGACTGACTGACTGACTGACTGACTGACTGACTGACTGACTGACTGACTGACTGACTGACTGACTGACTGACTGACTGACTGACTGACTGACTGACTGACTGACTGACTGACTGACTGACTGACTGACTGACTGACTGACTGACTGACTGACTGACTGACTGACTGACTGACTGACTGACTGACTGACTGACTGACTGACTGACTGACTGACTGACTGACTGACTGACTGACTGACTGACTGACTGACTGACTGACTGACTGACTGACTGACTGACTGACTGACTGACTGACTGACTGACTGACTGACTGACTGACTGACTGACTGACTGACTGACTGACTGACTGACTGACTGACTGACTGACTGACTGACTGACTGACTGACTGACTGACTGACTGACTGACTGACTGACTGACTGACTGACTGACTGACTGACTGACTGACTGACTGACTGACTGACTGACTGACTGACTGACTGACTGACTGACTGACTGACTGACTGACTGACTGACTGACTGACTGACTGACTGACTGACTGACTGACTGACTGACTGACTGACTGACTGACTGACTGACTGACTGACTGACTGACTGACTGACTGACTGACTGACTGACTGACTGACTGACTGACTGACTGACTGACTGACTGACTGACTGACTGACTGACTGACTGACTGACTGACTGACTGACTGACTGACTGACTGACTGACTGACTGACTGACTGACTGACTGACTGACTGACTGACTGACTGACTGACTGACTGACTGACTGACTGACTGACTGACTGACTGACTGACTGACTGACTGACTGACTGACTGACTGACTGACTGACTGACTGACTGACTGACTGACTGACTGACTGACTGACTGACTGACTGACTGACTGACTGACTGACTGACTGACTGACTGACTGACTGACTGACTGACTGACTGACTGACTGACTGACTGACTGACTGACTGACTGCTTTCACTATTAATTATTTCCTCATATATTTTTTATGGTAACTAATGAAGGAAATATTGTGCAAATTTAGGAATGTGACTGAGGTGTGTGACCTAGTTCATGAAACTAGTCCAAGCACTGAAGTTATACTGTGTGAGATACCACAACGGGGACCCAGCCTGAGGAAGAACGTACCAATAACAACACTGAAGGCAATGCGGAAGTGGATTGTGTGTGCTAACATCACATTGAAGGAAATAAGTGCATGTACACCTTATGTTCGATTCCTCGCATGTGGTAGATTTCTGGTAAACAATTCTTTTATGAATTATGTCTTGACATTGAGTAGGAAAAATGAGTTCTTTTCTGTTAAGTAAATAGTATATATTGAAGATTAAATTACACCAGCTTTGATAACTCGGCTCAGTAGAGCTTCTGAGTGTGGGAGATTAGATGTTTGCTCCATAGTCCATAGCAAAGTCATACAAAAAAACATAATCTTAGTACACATGTTTTCCATTGCTCAGCATGAAGATGGAAAACATGACTTCTTTTCTAGCATACTGTTGTGGTGATATTATGTTCCATCACAAATGAGGTGTCGAGAGTGATATGAAATTGAAATATCTCACATTCAATGTCTTAAAATAAATTGTGAAAATAGTCTTTTAAAAATCTGGTATACTTAGTGGCTCTATTAAAGAGGACTGGTATATTGTTTTGCACGTCTGTCGGTAGACCAAAACCTTTTTAATTATTAAAGAAAACTTATACTAAGTACTCACAGTTGAACATATTACATGTTATGATTTGTTATAAAAGCCATATTGTTAAATAATTTTTTGATATCATTAGGTTGCTCAACATTTGGGCTCTGATGGCCTTCACTTGAGTGTGGAAGGGGCAGAGTTGTGCCACAGGGCCATTGTAACCAACATTAGTGTAGAGGAGGAGCCCTTTTCTGTTAGCTCCCCATCCTTCATTGTTGAAGAATGGCCTGTTCTTGGAGACGTCCACACTGACAAGGACTTGGAGTCTAGAGCTGAGAACTACATTTACCACACTCCATATGCTGATATTGCTCGAGCTGAGGTAATTCCATATATTATGTCTGTATTTTGGGATATATCAATTCATTCATGGAAAAAGAAATTTTTAAAGGGTAGTTAATACTGATAATAGTACAGTCCATGAAAACATTGTCAGGAAAACCCACAACCGTATATAACTGAAATACTGCTGAAAAACGTCAGGAAACCTAATAGAACAAGTATATTGTATGATGATTGACATGTTCTTACTCTTTTTCTTTGTTTTAGTTTGTTTCAGGAGATATGGAAACTATGGAGCAAGTTGAAAAATGTAGGAAACCCAGAAATAAGAAGGTAATCATTTATACATTAACTCATTAACTTTGTTTATTGACAGGATTGTATATAAGTTTTCTGCATTTTAAGATAAGAAAAATCTTATTTATTTGTAATACAGTCAGGACTCGATATAACAACACTGTTTGTTACTGAGAAAAATAGTGATAAATCGAAAATGTTGGTATACTGAATTTCAGTAGAAAAATGTAGAATATTGAATGGGAGTATATATTGACATTTCGTGAGCTGAGGGTTCATGTACATATTTCCAAGTATAGTTACAAACTAAAATCATCCTACTGAAAATTTCATTTACATTGCAATTTTGGTTTCCGACTTTTTTGTCGGTATACAAATATTCTGTTAAAACCAATCCAAGTTATGTTGTAAAAGATTGATCCCCATCAAATTGATATTGTTATGTGAATTTGTCAGTATGACAGGTGTCATTGTAATAAGATTTGACTGTACCATAATCTTGTATATGTTATGTGGCATATAGAAAATTATAAATATAAAGCATTCGTTTTGTCTCAGGTTGTGAGTAGGAAGCGCAAACATCACAGAACAGGACAAAGTGAGAAGCGCATATTTAAACAAGGTCGCAAACGATGGCTGAAAAAGAAGGTAATGAATTGAATTTTCTATTTTCTTGGACTTGTTACCTATATTTTATTGTTATAAGTGCCCTGTAGTAAGCCTCTGTCTGTTGGTCCACATTTTTCATTCATGAGATTTCTTTATAACTTTCTAACCATTTAATGTATCATCTTTAAACATAAGGTAACAGAAGTACACTATTTATGACAAGTTATGCTTCAACTTCAAAACTGTTCCTACATGTATACTCCTGTTAATGTCATAATTATGTATAATATTCATAATACAATTTTCAGTTTGCAAGGAAATGTGACATGATGTATAAATTTAAAGAAGTTGTTATTATTGAAGTTAAATTTAGCTCACCTGTCTCATAGTGACAAATGTGTGTTTTGTGATCACTCATTGTCTGTACAAGTGTCAACACTTGATCTGCAGGATAGAAGTGCTGATGACATTTGATTTAAGACTTAAGCATATGACCCCAATTTATTCAAATGACTACCATTCCACTATTGTTTCTAGAGTAACAGCCCCTGCAAAGACCAGACATTAAGTTTTGTCTGCTCAAAAGAAGAATGAGGCTATACTTATAACAAAACCATAAGATCTAAAGGTTCTAGAATAACAGCCCCTATAAGTGCCTGAAATTTGATATTTTGATCTATGGGCCATATTTTTGTTTAATCTTCATGAGTCTTAGAGATGAGCGGCTCTGAGGTCCTCTTGTTTGTTTAATTGTTAGTTTGATTCAAGTTTTGTTACTTTGGAATGTTTAATCCAGTTTGATTCAAGTTTTGTTACTTTGGAATGTTAAATCCATTTTTGAATGTTATATATCCGTTAAATCATGCCGACTGACTCGTCTTACCAGTATAATTAGACTGTATTGTAACAAGTACCACCTTTGCAATAAGCAAGCAAGTTATGATGAGTCTTTCAATAACTACCCTTATTGTGTTGGCCTTTGTTACTGTGATTATCTGTTATAATAAATAAATTTGACAATAAAGTTTGGTTACTTTGATAAGCATACCAGTAAAATGGTTGTATAAAGCCCGCATAAGTAAGAGTAATGAATTTGGTATGTGGTGGCCTGGGTTTGAACCTGGTACATTTGGCAATCATTAGTAATCTTCAAGCTTAAAAGTGTTAAATAAGTTTTTGTCATCAATATTGTAGGAGTGTAAAGCAACCACTAGATTATGTAGTTGTTTGCCTGACCAATGATGTGGCAATAGAGATTCCAGCTTCAATGACATCAGGAGCATGTTCAGTAAGTATAGATTTAAATAATCTTTAGTTGTCAGGAATACAACAAAGAATATTTTACTTCTTGTAGTGCTGTTGATTAAAGTTTTAATGAAATGTATATAGTCCCCAGATTATGATGAATCTTTATTATATAAACAATGAAAGAACATATGTTGATTCACATAGTTAAAGTGAGTTATGTATTTCAAGATTTTTAAATTTATTTTCCTTTAAAACATAATGATTGAAATTGTTTTGTAGAAAAGAAAGGAATCAACCACGCCTTGTGAAACACAGCCTAAATCGAGACGCATTGTTAACCAAAGGACCAGATTGTCAAGAAACCAGGTAATTAGTTGGCTTATGCATAGTTATGTTTATGGTAAGATTATGATTTGTAATAAAATATTCCTGAACCTATCTCAGGGTGAAACAATGCAGTGGTATGTTAGACATTATGTCTTTTATGTGAACATGATAAAAGTACCCTGCTAACTATGAGAAATGTGAAAATTGAATGACCAATCTGTGACTGCATGTGACTACTGTATAAAAAGTATTAATTTAAAACTAGGGACAAAGTAAGTCTAACCTGTTTGCAAATACTAGAAATTATTAATGGTAAGTTTAAGGTCTTAGTTATGCTGTCCTTGAATCAGGTACCTCTGTCCTAGAATTCACATGGCCTTTATTCTTATTAAATTGTAAAACATTAAACAATTTAATAAGAATAAAGTTTTACTCTATAATTATGATGAATTTATGAAATTATCTGTTTTTATGAAAGATATGGTTGCCATGTCCAGAGTGTAAAGTCAGATGTTCGAGGGAGGACTTTCTTCTAGACCATGTGATCTGGCGCCATGTCAACCAAAAGGCTGCACCTGAATCTTCTTCTCAGAAAGCTGCATGTAGACTTTCACAAACTACAGTATGTTTCAACAATTTATTTCTCCAGACAATTGTGCAATTCAGAAAATATTTATTATTTAATGTGTGCTTTAGTCAGGAACAGGCATATTTGTGTTATATAGTTTATACTACATTACTTTAGGTTTTGTGTCAACAATTTCTTACAGCTTATACTTATCATGAGCCACACCTCAATCCTGATGGTGTTCAGTGACATGAGGATATGACTGGGAACCTTTTGATGCTGAGCATATATCAATCTTTTGCTCATCATATTTAAAATCGTTTGTGACAGGATGCTTACACCCTTGTTTATTGCAGTTAAAAAGTGTAAACCCAAAACAAACAAAAACATCAGTAAAGTGTCCAGGTTCTAATTCAAGCAGTTTACAGTATGGGGTATCACTGTTTTATGTAAAATGTTTTAGTTTAGTGACTAAGATTATATCCAGGTTAAGATTGAGGTTATAGTTTGGATTCTTGGTGTTCACTGATAATGATGCTTCTTGTTTCCTACAGACAGACACTACTACAGATGAGGTATACACTAGCAGCAGCAAGGAGAACATTACCTGTCCTTCCACTGATCTATGTATGTATCATCATTTCAAGTAATAACATTCACTGGTCTTCATATCATTTTGTCTTTAACACAGGGTAATACAAGATACAGTGCAGGGCCTTTTTTCCAAAAATTGGGAAGGTGCCTTAGCCTTTCATTTTTTTTAGCGCGATTTTTGGCAAAATTGGGAAAAGGTTGACTGACTTTCAAAATACATCAATTAACAAAAGGCAGTCAGCATTCTATATTTGGTACTGATTTCCAACAATAACAACACTAAAAGTTCATGAATTGTATTTATTTCAAACATGTTTAGTTTATTGGCTTCATCAGGATATATTTAACACCAGTAGCCTGCTGAAAACTAAATTTCCCAAAAAAAAAAAAAATTTGGAAAAAAATGATGTTTTTGCAATTGGGAAGCCACCGAAATTCGACCCCTACTATAGAAGGTAAAAAGGCCCTGCAGTGTAGTAATTGGGATCAGTTAGCCCTTGTTAATATTTGTTCTGATTCATATATGTCTATCTGTTTAAAGACTGTTTTAAAAGAGAGACTGTTTTGTTTCAGTATGTTTAATAGCACAATTAAACATGATAATGCTTGATTTTAAGGTACTGCAGAAGAAGTGAACTTGTCAGGAATAAGACTTCTCTTATCTAATGATGTGGAGACCAATCCAGGCCCGGTAAGTTACATTATTAAACATGATTCAATTTGCTGTAGCAAAAGTAAACATTTGCTTGGCATTGATGGAGATTTTTTTTAAATAAGTTGGCACTTTAGACATTAATAATTTTGATTAAACATTAAGTTGTCTTGTTAATGTTAAATAGTTCTATTATTATTAAACATGGTTTGTTTACTTAACATTTTTATTAATCAGTACTATAGGAAATTTTGTAATTAGTTAGTAACTTTTTCTTTATATTATCAAAGGTATTTGCTTTCACTTGTTTACTTTAAAGACTCGCTTAGATAAAGCATCTCTGATACATACGAGTGTGCTTAACAGCGAAAGCTCTTGTTTATACGTATATATTTACTCAAAACTTATCTGGTATAAGGAAAAAAAATCATTTTTCAAATCTAGTATTTTTATTCTGTAGATCTTTAACTGCAAATGGGAGAATTGTCTGGAGACCTTCTCTACAGCTGGAGAATGTGACGCACATGTTGTTGCACATGCTGCTAGCGATAAATGCTGCAGATGGGAAGATTGTCAGAGATTCAAAATTGAGACCCCAATTCATCAACTTGAGATCCACACCATCCGACATGTTTATGACGTATGTGTTATTAAATGTTCATTGGTTTATATCACTATAATTTAAAAACCAAACAATCATCATATTTCTAAATTAATTTTTGACTTATAGCCTTCTTCTATATCATAAGTTTGTGTTTCTAAGATTGTGAAAAGAAATGAAAAAGCAGAAATTACTTATAAGTCATGAATCTTATTTAACAAAAATCAACCGAAAATCTGTTTTACGGTGCACCAACACAGTATAGGTGCCTAAAAAGAAAAATTAGCTCAGCTCCACATGATATTTACATCAAGAAAAAAATATAACACATGGAATATCAGCAAAATATCAAGCTTCATTGGCAAACATTAACTGTCAATGTTATATAACAACTTAACATGTTTCAGAATGAGGCATTATTCCCATCATTTGAAGAATGGATTGCAGCACAGCCAGGTGGGAAGTTTGACCAGACACAAAATTTACATTGTTGCCCAAAACATTTGGTAAGTGTTGTGAAATTGCCTCAAATGCTTATATTCGTTTTGGCCTAGTGAACGCTTTAATTTCCATCCACTGAAGCCCTTGTGTCTGTTTTCCTTGTTTGATCATCCAAAGTAAGGATGAACATACATTTTCTGCTCAATGATTTGCTGTTAAACAAGTAAGTTACTATAAACAGAGACATTGATACCTATGTTAAAACTCATCGTATTTTAACTTTTCATTGTAGAGATCAAAGCTGCAGATGTTATTGTTTGATGAAGATTTTGAGATTTCAAAGCAATATTACAGTACAATCAATCACGGGGAGTATCTATCATTTCAATTTTATCATTATCCTACTAAGTTTTTACAGGATGAGAATAATTTTTTGTCAAAACGTAGGTTACTAGGAGAAGATTGGTCAAGTTATATAGGTCAGGCTTCCTCAAGTGAACCGACTGCTTCTACTTCAGACTCACAGTCCGATTCGAACCACCAAGCCCAAAGACAATTTTATTCCGTGCCCTCCAAGACCAAGTACGAATTTGTGCAAACCACTAGGCCGGAATTATCTAGTAGGTACTATTCAGGATCACATCTAAAACCAAAGAAAGTTTCAAAAAGAAAACATGAAAATTTGGTGACTGTAGATTTAGATCAAAACAATATGCCATGGTTTCAACTTTTACTATCCAATCTATCCAATTGTAACAGGGCTATTTGTTACCAGCATGAAATACTGGACAAAATTCATGAAAGTGGCATGATTGATCCTAATAATCCAACTTTCTTTAACATTGAACAGGAAGCTGCCAAATTATCATCAACTGAGAAATGCACTGCTGGGACCTTCATTTGCTTTGTTTTTAAATGCATTATTAATGAGGAAGAATTTATCTATATTAGGTATTTAGAGTCTGGTTGTTTCTCTGGTTATATGCACCAAAAGCATATGAAGATTCTTTCTGATAAATATCATTTTAGTGACAATAACTGTTTTGTTCATTGTGTGTACACTGTAGAAGATTTTGAAGATATGAAAAAGGTAGCTGACAACAAAAAGACGAAAAGAACAAGACCAGATAAAATACGTAAAAATGTTGTTAAAAATACTTTGCCATTAAATGTTTATCATTTGCAGAATTTGATTTCATCACCTGTGGAAACATCAAATGTCAATTTGGAGTCTTATCTTGTGAACATTTGGCCATATAAACCAGACACATCAGTTGAAAGTCCTGAGACCCCATACCTTGAAGTCAGTAACCCTTTATGTCTGGTTGATATCAAAAATAGTTTGATAGATTTCAGGATTAATAACCTACAACGACAGACAGTGACCTCCAGCAATATTTTTCAGAAAGAGCTTCTTACTAATAACAGTTCTTTATTTCAGCAATCTATAGTCCTCAATTGTTTATCTAGCAACATTAAAAGGGAGCAGAGTAAACATTTATTCAAACATCCAGGAAGATACAATGCTAATTTCTTGAAGAGTCCTTGTTATACCTCGTCTCTTAGAAATCATATTTTTATTTTATATTTAGCGAAAGACTTAACTCTTCTGCACTCATTCCTCATTAGATATTTTCCAGAACTAGGTGATCAGTTAGCAGCGATTCCAGAAACTTCAGTAACGGCTGAGGAGCCATGTGCCAAAAAGAAGAAAATTGTTGTTGTTAAAAGTGTTTCAGTAAACAAGTCGGTTCTGGAAAAAAGGCTAAAACCAGATGCAACCAACATTTCATCAACCACAGAGACAGACACGATACCATTATTTGATACTTTTTGTTTTCAACTTTTACAGCATGGGAAATTATCTATTCAGTCTATAGATGAATCTGGGGATGTTGTATGTGCCATGAATGATTACAGCGAGACTGATGGTTCATTTCGTGAAACAGATTTTGTTTATACTTATAACATGTCTCAGGATGGTGGAAAATATTTTTTTTGTAGCTGCCGTACATTCTCTACTCTGTTACATATTGATGACTCCCGAAGTAATAATGAATTTGTTGTTTTAGGTTCTGCAGGAGAAAACTGTGTCACATGTATGCACTGTAAATTTTTAAGCCAATATGTGCTTCCTTATGTACATTCTGAAATTTCAGATAGTGAATCTCCTGTCAACAATTTTATTCGCAAGGCTGTTGAAGACAAAGGGAAGGAGATAGTTGAACTTGTTAAAAAAAATAATACACGCAAATTTTCAGTATTTTTTCCAGAAGAAGGACAACCAAGTTTTGTAAATTTGACATTTAGTTCTAGTATAGGGAAATACATTGTGTCATGTACGAATGGTCAATGTCTGTCCAAAAAAGGGCACAAGAGAAATATTGAAACTTGGGAACAAACGTCTGTGTGCAAACATCTGTCTACTCTTCGAAATCATTTAGAACATTGGCAAGATTTGAAAAGCAATGAAACTTTTATTACTAATGAAGATGAGAATAACAATTTGAATGAACTTGAAAATGAGGTTACCTCGGTAGACAGTATAATAGTTTCGTCCGAGTCGGCAACTAATTTTGATGAACAAACTGGTCATTGGCAATACAAATGTAAGAGTTCTCATAAACCAAAAACTAAAGGTAGTGAATCACTAAAATCCAATTTGCTAAAAAGAGATCTTTGGAATGATAACAATTTAAAGAGAGATCAAGATGGTTGCTTAATTGGTCCTAGTTTATTTCCAGATATGCCAGACAACACGTGTGACTGTGGTGCTGGTTGGTTAAAGAGGGATGATGATGATAATTACCATCCAAATGGAAGGACTGTACAGGAAAATTCCAGGGTTTTAAATGTTTATACTTTTGTTGCACCTGTAAAATGCCAGATTCATAGTCGGATTTGCTACAATGATCAAAATCCATGTAAAATTAGCTGGGATGAAGGGAGTTTAGAATCTTTGCATGTTTTAAGTAGGGACACAGCAGCTGGGGATGAAATTGGGTGGGAGTTTGTTTCTATGGTAATGAATTCTGGCTGTACATTTTCTTCATACTGTAAACTTAAAAATGAGTGTTACCAAATTAGAGATTCTAGAGCTAAATTTATGGATGCAACTGTTTTTCTCAATTGGTGGTTTAGTTGGGCAGCTAATATGAAAATTGATTTCAGGGAGGCATGTGATGTGTGTGGGTATGAGCCTAAAAGGTTGTGCTGTGATGGTACAAAAGTAGGGGTAGGCTTCAGGCATGCTAACTTTGTAGAAATTGAGAAGGTTAGTTCTGATGCTCCTGAGCATCCTACATTACATCGTAGAATGGACAGATGTTTTTTAAAAAATGGTGTAGGAAACATTACTGTTTCTCAGATGATTAAAAATAGAAAAATAATGGATTATTTGGCTAGAGAAAAATTACATGAGCTAAAAACAGAAGAAATATTAACTCCTGAAGACCGAAGTCATGCAGTAATATCATTAAAGTTATGTTTGCCTGAAGAATTTTTTCTTTCATTTGATAAATTTGAACCTCTTGATAGACCATCTGATATGCCTGAAGGTGAACAAGCTGCTTATGCTGTGCTTCTTAAAATGTTAGCAACAACTGCCTCAGTAACAAGCCTAGTACCCCCGAAATATTGTCCAGAATTACAACGCCTGCTTGAACCCACCATTGATGTCATTACATTAAACAATGTCATGAAAAATATGCGATATTATGCGCCTGAACTTAGAGATTTTATTTCTGAATCACTGTTAGCAAATCCTTCAGATGATGGCAAATTGGAAGAATATATCTCCTCATTTTTGAGGTATTTAATTGATGAGTCATTAAGTTTGCCTGTTCATGAGGCAGATCCAGCAACACCTCAGCCTGGCTCATATAATCCTGCTAAATACGGTAGAGCATATTATTTTAATAAATTGGGTTTAAAATTAAGGGAAGTAAGAAAATTCACAATCGATTGTAACAAATCTTCTAAGAATAATGATGATCATGATGATGCTGCCCAAGACTTTGAGAAGTGCCAAAAGTTATTTTCCAAGGCTCACATTTCTGCTAGGGGTACAACAAGTTTATTTCTTTGGTTCTGTGCTGATCATGGTCATTGTTATGGATTTCATATGACATATGCTGAGGGTAGAAAAGATCCATCTGCCTCACTTTATTCTTATCTTGAAACTCCACCATCAGAAGTATTTTATGATTATGCCTGTGGTCTTCAAGAGTATAGTTTAAACAGGGAAAATGCATATTACAAGAATGTTCGATTTTTTCATGACATCTTTCACAGTTACTCTCACAAATGCTCACATGCGTTTAGGTCATCCCGCTTACAAGGATTTGAATCTGTTAACTCTGAAATATGTGAACAATTTAACAGTTATTTACAAAACATAAAAAAATCGGCCAGACAAATGACACAAGAACATTTCTGTTTTTATCTTCAGTTCTTTTTGCATCAGTGGAACATCAAGAAAAGAAATGTTTATCAAAAGAAGATTAAAGTTGCATTAGCAGGATTGCATTAGTCCAAGCTTTGTTGATTTTAATCATAATCATAATTGTGTATGTTTTTAGCTTTACTATTTTAGTAATAATTTTATGTGCAAGTTGCTATATCTCAACTGCTCAGGGGTGATGTGTTAATCACTACCGACCTGTCCAAATATATTACCATATACTCGGGGGTGATGTGTAATTCACTACCGACCAGTCTTAATATATAACCATATACTCGGGGGTGATGTGTTAATCACTACCGACCTGTCTTAATATATAACCATATACTCGGGGGTGATGTGTTAATCACTACCGACCAGTCTTAATATATAACCATATACTCGGGGGTGATGTGTTAATCACTACCGACCTGTCTTAATATATAACCATATACTCGGGGGTGATGTGTAAATCACTACCGACCTGTCTTAATATATAACCATATACTCGGGGGTGATGTGTTAATCACTACCGACCTGTCTTAATATATAACCATATACTCGGGGGTGATGTGTTAATCACTACCGACCTGTCTTAATATATAACCATATACTCGGGGTGATGTGTAATTTACTACCTACCTGTCATAATATATAACCATATACTCGGGGGTGATGTGTTAATCACTTCCGACCTGTCTTAATATATAACCATATACTCGGGGGTGATTTGTTAATCACTACCGACCTGTCTTAATATATAACCATATACTCGGGGTGATGTGTAATTTACTACCTACCTGTCATAATATATAACCATATACTCGGGGGTGATGTGTTAATCACTACCGACCTGTCTTAATATATAACCATATACTTGGGGGTGATGTGTAATTCACTACCGACCTGTCTTAATATATAACCATATACTCAGCAATGATGTGTATATCACTAACATATTTATTACCATATATGTCTGGGTAAAACAACTTTAGGTTACAAATATGACCAGCTATTTATTGAAACACCTTCACAGTGTTTGTCTATGTTCAATACTGTGTTTTCCGGGGTGGGGGGGGGGGTTATGTTATGATGCCCAAATTGCAGATACATTGTTACTCTTTGTACGGCATACTATTAATCAAACCTGGTCACAATCTTTGTCTATACAAAACCTTGGTCTATTTGTTAGTTGAATTCAATTACTTAGTACTAGGTTGTCCAGTTTAAAAACTAGGTAATGAGGCTGAATTCTAGAAATGCAGAGAAATCAACAGGTCATATTGGTTTGTTATCTTAAAGAAGTCTGCTCTAACTGTTTGTCTTTTTGAAAGTCTTTATTGCATTCTCAGGAGCCCAAATATATGTAACAAGTAAAAATCATTGAAATACCCATACTAAGATTTGGTATTTGTATACTGCATTATTAAGAAATACCCATCCACATGGAGTTTCCCTTTTAAAAAGCTGAACCAAGCTAATTCCGTCATCTTGGGTAAAAATTAGGTCACTAACCCAAATCAGAGACATTAATTACAGGTTAAACTTCAATCAAATCTCTGGTTTATTACTGAAAAAAATTAGGTAACTGCACCAACGTCGGGTCCCAAGTCCCGAGTGCAAAAGCAGGAGGGACTAATTACTTCTGTACTAATTTTTAGAATTTTGCTTCAGTTTCTGGAGATAATTTAAAAAATATAGCCTACATGCTTTTTAGTGCAATTCAACATTAAAAAATTCAGTTTCATTTAATATTCACACAATTGGTAACACCATGGAAACTTTGGATATCCAAATGGTCTAAGTAAGGACAACTGTTATTTCTTTATTGAATACAGTAAGTCTGGGTTCAAACCCCAGTTTGGATCATAGTTTTCAGTTATCATTTAATTGTGTATATATCTTTAAATATCTAAACTGAATTAATAAACTTACTTATTTATCTAATTTTAAAACAATAATTATATGTATAATGGACATGTTCTCTATTTCAGTGAAGTAATAATCAGGTTATTTCTTGACAAGGTCAATAATGTCGAGATTCTGCTACAAGAATCACATATTGCTTAATGTGTTTTAAGCAAAATATTTGTTTTACCATATGTTAGTGAAAATAAAATTGTTAAACTGCTTGATACTGTTATTTTTTATTGAACATGTCCGCAGTACAGGACAACTTTGTCCCAAATGAACGGGATAGGTGCATGCTGAATCAAATGTCTGTATGATATGACCAACTATAGATTGAATCAAATATTTCCGTAGTATAGGACCACGGACATTATATATAAACTCCATGATAAGACGAACTATGTTCGCAATGAACAGGTACATGTTGGATCAAATATGTCCGAAGTATAGGACAAACTATATCTCGGATCAAATATTACCATAGTGTAGGACCCGGGATCAAATATGTGTGTAGCATAGGACAAACTATATCTCAGATCTTTCCATACTATAGCACCACGGACAAACTTTCGAAATGAACCGGTACAAGTTTGATCAATATGTCCATTGTATAGGACAATCTATGTTCACAATGAGCAGGTACACGTTGGATCAAATATTTCTGAAGGACAATTAAACTACTACATGAAGATTATTGAAGTATGTCAAACATGAACAGGTGTGCACACGTTAAATCAAATAGTCGGTGCACTTAGTTGGCAACAGTAAATAAATACATGTGTACGAGGGATGATCAATAAATAACGAGAAAATGCTTATATCTTTTATTTGATCTTACTCAAATTTAAGCAAAATGTGGTAAAATATATTAGCAACCAATCGCTAATTTTTCAAGATTACAGTGACACAGTGCTCATATCTACGGTAACGCCCAGTATGCTAAGGCGGGGCATTTTGCAGGTTTTCGCCTATTTTCATGCAAAATAAAACGCTTACAACTTTTATATTAGGAATTGTAATTTAATGACAATTAGTAGTTATGGTCACCTAAGACTCGCCTTACTGATAATGATCTCATACACGTGTTGTTGTTTCATATATTACGTCATACTTGTGTAGACCAAACGTTCGAGAAAACGAAAAGTTATGAAGTAAAAAGAAAAAAAAATATTTGTGCGTGAGAATAAGTATACTTTGGTGATCATACTATGACAAAAGATATGCTTTATATAAAGCAGGAGAGTTTTAACAATGTTTGAGAAAACAGTAGTGATCTACCGCGAAATGGCGAAATGCGACGTCGACATCAGATCACCGTACACAGAGTTGTATGGGCTGACCGAAATTCCATAGGGTGACTATTTGATTCACTTTACAGTATACAGAAATATATGAATGGTTAAGGAGAGTATAATGAAAACTTTTGAAGAAAGAACAACAATAGGACTTATTGAGTATTGTCGTCACAATGATAAACGTTATACTCAGATTTACGTAAAAAAAATATATAAATGACTTTGCCCCGCCTACGGCATTCATAGGTCGGCAAAAATGCTCTTAACAATTTATTTTTCAATATATTTGCTCATTGTTTCGTATGATTTCTGATAATACATGCTTTAATCACCATATGAAATATTTCAAGAAAACAATGTATTGTAACAAAGTTATAAGCATTTTCTCGTTATATATTGATACTACTATTACTCGTACATTGCAGATACTAATGTAATTCTGCTACTCGATAACACTTGTAACTGTATCAACATCTACCGATCTCTTATTTGCCAAGTTAGAAACGCATTATGACGTAATCTCTCCATCAGATGGTGAATGTGTACGTATATAATAAAAACTCGTGTGATTCACATCTATTAAAATTAAAATGTCGGGTCTACGTGCGATCATTCGTTCAGGTGATTAGTGCGACGCACATTTTTTATATTCACGGTAATTCTGTGACAAATATCTTCTGCCGTGACTATAATTAAACAAAAAGTTCACTAACTAGAATAGTATATGAACTTTTGTTCAGACAACATAATGCTATAACTTTATCGTATCTGCTGAACCAAAACAAATATGTGGTTTATTCTTTGATAGATAAGTCCTTCTGTATAACAGTCATGATGCGGGAAATTATCTCGTTAAGCCCTTCTACATGGGGATAATGCGTTTATTTAGCCTCGCCACCGGGTGACCCATATGGGCGACAGCCCCCAGAAGTGGTTAGTCATTTTAGTTTTTGGGGGATAGTGCATGATACAGAAGATGCCCCAGTTCCAGACGCATCCCTGGTTCGTTTACGTGCCGATGTAAAGCATCATACACGGGACCTCGATTTTTAAAGTCTCGTCCGAAAGACTGTTAGTGAAATTAGTTATGTTAGGTGGGAAACACTGAAAGCATTTCTAAATTTGTCCGGCTGGATGAGGGATCGAACCCACAACCTTCCGATCAGTAGTCAGTGGCCCATACCACTAGACCACTTGTCCACCTACAACCCCTTTCTACATTCATTCGATTGCTCTTTATATGCCCTATGGTTTTCCCTATGTTACCTGACTCATCCCGTAACACGGGACGGCTCATGCGACCTACGCAAACCGAAGAGAAGTCACTTTGTTCGTTATTTCCACAGGAACAACACGCTTACCAAGGAAATCCCTTATGAAGACCAGGTCTACACTCATTCAATTTCCATAAATAGCCTCAATCATTTACCACAATTTTTGACCAAACGAGTCAACACACAACCATTGAAACATACTAGACGATCTAGCTTGTAGAAGTTAAAATCCCGGTTGTTTTCGTGCGAACACCACCCCGAGTATGACTCGAGAGTTCCCGATCCATTCGTTGTTCGATCGGCTGCATATTAGAGAGAATAGTCGGTAATAACTAAAAGCACTCATGTCGTGAATTTAGTCTGACGTCGTTGACGTCAACCGTGTGCGCAAGGTCGACGTTATTGCCCTTATTCAAAACTGGTATTTTTAGACCCTGTGTATGTTTCAGTTTATAACTGAACTGTCTTTAGGAGAAATTTTCCGCTTTCTACAGGATCAAATGTTGATGTATATTATTCAACCATATCGAGTTTTATGATAATGATCCGGTTTATCCCACGTATTTGTTTATTGTGTCTCATGCAAATTGTTTTTAAACGACGTTCCTTGAACTGCCAACTATGAAGCGGTATGTTGAATAGACATCTCCGTATTTACGTATAAACCGTATCTACCGGGAGAATGTTAAGTGTGGTCTTAAACAAATGTATATTTAAAATTGTCGTAAAAATACAAACTGATCTGTAAGGTGAGTTCTTATTTTTGTGTATTCAATACTAGATGCTTATGGCGAAATAGCTGTAGGGAGGTTGCGAAAAGACCCAGCATATACGTGGAAAATAATAAAAAGGCATGTTGCGAAACAAAACGTGGACGTGTAGACGTACAAGTTGCAATTAAAATTCACTTGCTAAAACAACGTGAGCGTGTATAATCACTTGAAAGTTGAAGCATGATTTCTTCCTTAATATATATGAGTGTTTATAATAACTCACTATGGATATGTTCTATACAGTCATGTATGTACCGTGCGTGTACGTTCCTTATAGTGTGTGTCGTATAAAACTAACTACTACAATTGACTACCGCAGTAGGCATCATTGTTTATATCTCAAATTGTATGGTTAACTCGTTCTCATGTGTATTTCACGAGCGTTGACATTCTCAAAGTTACCATCAATCTTTTTCTTTTGCCCTGTGCAAACTAGCCAGGCCCTAACCTAATGTGGTGATGCTAGCAAGCTATGAACAATGATGTGCATATAATCCACTACTTGTGACAGACTTACAGTATGAATGAGGCTTGGCTCTGTGGGGTGACAAGAAAGCTCCTATGCTATTCGACAGCATGACAAAGCCTTGAACACAATGCTTCCTTTTGATATTGACTTTCTATTTGCATATCTTGGTCGAATGAGGCCATGCTTTTTACCAAAGCTACACACCACCTTATTATGTCACAGGTGCAAACTATTTTTTTCACAACAGCCCTATTTGTGCTGGTGGCAGTCGAAAAAATAGCCTCATACATATAGTCAGTGATGTTATCCATATTAACTCATAACTGGTGTATGTGAAGTAAGTCACATTGATATCGGTTGTTTGTGCAACTTTTCCAGTTTGCTGCGATGGGCGAGTGGTTTAATGCGTCCCTATTTTGCATTGCTAGGCAATGGTGCCGATCAGTATGGGTATGAATCCTGCTATAGCTGCAAACTTTTTGTGTAATTTCATGGTGTTTTAACTATGTCAGTATATTATCATTATTGTACATGTACAGAGATTAGACTCTTATAAAGATGTATGTGCCATTCTAGTGTAGAACTGACTGACAAACGGATTAACACTAGCTTCTCAAATTTACAATAACTGAAGATCCTATCATAAATATAATAATAAATCTAGTTAACATTTCACCAGTTTATTTGTAAAATATAGTTGCATAGTTACTCATAAGATAATCAGATAATTTTCACAAATTCCTATCAGCTCTTCCTGAAAAAAGGCTAAGTTTGGGGGGTGGGCGGAACTGCAAATTAATTGCGAAAATTACACAAACTTTCATGAAAAGGATATAGCAAAATGTAATGGTATCCACAGGTACAGACATACCAAGTATGCTGATCCTCAATGGAAACATGCTCATGTGTTAAAAATTTATTATTCGTAACCATTAGGAGCTTTAAAGCTGACCAAATGACAAAAGTGTATCCTTCTGTAAGGTATCAATAAACCCAGTTTGATAAGTACATATACTAAACAAACAGCTAACCGAACACTTTAAGGTTTTCTATTAATACGTAATATACGATGGATATGTTTAGTCATTTCTCGTATTTAAGCTATTTTCAATAGGTATTTCCTAAAATTTGGACTGAAATAAAAACGATTTGTCAGAACTACGTTGTCAAAATTTTAATTGTTTACTTTATTTCAATTATGGTTTAATTACAATTTAATTAACAAAGATGAAATTTAACAAATTTAACTCAAACGCCATATAGGATGTACAACTTAGAATTGCAAAAACATAGAAAATTAAAGCCATCGTTTTACGGTAAAATTGAAGTTTAAATAATGTTTAAAATAATCTGTGAATAAGCTAAAAAAGGGAGGTAATTACAAAAGAGTTATCACGCTTAAATTTAATATTTTACTAACTTCTTTCATTTTCAGTGTTTTTATATTTATATCATGACGTATAGTGATGCACACATGAGTAAAAATAAAACAAAACAAATTAAGCACGATATAAAACTGAGCGACAATGTTGCAACCTTACTGGTAAGCAAATCGATCTACCATTTTCGATTTCATAGTAGCAAAGTGTCCTTGTCTTCAATTTTTTTTTTTTTTTTTTTAATCTGACCTATTCATGTGCTATAAAATAGGTGCAACATAATCGTAAATGAGACACGTCCTCGAGCTACTTGTGCAAAAATGTGATTTAACCTAATTCGATTTGGATGAATGATTATCAATAGATTCTCAACTGCATTTGATGCATAATATAATATTTCAGTTTTAAGTGTTTGGATAAAAAAATAAAAAACAAAAATATGTTCAAGATATAACAGTCTGTATACATTGTAGAACAGAAATCCAAAAACGCAATTAACTCATATTTCCCTGTTTTCCCTGACTGAAAGGTGATTTCCCCTGAAATTCGTGCTGCCTACAAAGCTCAAATACAGCTTGCATATGTATGACCTCAAACCTTCCCTAATAGCCATACAGAGACTACCATAAAGCAAATCTCATCATTAACTGAGATCCTTTGTGTTTTTGGGTTGGTCAATTGCTTTTAAAGTAAAATATATGGCAAATAGTGCTTTCTACTAAAGTCAGAAAGAGACACTACCAATAGCCAAGATTTTTTCATTCCAATTTCAAAGTAAAATTCCCCGTTTTTTCCATGCAGGGAATTTATAAAAAGCTACAAACCAACTTATTTTCGCGAATAAAAAATTGGGTGTTACATTTTGCCCATTATGACTACAAATGTTGGTGTATGCAAGTGCAGAAAAATTAAAGAAAATGGTTATAGAACAAATTTGCAGATATTTAAGTTTGCAGATTATTTGCAGAATAATTTGTTGGTTTATAGTACTCCCTTTTCCATGTTTCCTTGATGATCCAATTTATCTAAAGATTTTACAAAAATTATTATTTCAACCAAGATAATCATGAAGATGAAGTGAAATTGTGACACCTATTTTCAGCAATGTATTGACCAGGTTTGTCTTAAATAGATGTCTTTCAAAGCAATTGATGACTACGGACAGATGAACAACAGACAAAGAGTGATAAAAAAAGCTCACATTGTTACTTCATGACCCGGTGAACTAAAAAGCAAATCATTTGTCCAACATTAGATACATGTTCATAATATAATGTCTTGCAAAAGAGGAATATTTTAGACAGCTTCTTCTGATGGCTGTTTCATCAGACCTTGGTTTGATCTATTTTCATTTGGATCTTCACAATAGTGTAACAGTGACATCTAAACCTGAAAATACTAAATAATGTCATTCAGAGAATAAACTAGAATTCATACATAAGGCCCTTACAATACCAACTTGTCACAGAAGCAGATATTTTGCCGTGGAAAAAGAGTATAAACTCTCCAAAAATTTGAGTTACATTCTATTGACTACAAATATTGTGGTCAGCACTGTAATGAAATTTTTAAAGTTCAAATACATATCCTATTTTGACCCAAAGCCAAAAAGTTACCAAAACAGCCATCAATATACAGGTAATTTGGTCAGTGAATCTGTTTTGGTTATCAGTAAGTACGAGCAAGTAAATGTGGGGTTTTCTATTGTTCTTTTTTTTGTTTTGTTGCACCCCACAAGTGACGGAATAAATTGAATCTAAAATTAGCCTACTGTTCCACACCCCACAACTACCTCTGGGTGTGTACGAACGCACAGACAGACAAAAAGACAATTATTTACAGTAAAAAGGAAATCAGTTTTTATTACCATTCAATGGTCCTGGCAAGTCTTGACACTGATCTTTTTTGTCAATTCTCTCCAATACAGCTCCTCCTTGATTGACTGTAAACCATCAGTTTGGACAGCGTTCAGCTTACACTTACAAATCAAATATGTCACACCATTTAAAAGCTGAAAATCACAATTTTCTGAGATTAGGAACAAGAGATTGCAAAAGGCCCTTGGTCGCTCACCTGTTGTAGCTGAACCATTGACCTAGTTCTTGACACCCAGATGACTATTTTGGAACTCTATCTAGATTTTATCTAGACAAGCATTCCGACCCAGGGGCGGATCCAGGATTTGGTGTTAGGGGGGGCGTAAATATTGACAATCCCAACCAAAGCCCCGCCCCCCCCACACACACACACATACACACTTTACATGTTTATATCTTAGCAGAATGCCTCACACACTCGTTCTCTACCTGATTTTTTTTCCAAAAAAGTAACTTAGTTATTGTTTGAGCGAAGCAAGCTTGAAAAATAATTATTCAAGCAGCATAATCCATAAAATCGTTCTTTATTTGATAATAATGACCAATAAAGATAATATGCGAGAGAAGAGAGCTAGAAAAAAATCGCAATGTTTACATATGCATCATTCAGCTAAAACTCATTTTGTACCAAGGAATATTGCAATAATAGTAATATGCGAGCTAGAAACAAATACGTTATCTATAAAGCATTCCACAAACCTTTTTATGTACTAAGGTCTAGTCCATTAAAGGTACAAAGTGAGCGATGCGAGCTAGAAAAAATGTGTGAGTTTTCCTTGCACCACAAACCTTTTTTTGTACTGATATGAAGTTTATTCCAATAAGGTATTATGCGAGCGAAGCGATCAAGAAATTTTTTTTATCATGTTCTATCACTCAGAATGAAACACAAAAAACCTATGCTCCGGCGATTTTAGGGGGGGCGCGCGCCGGGTGCGCCCCCCCTTGAATCCGCTAGTGCGACCAACTTTTACTAAGATACAGTGAAAAGACCAGCCTATAATGCATACCACCGTTTTGACTATGATTTGACTTAATGACCTAGTTTCTAACCAAAATGACACAATATCAATATTTACCTTAATTTATTAGAGATGATCATTGTGACAAAGTTTCAAAAGATAAGGATGAAATTGTAACCTCTAGGGTTTCAAAGTTTTTCTATGATTTGACTAAATGACCTAGTTTTCAACCTCATATAACCCAATACTAGCACCACCGTACCACTATCTACACTGTACCAGTTGCTCAAATGAACCACTTACTCCACTGTACCATTGGCTCCAATATGCCACAAGGTACACAGTACCACTAAATCCACAGTATCACTAGCTCCACTGTACCAAATACTCCACTGCACCACTGTACCACTTGCTCCATTGTACCACCTGCTCCACTGTACCACTTGCTCCATTGTACCACTGTACCACTTTCTCCACTGTACCACTTGCTCCATTGTACCACTTGCTCCACTGTACCACTAGCTCCACTGTACCATTAGCTCCACTGTACCACTTGCTCCACTGTACCACTTGCTCCACTGTACCACTAGCTCCACTGTACCACTTGCTCCATTGTACCACTTGCTCAACTGTATCACTTGCTCCACTGTACCACTGTACCACTTTCTCCACTGTACCATAAGCTCCACTGTATCACTTGCTCCACTGTACCACTTTCTCCACTGTACCACTTGCTCCATTGTACCACTTGCTCCACTGTACCACTAGCTCCACTGTACCATTAGCTCCACTGTACCACTTGCTCCACTGTACCACTTGCTCCACTGTACCACTAGCTCCACTGTACCACTTGCTCCATTGTACCACTTGCTCAACTGTATCACTTGCTCCACTGTACCACTGTACCACTTTCTCCACTGTACCATAAGCTCCACTGTACCACTTGCTCCACTGTTCCACTTGCTCCACTGTATCACTAGCTCCACTGTACCACTTGCTCCACTGTACCACTTGCTCCACTGTACCACTAGCTCCACTGTACCACTTGCTCCATTGTACCACTTGCTCAACTGTATCACTTGCTCCACTGTACCACTGTACCACTTTCTCCACTGTACCATAAGCTCCACTGTATCACTTGCTCCACTGTACCACTTTCTCCACTGTACCACTTGCTCCATTGTACCACTTGCTCCACTGTACCACTAGCTCCACTGTACCATTAGCTCTACTGTATCACTTACTCTACTGTACCACTTGCTCCACTGTACCACTTGCTCCACTGTACCACTTGCTCCACTGTACCACTTGCTCCACTGTACCACTTACTCTACTGTACCACTTGCTCCACTGTTCCACTTGCTCCACTGTACCACTTGCTCCACTGTACCACTTGCTCCACTGTACCACACTGTACCACTTGCTCCACTTTACCACTTGCTCCACTGTACCACTTGCTCCACTGTTCCACTTGCTCCACTGTACCACACTGTACCACTTGCTCCACTTTACCACTTGCTCCACTGTATCACTTGCTCCACTGTACCACTTGCTCCACTGTTCCACTTGCTCCACTGTACCACACTGTACCACTTGCTCCACTTTACCACAACAAGCTCTAATATATGACTGTTAAAATAGTGTTAATCTGACATTTAGCTCAACAAACAAGTCACTTATTTAACTTCAATAATTCTGTAAGTAAAATAAATACAGTAAAAAAACAATCAGATAGTCAAGCAGGTTTCATTACCATCACAAGTCTGACACTGCTGTTTCAACTGTTTCCATTATCCTTGATAGTCCATTATTGACTGTAAAACCATCAACTAGGGAAATATTGCTCCCATTAACAAAACTTGTCTTTCACACTTTTTTAAAACTGAAAAATAATCATGTAGACACATGTCAAAACATTAAGAGACCAAAAGTGAAATTATAAATTATAATACATGGACATGTGTATTATGAAATAGAAAAATAATCTTGAAACTTGCTTCTAGGTGCTACAGTCACTCATCAACCCTAGTAAAGACTATTTTTCCTGTATCTCATATTACACTCAAACTTATTGTGTACTCTTTAAAACTCTTCCAATATGGAGTAGTTATGGATCAGCATTAGGAATACATAAGGTCAATAGTTTGCATCTTGCTAAGACTTACAGTCTCGATTCACATAGTGCCAGCTTATGATCCAAAACTACATAAAATGACTGGAATTTAGATACAGGAGAAACTATTTCAAATAAGTACCTACTTTTTCTTTCCAGCTTACAACAGTGACCACAATTTAAAAACATTTTTGGACACAGACAATATGCAAGTCACTCATAGCTTTCTACATTTTATAGTACCCATACATTACTCAGTGGTATGATGCACTGTTCATAGACCAAAGAGTATTTTAAATTTTGTGATTTGAGTGCGATGATTATAGCCTATTATGTGCTTCTTGTCATTGCATAACAATATTCCATCTTGCATTTGATTTAAGGACACCAAATTTTATACTTTTTATTATTTGTGTGCATAAAACTACTAGAAATTGGTTCCAAAATTATTTTAAATCAAAATCATTATGACAAGATAATTAATAGGTTATAAAATCTATAACTACACAGTACTGCACATCTCTCCATGTAATGACATTATACTGCTTCAGTTCCTCATCAAGGGATCTAGGTTACTACAGCATTTGTGTCCAACACAAATGTTCCTTCACTCATATGTTTCTAAAAGGAATGTGTTTCAATTAGTAATACTTATTTTTCATTCAGTCATATGTTACAGTTAGTCATATGTTAACTTCGGATAATGTATTTTAGTCAGATGAATGATTCTGTCAGTTATATGTTTTAGTCAGGCATATGTTTAAGTCAGTCATGAGTTGCAGTCAGACACACGTTTTTGTCAGTCATATGTTTTAGTCAGGCATATGTTTAAGTCAGTCATGAGTTACAGTCAGACACATGTTTTTGTCAGTCATATGTTTTTGTCAGTCACATGTATCCATCAGTCATGAGTTGCGGTAAGACACATGTTTTTGTCAGTCATATGTTTAAGTCAGTCACATGTATCCATCAGTCATGAGTTGCAGTCAGACACACGTTTTTGTCAGTCATATGTTTTTGTCAGTCACATGTATCCATCAGTCATGAGTTGCAGTCAGACACACGTTTTTGTCAGTCATATGTTTTTGTCAGTCACATGTATCCATCAGTCATGAGTTGCGGTAAGACACATGTTTTTGTCAGTCATATGTTTAAGTCAGTCACATGTATCCATCAGTCATGAGTTGCAGTCAGACACACGTTTTTGTCAGTCATATGTTTTTGTCAGTCACATGTATCCATCAGTCATGAGTTGCAGTCAGACACACGTTTTTGTCAGTCATATGTTTTTGTCAGTCACATGTATCCATCAGTCATGAGTTGCAGTCAGACACACGTTTTTGTCAGTCATATGTTTTTGTCAGTCACATGTATCCATCAGTCATGAGTTGCAGTCAGACACACGTTTTTGTCAGTCATATGTTTTTGTCAGTCACATGTATCCATCAGTCATGAGTTGCGGTAAGACACATGTTTTTGTCAGTGATATGTTTAAGTCAGTCACATGTATCCATCAGTCATGAGTTGCAGTCAGACACACGTTTTTGTCAGTCATATGTTTTTGTCAGTCACATGTATCCATCAGTCATGAGTTGCAGTCAGACACACGTTTTTGTCAGTCATATGTTTTTGTCAGTCACATGTATCCATCAGTCATGAGTTGCAGTCAGACACACGTTTTTGTCAGTCATATGTTTTTGTCAGTCACATGTATCCATCAGTCATGAGTTGCAGTCAGACACACGTTTTTGTCAGTCATATGTTTTTGTCAGTCACATGTATCCATCAGTCATGAGTTGCGGTAAGACACATGTTTTTGTCAGTCATATGTTTAAGTCAGTCACATGTATCCATATGTCATGAGTTTCAGTAAGTCAGATGTTTTATGTTCATGTGTGACAGTGAGTCATATGATGTAAGTTAGTCATTTGTGTCAGTCAGTCACTTGTTTAAGTCACTCATATGTTTCTGTCATTTATATCTTAGTCAGTCATATGTCTCCTTCAGCCATATGATACAGTCAGTCATATGTTTTAGTCAGGTCATGTGTTTCAGTCAGACACATGATTCTGTCAGTCGAGTGTTTCCGTTTTGTATGTGTTTCCCTCAGCAATGGGTATCAGAAATTAATATGATTCATTCAGTCATATGTTTAAGTCAGTCATGTGTTACAGTCAGTCATGTGATTCAATCAGACACACTTTTTTTTAATCTTATGTTACAGTCAGACATGCGTTTCAATTAGGCATGAGGTCAGTCATGTGTCTCAGTCAGTTGAAAGTTTAATTAAGTCATGTGATACAGTCAGTCACCTGAACAGTAATTTTTTCAGTGGGTCCTAAGTTAAAGTCAGTCATGGGTTACAGTCAGTCAGGAGTCTCAGTCAGTCAAAAGTTTAATTAAGTCATATGTTTCAGTCAGCCATGTGTTGCAGTCAGTCAAGAGTCTCAGTCAGTCGAAAGTTTATTTAAGACATGTGTTACAGTCAGTCACATGTTACAGTCAGTCATATGTTTAAGTGGGTCCTAAGTTAAAGTCAGTCATGGGTTACAGTAAGTTATATGTTTCAGTCAGTCATGTGTTTCAATCAGTGATGTGTTACAGTCAGTTAAAGGTTTTAGTCAGTCAAGTGTTACAGTATGTCATATATTTCAGTCAGTCTTGTGTTACGGTCAGTCATGTGTCTTAGTCGGTCCTAAGTTAAAGTCAGTCATGTGTTACAGTTAGTCATGGGTTACAGTCAGTCATGTGTTACGATCAGTCATGTGTCTTAGTCGGTCCTAAGTTAAAGTCAGTCATGGGTTACAGTCAGTCATGTGTCACAGTCAGTCATATGTTTCAGTGAGTCCTAAGTTAAAGTTAGGCAATTGTTGTAAGTCAGTCATGTGTTTCAGTCAGTGTTGTGTTTCAATCAGTCAAAGGTACAGTCAGTCATATGTTTTACTCAGGCAATTGTTGTAAGTCAGTAATTTGTTTCAGTCAGTCTTGTGTTTCAATCAGTCATGTGTTACAGTTGGTGAAAGGTTAAAGTCAATAGTATGTTTAAGTCGGTCATGGGTTTCAGTCAGTCAAGTGTCTCAGTCAGTCTTGTGTTACAGTCAGTAATGTGTTTCATTCGGTAATAAGTTGAAGTCAGTCATGAGTTTCAGTCAGTCATATGTTTTAGTCAGGCTAATGTAAGTAAGTCATGTGTTTCAGGCAGTGATGTGGTACAGTAGGTCATAAGTTTCAGTCAGTCATGTGTTTCAGTCAGTCATATTTTTAGTTGGTCAAAGGTTCAAGTCATGTGTATGTTTAAGTCAGTCAAAGGTTAAAGTCAGTCATCTATTTAAGTCAGATGTATGATTGAGTCAGTCAGGGGTTTCAGTCAGTCACATTTGTAAGTCAGTCATTCATGTGTTTCAGTCAGTCGTGTGTTACAGTCAGTATTTTGTTTCAGTTGGTCAAAGGTTTAAGTCACTCATCTTTTTAAGTCAAGTATACTTTTTGAGTCAGTCACGGGTTTAATTCAGACATATTTGTAAATCAGTCAGTCATGTGTTTCAGCCAGTCAAGTGTTAAAGTCAGTCATGTGTTTCAGTTGGTCATAACTTTAAGTCAGTCATTCGTTTCAGTCAGTCACAGGTTCAGAAAGTCATGTGTTTCAGTTGTTCAAAGGTTTAAGTCAGTCATCTGTTTAAGTCAGGTATATGTTTAGGTCAGTAATAGGTTTCAGTCAGTAATTTTGTCAGTAAGTCAGTCTGTAAAGTGTTTCAGTCAGTCACATGTGTCATTCAGTACTTTGTGTTAAGTCGCTCATTTCATATGTTATGCTAGTAATTTGTACATTTCAGTCAGTCATATGTTTCAGTTTTATTTTCAAGTTTCAGTGAGTGACATGTTTAAGTTAGACATATGTTTCAATCAGTCATGTTGTTTGGTCATTCAATCATACACTTCAGTCATGTTTGTCATTTATCTACACATATGTCTGTTATTGCCAGACATATAGCCTGTAATATTTCCTTCTATCCTATAATAGGGAGTAAGAGAAACTCATAGGCTCAATCTTTATTAAATTATTTACCGTTAATTCTCCTGGTAAAGCTTGAACTGTATTGTTTGTTCTAACATCATTGATTCTCCACAATTGTGCAGGGCTGCGCCGAAACCATCAAGTAAGAATGGTTTGTTTTATTCACAGAACAAACACTGTTCTCTCAAGATTTCGAACCTGAAAAATAATAATTCACTTCACTATACGTTGTAAAATCAAGTATGGTTTTATACAATGAATATCATTACAGTGTGTCGACCAATACATTAGGCCAGAATAGTAAACAACTAGAGTTGCTAGCGTAAATGTGTGATGCTATATCTTGAAAGACTGCCCTGAATTAAAGATACACAGGTAGTGCGGTTGGTATGGGGTTTGCTCCATGGCTGCATATCATATGAAAGACATAGAGAACAATGGTACCAGTCTTCCAGTGTTTCTATTGCTTGCATGATGCTGAGCATCCAGAGTAACAACTGGTTTCTCCTCTCTCATACCATTATTTTGGTGGATACCATCATAAATGAGGTGTCAAGAGCTAATAGCTTAGCTCATAAGTTATTGAATTTTATAATAAAAACTTGTTCTATTGTAGACCAAAATAATACTTGTAAAAGAAATGCTAAATTTACTGTACCTTCTGCATTTTGGATAATATTAACTTACTAGTAATCCAAATGTATTGATGTATGCATTCTCAACTTGTCATCTCAGTTGTCCAACATAGAGTATTTATTGAGTTGGTTGGCACTGCTGACAAGGAAAGCAAGCATCAAACTAACAGCATTACTCTGATGATGATCCCTGGTAAATACATGAATAATTTAAAATATAATTATTACAATTTCCACATGAAACAAGCACATGTAGTTTTAGATTACACAGTAAAAGCGTGAGGATATATAAAGAAGACAAAATGTAATTTTAATTAGGGCAGTTATCTAGAGTAGTTATAATCTAATGCTTCAGTTAGGGACTGTGCATCGGGTAATTTTGGCGAAGAATATGAAATAAGACATGGAAAGATTTGTTTGTTGCATTGGGTTTTACGCTGTTTTTCATCAGTATTTCAGTTCAATAATAATATACGGCAGCTGGTTTTCCTAACCATATTAGCAGTGCTAACTACCCTTCCACAAGCTGACAACCACATGTGGAGGAAAGTCAATATTTTATATAGTGTATGACCTGCTGCAACTGAGATTTAAACCCAGACCTCCCTGTTACAAGGCGAGTGAACTAACCACTCGGCCATGGCCGCAGCCTTCACACATGGACTAGGCAAAGAAGACGTTATAATCAGACAGGGACTGCACCGGGTCTGCATAGTGGCAGCTGTTTATCGAGCGATGATAGTTGCATATTTGAGCAATGGGCAGTGCCTGCTTAAGTTTCAGTGCTAATGCGACCCTGAGGTGTCTAATTTTGGCAAAAAAACGGTATCAGATAGGAACTGCGTCACTGCTCAGAGTCTGCATGGTGGCAGCATCATGCTTTGCCATATGGAGTTTCAGTACTATCCTTAAAAAAATTAACGGTGACCGTGTGGTTATGATTACGGCATAGAAGACAAATTTAGGCAAACCATGCATGGTTATAGCTTTAAATCCGGCGCTAGCAGTCAAATGTTTGAGCTTATTAAGTAAACTGTAGTGTGTGTTTTAATTAAAACAACAATTGATTACTGATGACCAATTAAAGATTAAAAATCATGTAATATACTAGCAATAGAAACTGTGACTGTACTGCGCAATGTATGAAACACCAGGGTCATTCATGCAATAGCTGAACAAGGGTCGAAATATTTTGGGTACGAAACACGAAATGGATCTAGGTCAACCTAACTGAGAGGGACACACTTTTAAGTTCATCAAATGATTACGTGAATTGATGACTGTTTTCACTCTTGTATTTACTTCAAAATACAGTTAAACATTGCTATAAATTGGTAAGAAAGTCCTGCAATTGAAAGCTCAAGGTTTCAAAACTTTAAAAAATGCCTCCACTAAAACTTTCAACAACAGCCTTTCACGAAAAAACCGGCGCGTTTATCAATAAAAATCTTTTAAGATACTTACAGAGCTCTGTATGCTCTGCATCATTAATTTATTTTAGGTTGATTAAGTGAAACAAGTTTTAGCAACTTATATTAATCACTATCAACACCTCATCCCTGATGTTATCCATCGCCATAAGAGATAAGCCAGCTTTCCTTTTTTATGCTGAGCATCAAGCAAGGGAGATACTGGTACCATTTGCATTTAGTGTTCGGTATAAATTGACGCAGACAGGGATCAAACCTGAGACCTACTGATCCAGAAGCGGACGCACAACCGCTAGGCTATCGAGGTGGTACACATATGTAATTAATAATTTCATATTATCCATTTTATTTGACCAAATTTAAGGAGATGCTGACATGTCACATTGGTCGATAGATATTTTAAATGGATGAGTACCATGCCGAAGGTACTGCTTGTAAGAGAAATACTGGCAATTTGGTTCCAGCATATTATTGTACATGTATAATATCAAACGTCACAAGGAATAATACGATGTCTGATTTGTCAACAATGAAAATCTAAAAAGTAGGTCATGAGTTCAAAAGTAGGTCAACTTCATCATCACGCCCAATGTCGATCTATGCATCCTCTAATTTGCCTATCGATATGATCACATTACAAATCAATAAATCAAAATAGGTATTATATTTTAACGATAAAACTTCAAATAAGAAGGCCTGAATAGACAGAATTTCTTTTCAAAATATGCCGCTTTTGAACTTCAAATCGGACGTCGGTTTCAGCGCCCTCAAAGAAAATATAAGCAAAGTTAGGATATGATACTCACTGTTGCACTTTATGCAAACATTTTTAACCATTTTTGGTGTCTCGTACAGACGATAAGCGTTCTAAAACACTGTTAGAAGTCTAGAAATCGCAGCAGATTTCCATCGCTTCAAAATCCAACATGGCGGATATTTTGATAATTTGGCGACTTTGTCAATCTCCGGTGGTCTCCGCTCGGCAGCCTCCGTCGCGCATGCGTATTAGTATAGTATATTCCATATTTGGTCATTGCCCGCTGGGGACCACCAGCCTAGTGGCTTTAGATGTCAGCGCCACTGAGCGCTCACCTTGAGAACATATTGGATGTGTTTGGACGAGGCTCCTCTTGTCGAACATTTTGCCATGGACTTTGAAGTCGGGAAGTAGTTGAAAATATCGTTTATGAATATGTACGGCTGACAGCAGAGTAACTCATTGATTTTAACAAAAAGTGTAAATGTTATATTAATAAATAGTTCAGTTGTTAATTACACGAATCATATTTTAAATAAATAGATTTTAACAATAAATTGTAAACTTTAGAGTTGTGAATAATTGAGTTGTTTATAACAGAAATCATAATTTCAATAAATATTTATTCTGACTGCAACTTTATGTATATTTCACTGTGGAACAATGATTATAATGGATTTTTTTACTTCCAGGTCTGTGGCAAGCCTTGAGAGAGGTATTTCAGGGCGCGAGACTTAGGGGCTGCGGCTTCCACTGGGCGCAGGCTGTTCTGTGGAAGGTTCAGGAGGTTGGCCTTCAGTCTACGTACCATCGACGGGAAGGGAGAGATATATGTGTTGTTGGGTCTGTTGCTGCAGGAAGCGAAGCTAGAATAGCTAGAGTTACAGATTGTCACAGATGAGAAAAACGAGAGCATGGATGCTCGTACCCATGATCTCTGTGATCGGTATGGTGATCATAATATCGTATGTGAATAATTCTTAAAGGAGGTTGGAACTGTATATAGTGTTGTAAAGTATAGTGTAGTGTGGTGTATGTTGATGCATATTTTGTTAAAGTTTGTGTTACATTTTGTTGTTATCGAATGTTAATGTATATAACTTGTATGTATACATTGTTTTGTTATTTATAATTTCTGTTTGGTTCATTTTCGTTTGTCATAAAACATACACATTTTCAAGGGATTGTTCTCTTTTTAGAATATATTCTGTCTGAATATAAGACTGAAACGCAGACATAAACTTGAAATTTGCAAAATTTAAATTTACCCAAATGTTCTCGTTACTCGCTCTACACTTTTGTTATGTTTTAAAATTTCAAAGTTTAATTCTGAGATTCAGTCTTGAAATGTTTCGACAATTACACAAACTTATAAAAGAATAAATTAACACATCCAAGGAAGAACAATGATAATTAAAAGGCCACACAACATCATAAAAATTGAAAACAACTACATATAGCTGAACATTATGAACATTTTGGTTTCCAAATGTTCCTTAATACTCTAAATATTCCTAAATTTAGAATTGCTATGACTAGACTTGTTGTATCCTCTCATAACCTAAGAATATAATCCGGCAGATGGCAAAGGGTTTGATATAATTAAGCACGGCTATGAACTACCCTACATAAAAAGCTATAAATGCATGAAGAGATGAATTGAAATCCTGTTAAAACAGAACTTGAGAATATTGAAAGTAAATTGCTGAAGCATCAAAAATAAAACTTCAGAGTTCAAAGCCGTGCTTAATTATATCAAACTGTATCAAGAACTCGGAAATATTCCCGGACGTATATAATGTTTATAGGAATGATAGAGGTTCTCGAGGAGGTGTGTTTGTTGCAGTGTTGTCTAATAATACACCAGTGGAATGTGTTGACTTCATATCAGACTGTGAACTTGAAATTGTAAAAATATCACCGAAGTCCAATAAAACTACATGATGCAAGCGGAAGGATATTGACAATTTAAATCAAGCACTAGTAAATATGAACTACAAAAAAACAAAATACTTTATTATACTCTGTGGCGATTTCAACTGCCCTGATGTCAACTGGGGGAATCTCTCCATAAACTCCTTAGATACCAAAGGCAAGTCAATCCAACAACATTTCGTTGACGTAACATTGGACCACAACCTCACACAGGTACATGACCAGCCTACAACACAAGGCAACATTCTTGACCTCACCTTTACAACTAATCAATCAACAATCAAATGTACCACAAACATCCCAGGGATATCAGACCATGATATGGTTGTCATTGACTCAGAAATAAAATATGTGTACTACAAACAACAAACCTAGACAAACTGGGACTGTCAATCTTCAGAGAGGTTATTGCAAACAGTTTGAATAAACATGTGTCATTGAAAAATCACCCTAATAAAAGAAACTTGTCATGGTTAAATAGGTCACTAAAAATATTGCTTCGTAAAAAAGCAAGACTACACATGCAAAGAAAACTTGGATCTTGGAGTAGATTTCGACAATACCAGAAAGAATGCGAACGCGATATGCGCAGAACTGAATGGGGCCATGTAGGCAAAATTATTAATGAAGGCATGGAAAAGCACATATTCAACACTTAGTGGAAGATTGTGTATGTGACATAAAAAACATCAGCGGACCTAGTACGGCTCCTTGAGTGACGCCGGATTCAACATGGACGCTCTGTGTGGATTCACCTTCGACCACTACTGTTATACTGAATTTCTTCAAAAGGGTAGATAGCCATTTCAGGAGGTTCCCTTGTACTCCATATTTAGAAATCTTGTAATAATAAACGTTCATGCGGGACGGTGTCAAAGGTCTTGCTAAAGTCGAGTATGGCAATGTGTACTTGTTCGTAATTGTCATGTGAACTAAATAATTTATCCATGGTCACTAAGAGTTCAGCAGGTTAAAAATTGCTGCATATATCCAGTGTCAGACTGTTTGCTGATGATTGTTTATTATACCGATGTATTAAAACCATCCAAGATCAAGTACTATTACAAGAAGACCTGAAATCACTGAAAGTATGGGCCGACAAATGGGGCATGAAATTTTAATGCAAAGAAATGTTATATATTAAGCGTCAGAAACAAGACAAACTTCGTCTACCAACTAAACAATACAATGCTGGAAGAAGTTGAGTCTAACCCATATCTTGGATTATTAATCGCCAAATACAAAATTATCATGGTCAGACCATATCACAAAAGAAGTCTAACTATTCGCTCGGAATCTTAAGGAGAAGTCTAAAGCATTGTCCCCTGAATTGTAGAAAACTGCATTATATACATTTTATCGTTAGTGCGTTTAACACTAGAATGTGGATCTATAAGATGGGACCCATTCCTAAAAGGTATCGAAATAAGCGCCCGATGCTAGAGGAGAGTATAGAAGATCGTGCAAAAACAGTGACTCGTATAATATTCCATTTGCTCACACAAACCAAAACAATCATTCTTCGTTACAACAAATACATAATTGGTGAAAACATCTGAATTGTGGAACCATCTGAATGAAGAAAATGTGCGCGCAAAGACAATAGAGGGCATTAGAGTACCATCCAGTACTAATTTTCCACTCCCCAATAGCTTATGTACCAGCAATGGTCCTGCTACGTAACTAAACAGAAACAGATACAGAATATTATTATTATTTTATAATGCATATATTCTTTCTACAATGGACTACTGTTGTACCGTTTGGGGTACTGGAAAAAATGCTATACATCTCTAGGTAAATTACAAGCGCGAGTAGCTAGAATAATACAAAAGGAGTTTGCCAACCATGGTGACTCAAAATTACTCAATAAATTAAATTGGATATCGTTTGAAAATAGATGTTTTTATCATTCTTCAGTCCTTGTTTACAAAGCTTACTGCAATGAGAGTCCCCAGTATAGTCGATCATTATTAAAAATTTCATCCAATAGTATATACAGTTTAAGATCAGTGGAAAACAATGACTTAGTCACGCCAACTTTTAAAACAAAATACATGTACATGAAAAATCATTTTACAAATGTAAACTTGTGCTGTTAATTGGAACAAAATTTCCAACAATATAAAATCAGTCTCGTAAGTACATACAACATGTACATTCAAAAGAGTATTAAAATCATTATATTGTAAGTATACATTATATTATGTTTGTTATGAAAGTTATTATTAGCATTTATTATTATATTGATATATACGTACTATTTACAATATCTGATGAATGAACGAATGTGTGTTATATAATTATTGAATTTATTGTGTTTCAATTTATGTTGTTTTCTGTTAGAAGGCCATGTTTTATTTAATAATCGTACAACTGTTTTTGTATACCTCTGTACAAGTCACCTTCTATAAATAAGCATATTATTATCATAACCATTCTAACACTACTGCTGACGACAGCGATGTACTGAAAAGAGGATTCGTTAAAACTTTGACTTTGTAGGTCAACTGTCATGGCGGACTTGAGTTCTCTATTTGTTATTGTGTTAATTTTACCGTTTATTTCTATCCAGTTCGGTAAGAAATTACTTGAAGTTATTTTCTAATTAATTAAAAATTAATAACATTTTGTGATTACATGTTTAGAAATCTCATTTTATGCTGAATTGGGTCGAAGTTTTGACGACTTGCCCATTGTTGTTGATTTGTAGACTTTCTGGCTCCAAATGAAATACCAAAATATAGCAGCCTAGTTAAATTGTTTTCGACAAAATATTGTGTGTCCGTGAATGTCTTAGTCGAAATAAAACCGAACCAGAAAGACAACCAACTTCGTTTCTGAAATATATCGCACTGCATGTTCTTTAAATCGCCAACAATTGAATAAAACATGTTGATAAGTCATTTCGACCCCCTTGCAGTTGCATGCTGAACGACTTTTATCTACAGGTGTGCTTAGGCCCCATATGATTAACATTAAAACACTCAACCGGGCGGCTGTCTAACCCCACATCACTACAATATCTTAACTCTGTTAACAATTTAAAACAGCAACATTTTTGACAAATGGCGAAATGTAAGCAAACTCGACATGTGCTCGCTCTAAATTAGGGAGGATCGTTTTTGTCAATTCGATCCTCCAATTGCTTATTTATAAATATAATGTCATGGTCATGTAGGCGCCTCGTCTTAATTTTGTCAATTTAGTACATGCTGTCCGGTCTCTCTCATATATACACCCCAACTTCTGTGTCACTCCAAAGATACTCCAAATATATTCCAATATGCATGCCGATGCCAAACTGCACGATTTTTGTATGGATAGTAAGTATTCCTTTTTCAAACTAAATCAATGGTTGAACTTGAATATTTACAATTACTACATAAGCTTGGTTTCTAGTCAGAACTGCCCTAATGTCACATTAATATACAACGAAAAACAACTGTAAAAGTTGCCCAATACAAGGAACATATCATATGATATATCCAGGGTTGAAAATTAGACTTGCAAACTGCTAGTAAAATTTAAGAATGCAAACTAGAATTGAATTTGCAAGCATCAATATTACCAATTGATGTTTCCACTTATGTAAGAAACAAAACAATTGGAAACGAAATTGACAACATTGGCAAATTTATTAAACAATTTGTAAATTGAGGATGCAAATTGATGACGTCAACAAATGTGGCGCATTCTATTTTTCTCGCTGTTTTAATTTAAAGGCTATGCAATTTCCTGCAGAAACCTGCAAAGTAATCTAAGTCATACCAGTATATATAAGTACCTTGAACAGTTGAAGTTGTTCTTGTGAGCTCAAGGATTCTCTTTGATAAAGTGTAACCAAAATCAGTGTCTGTTTATAGGCATGGAGAGTAATTCAATTTCCTGTCAACAATGCGAGCATCAAATTATCATTGAACATTTTAGTTTTTACGGTAACTTCAAAATATCAAATCATAAAATGAGCCCTACTACTATTACTGATAGTAAGAATGAGTAAGTTTACTGTATATAGATGTTCTTTCTTGGCTACAAAAGAGATTTTTGGGTGCTTTCTTGGTTGTTCAACTGTGCTGTTTACCTAACAAATTCTGTCATATATCACATATCCCAGACTGCATTTTGTAGCAAAAGTTGCTAAATGGTGGAAAGAAACCGAAGTCACCACATAAGATATCTGTGGTAAACTTCTGTCATTTTATAATTTAGTTCATGCGTTTAGACATACGATTGTTTTACTACCATTCAGTCATTGTGTATTTTGTAAAATCTCATGGCTTCCTTCCTTTTGAAGCTGGTGCTTATCATGACCTTGCTGTAACCTATGTGTCAAGTGACCTTTTTTGCAATAAATTAGGCCAAGTTAACTTTTCTCCACTGACAATTTATCTTTATCATTATTTTATTTTTTGCCACTGATAATCAGATCACCTTTGTTATTTGACCTCTGTAGCAGTCAAATGTAATACAGGTACTAGTACTACACACCTGACCAATTGTTGTTGTTGTATTCGCGTTTATTTATCGTCGCCACCGGTTTCCCATATGGGCGACGTCTCCCAAAGAATATTCGTCGTTTTAGATTTTTGGAGGATAGTGCATTAAACAGGAGATGCGCCAGTTCCAGAAGCACCCCTGGTTCTTTTACATGCTCGATGTCAAGCATCATACACGGTACCTCGGTTTTTAAAGTCTCGTCCGAAAGACTGTTAGTACTGTCAGTGATGGAGCAGGGAATGGAACCTGCGATCCCTGGATTACTAGTCCAGCGCATTACCACTGACCAATTGTTTCATCTTATCCTTCAATATATTGAATATATATCAATAAGGGAGATAATTTGTTAGTGTCTAACAAATTGTTCATTTTTGTTCTCTCCCTTACTGAAATCTTATATCTAAAATAAGATTTTTAGTAGGCCAAATTTTGAGTTTTGTCTTCTGTTTTCCCTAGTGTGATAAATTCAAATGTTGCATTACGTCACTTAACGTTTATGTAGATCTATTATATAGCTCCTTACCATCCCTTAAAACTACATAGATGATGAGTTGTAAAACTACATAGTTGATGAGTTTACTGTAAAACTACATAGATGATGAGTTGTAAAACTACATAGTTGATGAGTTGTAAAACTACATAGTTGATGAGTTGTAAAACTACATAGTTGATGAGTGTAAAACTACATAGTTGATGAGTGTAAAACCACATAGTTGATGAGTGTAAAACCACATAGTTGATGAGTGTAAAACCACATAGTTGATGAGTGTAAAACTACATAGTTGATGAGTGTAAAACCACATAGTTGATGAGTTGTAAAACTACATAGTTGATGAGTTGTAAAACTACATAGTTGATGAGTGTAAAACTACATAGTTGATGAGTGTAAAACTACATAGTTGATGAGTGTAAAACTACATAGTTGATGAGTTGTAAAACTACATAGTTGATGAGTGTAAAACTACATAGTTGATGAGTGTAAAACTACATAGTTGATGAGTTGTAAAACTACATAGTTGATGAGTGTAAAACTACATAGTTGATGAGTGTAAAACTACATAGTTGATGAGTTGTAAAACTACATAGTTGATGAGTGTAAAACTACATAGTTGATGAGTGTAAAACTACATAGTTGATGAGTGTAAAACTACATAGTTGATGAGTGTAAAACCACATAGTTGATGAGTTGTAAAACTACATAGTTGATGAGTTGTAAAACTACATAGTTGATGAGTGTAAAACTATATAGTTGATGAGTGTAAAACTACATAGTTGATGAGTGTAAAACTACATAGTTGATGAGTTGTAAAACTACATAGTTGATGAGTGTAAAACCACATAGTTGATGAGTTGTAAAACTACATAGTTGATGAGTGACTTGAGTGTAAAACTACATAGTTGATGTTTTGTAAAACTACATATAGTTGATGATTTGTTAAACTACATAGGTGATGAGTGTAAAACTACATAGGTGATGAGTTGTAAAACTACATAGATGATGAGTTGTAAAACTACATAGGTGATGAGTGTAAAACTACATAGGTGATGAGTGTAAAACTACATAGTTGATGAGTGTAAAACTACATAGTTGATGAGTGTAAAACTACATAGTTGATGAGTGTAAAACTACATAGGTGATGAGTGTAAAACTACATAGTTGATGAGTGTAAAACTACATAGGTGATGAGTTGTAAAACTACATAGATGATGAGTTGTAAAAGTTTTAAGCTACATAGGTGATGAGTTGTAAAACTACATAGATGACTAGTTGTGATTTAATGTTGACATTTTCTTCAATGAAGGCCACTATTAAAAACAACAAAGAGACTATACAAAATAACCAAACTATTGTTAATCAACATCTATTCAGTTTGGTGTAAACTTGATTGAAAGTAATTGCACAATTTAAGCAAACATATATATGCATCAGGCGAGTAATCAATATTAAATTAATTGTCTTCATATTGGAATAAATTTACAATTTGCTGCAACTGAGACTGATGATGACTGTATGATCCTACAGTGAGACCTCGTTTGTTTGAATTCATCGGGGTCCGAAATCTTATTTTGAATAATACATGGTTTGGAATAGCCCATTTCAATTTCGACGTGCATAAGAATACATCTGGACCTGACATTTCAAATGACACCAAGTTTTCGGATAGAAGGTTGTCAAATAAATGAGGTCGGACTGTATGTATGGATAAAGTTACATTCTCGCCTCTGAGTTTAAAGTTTTAAATAGTCATAAGTTGATACCTTTCATCAATTATTTCTTTCCTGGTTGATCAGACTAGAACACATCTGAAATATTCCGATGTAACTTAAACTTGAATGCTTTACATCATAAACCATCATAAACCATTGTTGCATGCTGAAAAAATTACATTTTGTGACCGAGTACATTTTGTATTTAAATTTGAATAAAACTGCTGAAAGCTGCCAGATACACTTTATAGCCTTTATCCTAAATATAAGTATGTTTCTCAGAAATAATATGTAATATAGCCCGCAAATTACTGAAACCGACTGGTTCCAAAATTGGCTCAAGAAAAAAAAAGCCAGCGCTAGCCCTGTGTCTGGTTACTGGACAGACCCTCTTTTTTACCACAGACCCAAATTTTTTATGGCTGTAAACAATTTACCCAAAATGATTTTGTCTGAAAATATGTCTTTTGAAGGATGCACAATATATATGAATAAACTCAATAGAGAAATAGCCTTGGTAATATAACTCTTATTAAATCTAGCTGCATAGGTATGGTAGTTGATTTTTCAATGAAAAATCCCTTCCTACTGACCCCTTTTTTCTGTCTGTAACTAGAAACACACTTGTGTATGTGTTAGAATATGTTTCTATCCATTGAATATCAACATTCATTTTTACAGACATATAACATTTTGTACATGAACACGTAAACAGCTATACTGATGCCCTTGTATGTAAATTGGGACATTTATCAACTTGGCTTTGCCAAGCTCTTGTTTATATATGGACTGCATTTAATAATGGATACATTTATTTGAGAATACCATTTTCAGACTGTAAGTTGAGTTAATATTTCAATGTTCTTATTCTTGTAACTTGGATTAATTCTATCAAAAATAAATTTCATTTAGCTTCATTTGTTTATTTCTTGATTTTATATATGCTTAATACAGGAATCCAAAAATTGTATTCACAGTTAGAATTGTATGCACAGTTAGAATTGTATGCACAGTTAGGATTGTGTCTTAGTGTCCTGTGATAGTGTCTGCATGTGTTCATTTTTGAACATTTTTACAAATTGCAATTGACTGATCAATGAAAAGTTACACATAGAGGGAACCGAAAGCAAACGACTGATCATAAGTTACAAATACAGGGAACCGAAAGCAAATGACTGATGAAAAGTTACAACTACAGGGAACCGAAAGCAAATGACTGATGAAAAGTTACAACTACAGGGAACCGAAAGCAAATGACTGATGAAAAGTTACAACTACAGGGAACCGAAAGCAAATGAATGATGAAAAGTTACAAATACAGGGAACTGAAAGAAAATGACTGATGATAAGTTTCAAATACAGGGAACCAAAGGCAGCAAACGACTGATGATAAGTTACACATAGAGGGAACCAAAGGCAGCAAACAACTGATGATAAGTTACACATAGAGGGAACCAAAGGCAGCAAACAACTGATGATAAGTTACACATAGAGGGAACCAAAGGCAGCAAACAACTGATGATAAGTTACACATAGAGGGAACCAAAGGCAGCAAACAAATGATGATAAGTTACACATAGAGGGAACCAAAGGCAGCAAACAACTGATGATAAGTTACAAATAGAGGGAACCAAAGGCAGCAAACGACTGATGATAAGTTACAAATAGAGGGAACCAAAGGCAGCAAACGACTGATGATAAGTTACACATAGAGGGAACCAAAGGCAGCAAACGACTGATGATAAGTTACAAATAGAGGGAACCAAAGGCAGCAAACGACTGATGATAAGTTACACATAGAGGGAACCGAAAGCAAACGACTGATGATAAGTTAAAACTACAGGGAACTGAAAGCAAACGACTGATGATAAGTTACAACTACAGGGAACTGAAAGCAAACGACTGATGATAAGTTACACATAGAGGGAACTGAAAGCAAACAACTGATGATAAGTTTCAAATACAGGGAACCGAAAGCAAACGACTGATGATAAGTTTCAAATAGAGGGAACCAAAGGCAGCAAACGACTGATGATAAGTTACAATTAGAGGAAAAAGAAGACAAACGACTGATGATAAGTTACACATAGAGGGAAACGAAGACAAACGACTGATGATAAGTTACACATAGAGGGAAACGAAGACAAACGACTGATGATAAGTTACACATAGAGGGAACCCAAGGCAAAAGAACTGGCTCTCCCAAGCTTGGTTGCACAAATATCCAATCCTAATTTTGTTATATTTTTATATAATAACACTTTTTCTTACCAGAAAAAGATTCAATCGATATGATTCGAACACATTTTACGCTGATGAGTATTATACAGGTATAGTTACCCAATATTTAAACTAACTTTCATACTAAACAGACCTGTTCTACAGTGTATGTCTCATTTACAGATATTTTATTGCTAATCATTTTTTGTCTCTATTCATTCAAACTTTATATAAATAAAGCAGCTGTTTTAATCATGTTGATTTACTTCTGTTGCTTGAGTTGTTGCGACACTTGTTGAAAGAATTCTCCTTTTATTTCCTTTTATTTCGTATTGAAAACTCCTTGGGCTTAAAGCAAATTAGTGTATTAAAAATATTAAGTGGGCTCTTAAACACCTGGCATGTGGGCTTATGTCACCCAAATGGTTGGATTTAATTCTGTAATACCAGCTTTTAATGTACTTGACACTTTGTTTGTACACAGGTGGAAGTTATTGTGTTGAAAATGCCTCGAGACTTTCGTGCGCAACTTTTTGAACTGACACAGGATAAATATAAAGAACATCTTTGTTTTCCCCTCCATGGCAACTTAACACAATATCTTCTTGATATGAACATTTTTTCTGAAATTTTATTTTTTGACTTTTTTAATCATTCATTATATCATGAAGGCTGATAATTTTATACTTATGAATAACTGTACTTGACGGACAAACCACTCGGTATTTTATTGAGACAGATTGAATCATGCTGTTTTATTAAAAACATCCTGCTACTAATTTGATTCTCACATTTCGAGGGCTCAACGCAACAATGTGGTAACTCCTATATAAATACACAGTAGTTACGACATTATTGCGTTGAGCCCTCGATTTGCACTCTAAAAGATGTTTATCAAAATAAATCATTTAGTTTTTATTATAAACCGTTTGAATTGCAGCATTTTAAGGGCTGTCTGTAGTACAAGTCTTTCATTCTTAGTAGAATTTTATACAGAAATAGAATATGACTCGGGTATAACTTACGGTAGTTCCCAAATTGGGACAGGTGACACAAAAAGTCTTGTAACATCAGTTCATCAAGTTATGTTTTATTATCTTGTAATAATTACATGTTGTATATTGAGATAAACATTGGGACAAACAGGTGTTTTGTCTATGAACATCTGTTCTTCAGTGTTCAGATTTTAAATGATATATAGATCACTATAGCATGAAGAATGCTTGATTTGCAACCACTTTGATTATCATGTTAATATGTATTCACTACATCAGTTTTAATGTTTAAATAATTGAAAATGTCCTGCATGCATGCTTGTAATTTGTTGTAATATTAGGTATTATCTACATGATATGATATATACCTGTATTTTGTTATAGCATGGGACAAATATTGCATATGCTGTGTCCACCAACATAGTCTGCTCTTACTGTAGAAAGTCTGATTGAATCCTCACCAAACTTGGTCACAATATTTGTTGGCTTAACAATTGGGCCAAGTTCGATGACCAGTCAGACAGCACAGGCTCTGTGATGGACGTCTTTCGTGACTGTGATGATTTCAATTGCAGCTGCATATGAATTAAAACAGATCAGTATGAAAGCAATCCCATAGTAATTAATACATGTTATTGACTGAGCTCTAGGTACTGTATATATATAAAGCTGTCTTCCACACCTCCTTTCTCCTTGTTATGAATTAATTAGGGTCATTAGAGCTGAATAGTTGTAAAATATCTTCCTATATGTCATCTTTAAGTACCAATAATTTTATGATGACATGACATAGGTGTTTTTATCTTGTCACATAAAACTTAAATATATGCCTATTTTAACACCTAATAAAATATTTAATGGGTGTTTGACAATTGTATGTATGTATACAAATACACGCTTATGAAGAAATCTTAGATGGGTCTGATAAAGGAATATTTGTTTTTTTATTGAATCGCTCATGATAACTATAGATAAGAATGACTAAAAACTGCCTTTCATGTTATGAAAAAGGACAGTATTATTATCAAAGTGTTGTTCCAAAGTTTCCAAACAGTTGAACGATGTTGAATAACATCGTCAAAATAGTCTTTACATTGGTGAGAATAAACATGATTTAAATACAACCAGCTTTTCAAGATTTCAGAATTAGATGTAATTAACCCAAAGAATAGTACTTATACCGGGAACGATATTGTCACTTTCAACTATTATTGATTTGCTATGTATCCACGAGGCTCTTGAAAACATCGCGAACCCATGAGAAACTGTCCATTTCTAAAGACTGGTTCCTTATGCAAATAGTATAACTTGTGATATTTGTTTGCTGGATGTATGCAATAGAACTACTCAATTAAAGGAAAAGGTGGGCTACAACTGCGCTCATCATAGTGATCCAAAATACAACATGCATGGACGTCCCCTGGACTGTTTAATGATGTGGTATTTCTGATCGGTCGCCATCCATCCGCCTGTACGCCCGTCAAAAGTTATTTAAAAAACATACATCTGAAAGCACAAGGCAGAATTTCATGAAACTTTGCTGGAAGCTTCATGTGATGACACTAAAAAACTCCAAACAAGGCATCGTGATTGATCAACATTTTAAACAAATGGCTCGCTTCCTTTCTTGTTTCCTAAAATATCTCCTCTGAAATCACTTTGTGAAATTTCACAAAATTTAAGTGAAAGGTTACTAGGGTACACAAAAAACATGGCCACCAGGGGGGAGTCTTTTTCCTATATGTATGTAGTGGGGACTTCAAAAGTCTTCTTGTCAAAAACTACCAACCTCATTTTGATAGGTATATTCATACAAATATTCCTTAAATTGACCCTCTACCAAGATTGTTCGACTGTGTGATTCATTTAAAACCTGACATGGGGCAAAAACTCTGGGCCCAATTTTGATGTAACTTCGCACAGATGATCCTTGGGAGACCGACCCTCTACCAAGGTTGTTCAAATTATTTAGATTTGTCAAAAACATGGCTGTCAGGGGTGGAGCCACTTTTCCTACGTATCCGGTCATTATAATGTATTATGGTTGAAACTTCAAAAATCCATTTGTCAAAAACTTGATTCGATATAATTTCACCTGAATGATCATTAGGTGTTCTTCTACCAATCTATTAGTTTTTTTATTTGTTGAGTATTTAATTGTTAAAATAGTTTTTGTGACAAAGAAGATCGAGAAGCTAATTTCTCAGATGTAGTCTATTGTATTAGTATTGTAGACTTTCCTGTATCTGTATGATAGATATGTCACAGTTCTAATAGTGTGCTGTTCTAATATTTGATATCATTGATGTCAATGTCTCCATCAATTACCTTTTAGATATGTTTATATTTCAATTTGTGTGCTGTGATTCGGAACACTATAGAGAGCTCAGCTGTAACGTATTGCAACACCTTTACTTTCACCTAAGTTTATTTTTGAAAGGATTAACTTCTTTTGCATACATAGGAAATCCGTTAACAAAGCGTTCAAAGTTTACTTTAAAGGATATTTTTGCTGCGATTTAAATTTTTTATTGGGAACTGTTTGATTTTGGATGTATATAAAATATTACTGAATCTTTCAATTTTACTGTGGTCACAGGTTGTTTTATAGAGAGAATTCACTTTGATTTAAATTTGACGACTGTAGCAGTTGTAATCAATTGATCGTGTGTCCGCGTGTGAACCACAGGCGAGAGATGCTACTGAACGTATGATTACCGATGATGTGCAAATTGTGAAGAAATATATCAATAAAGTGCATATAAGAGATAAAGTGATCAATTAGTCATTACTGTTATTCAATTATCTCAAATCATGTACAATATTGTGGATAACCAAATTATTGATTAGTTGTTGATATACACCTGGGAGTTAATGTATATGAAATAAAATCATACGACTGTTTACAAGAAAACATGAAGGTTTCAGATTGATATAAATTAATCAACACAAGTAAATTGTATTACTTCATGATGGGACGAGGTGGTTTTGGATTATATACGAAAAGAAGAGGTACAACTAAATTTTATGAATTATTTTATAAAACCATGTTTTCTCCTGATGGTATATAAAGGTTATATTTGTCCACACATAGCGTTAGAGGTAACATTATTTTTTATTCAAAAACTACAAGATTGTTTTTTATTGGACATAGTTTTAACATTTTGCTTTAATTAATTCATAGGTAACTTGTTGCTTTTTTCTGGATTTTCACGTATGTACCAGAATTGTTTCCCTATAAAAATAAGAAGTTTTGCACAAATATTGAAGCATCGAATTAGTTTATATGGTACTAAGTTGGGCTTTGTTAAAGAATATTTCATTAGATTTGCTTACTATAATATTCATAAATATCAGTAGTCATATATGTAATCATTTAAACATTTCATTATTGACATCCTAATATGTAACAAAGTATCTCAGACGTCCAATAATGGCTGTTTGTAAGGGGTCTGTTTTGTAAGGATAATTTATTTCCCCTCCTGTATCAGGAATATTAAGGTGTGTTACATTAAGTGTTTCCTATACAGTGTGCTATTGTCTTCTATACAGGGCTGAATGACTGAAATATTTGTTTGCACAGTTTTGTTTGGATGTTTATGATATTACATTCACTGAGATATTTTTCAAAAGATTTGTCATTATAATACATGTGTATGCATGCATTCTGCAATCATTTGACTGGTCAGAATTAACATTTTCTAGTTTAGTTCATGACGTGTAACATCTGATCTCATGCAAGTTGTCTTAGTATGCATGTTATAGAGTTCTTGTTAATAGTAGCTATAATTGTAAGTCTTGGACAAGAGAGAGAATTTTCAAAATTAATTTTGATTTCTCTTTCCTTTTTTTATATCTTTATAACATTCAGAGGCTGTTGTTGTGTCTCAAATGTAGTGATCCATCCATTTGTTGTCCAATATTTGTATGTTCCATGTTGTGTAATGATCAAGTTATTTAATGTATGCATCAATTATAAAATACACTATACAGTTTGTATCCCATATTCTGGATAATGTATTTCTACATTTGTATTCATTGTAAGACCAAATTTAAGTACAAATTGTGTATCAGTCCAGTGTTCTTTGTTCTTGCTTAATGGAATTCCATGTATTTATGAAGTGACTCTCATATAACACTTATCTTGTAGAAAGTAGGGTTTGTTCTTGCTTAATGGAATTTCATATATTTATTAAGTGACTTTAATATAACACTTATCTTGTAGAAAGTAGGGTTTGTTCTTGCTTAATGGAATTTCATATATTTATTAAGTGACTTTAATATAACACTTATCTTGTAGAAAGTAGGGTTTGTTCTTGCTTAATGGAATTCCATGTATTTATTAAGTGACTTTAATATAACACTTATCTTGTACAAAGTAGGGTTCGTTCTTGCTTAATGGAATTCCATGTATTTATGAAGTGACTTTCATATAACACTTATCTTGTACAAAGTAGGGTTTCCTACTGTTTCAAGGCCTGTTCATTCTGTTCAGAGAAGTTTAAATCCAGGTCTGCCAAGCCCAAATTCAAGCCCATCACACATAGAAATACCTGCTAAATGAATTGTGCATTATAAATAAATGAAAGTTCGATAAAAAAAATTCAATTACCATAATACAATGTATAACAGAACACTCTACATGCCTTAACACCCAAATCTGGCCACATCAAAGTTTTCTCTATGTCTCTAACCAATGTTAGGATATAACTGTTGCTTGTGGTGATCCTAATCTGTTTGTAAAATGTGTTTAATGTTCAGATTATATTAAAAAACAAGATCAAGTCCGGAACTTTCAGATATTATTTTCACGTTTGTGTAAGACTTGTGTTAAATGATGCATTATCAAGTATTTAGAAACGAGTATTATATTAGCAGAAATATTTTAATGTGCCAGTAAAATTAGCGGTTTAAATTCATTGGTGTTATTCATCTACAGGTCTGTTCATCACAGTGTTACATTGTGTCAGTTGAATACCTTAATACCAACCATTATTGAATGAATACAATTTTGGCGTTGTATCAGAGATTTCTGATAAATTTGTTTATTTATTTATTTACATGATTTATTGAACATTATATTTCTTCTATTTTAACCATTTTAAGTACTTAAATGTACTCTTTCTATATATAAATTGAGCCTAATTATGCCCCCTTTTGAAGAAGAGACTGGGCATATTGGTTTGCACATGTCCGTCTGTCGATCCGTCCGTACTATTTACGTTTCCGATCAATAACTCGACAACCCCTTGACCTATCATCCTCAAACTTCACACATTCATCTTGGGTAGCAGAGGAACCCTATTGATTATGGGGTCAAAGGTCAAGGTCACAGGGGGGAGCATAATGTTTTACATGTTTGGATGTAAGGAATCATTTGAATCGTGCACTTTCCATGGGGGGTGACCAAATGATTAAATAAAATGTTACATATTTATTCCAACTTATATAGAGCTTCAATTTCAGGATAACTAATTGTGAGTTTATTTGGGCCCAAACTGTGAGCATCCTAATGTACGCTTTCCTATGAAATATCAAAGTTACGGTACAATCAGATTTACACTGAATGCACTCGTGAGTCATGTATTTTATAACCTATTCAACAATTCAATGATATCAGTTGTTTCTGTATGTAGGATGTGAATCTGTATGTATATGTTTTATTATTACTTTATGATTTATACTGGTATTAAATTTATGAAGTAAACTCCATGAAATCAGGACTCTGAAAAATGGAATTCTCTGAAAATCATACAATTTCGAAGTCCCATATTTTCCTCTCGTTTATTCAATGATTAAAATTCTCTGACTCTCAGAAAAACTGTCTCCAAAAATGAGATAATTGGAAAACATTACATTTTAATACTTATGCATCCAATTAATGCAGATTTGTAGTCCCAGATATTTATTCTCAATTGTCAAGATCTATGCGGTATACTGAAATGGTTATTCAAGAAGGCATAGTCGGGACAAATTACAGTTTTATGATAAAAAGTCTGAAAACCTGAACTCCCAGAAATCTAGACGTTGGCGATGTCTGGTCGGGGATTTGACTGTATTATCTTTGAGATGTTTTTACAGCACAACCGAGAGAGCGCATGGCATCAAATTCTGTTGTCTTTCTTGGATTTCTTTAAGTGTGTGGGTCATACTTGTTCCCTCATTGATAGGCTCTAAAACTTACTGGTCTACCAGTGAGACCGTGCCTTCATTTCTCTACAGATTGGTATAGTTCATGTATTTTTTTAGTTCAAATCAGTTTTTAAGACATTGAATAAATTTTACTTTAATGAAAGTTAACTTCATAATCATATAGCTTCATTCAATCTATTGGCAAGTTTTCTGGATTTTCATACTTATGTCATTGATATTCATAAATCTGTCTTATAAATGATTCATTATTCAATTTGGACAAGCTTTGACTCTTCTGCCTTAAATACTGTTGAATACAGCTTATTGCTGGAATGTATTGTCGATTTATTTCTCGTAATTGAAATTTTATGCATTCTGCCCATCACCGAGTCTTCGCAAAAATTAAATTATCATCACTTCAGATTTGAAATGTTTCAACTTCTCTCTGTTAAATCATTGTTTAGATAACTTGAAATGGCCCCAGCGTGGTCTTTTCTTAAGCTACCAAACTCCAATTAATCTGCGAAAGAGACACTTGATTTAAATTTCTGTCTATAAGATTGCTTGATTTCCTATTGAACGTGAACCAAAGCATTGTGATACAATTTTAAGAGTCGAGGGTATGAGTGGACTCGATGACAGGGTAACAATAGGGGTGAAAATTGGTTGTTTAAGTGGCTACTGTATTCATGTCCGGTGCACCTGACAAGATGGTCATTTGAACGGCTTAAGGTCCGTTCACTTGCATATCAAATAGTTTTATTGACATGGGAAAGACGACTTTAAGCCATATTGAATTTTAGATTTAAGATGTGGGGTGCTATAGGCATGTGAAATCAATGTTTATAGAAATTATTTCACCTTCATCCACCATGCTGATAAAGTCCTGTATATACATGGCGTCACACTGTCATACATGTAGCATACATATTTTCATCAAATAGAATAAAAAGTCTTTAAATTTTTGTTCAAATAATCTGATTAAAAGTAAATCTCTCATTCTACTGTATATATGACATTATGGCAAACAGTTAAGTCGGGAAGTTAGAAGGCAATATAGATATAATTTCTTCTGTGTGAGTTGTCCAAATCTTCTGTCAGGGTTTTTTGAGGCGCTTTAGCATCTCATTGCTATCATCGTCAACCGGATGGTCTACTCGAAGCACCGCCATATTCATCCTTTCAAGAATATAGTACATGTAAAGTCCTTTGATTTTATTATAGATTTGATGAGTATAATGGCTGATTTGTCAGGGATATATCAATTGTGGAATGGCGGGAGTCTTGATATAAACGACTTTTCTGGATTATTTGTGTCATTTTTGGCGAATGAGTTTACCCGAATAGTCGCATACTAATTTCTAATACGATATAATATGGAAAACGTACAATCTTGCCATGGAAGTGCCTCCCAGGACCTTCAGTCCTTTGATTCTAATCTACTATGAGTTTTGTCCTCAACAACATGTCATGTACATGTCGTACAATCTCTGATTGTTAAAAAGACTAACTGATTGAAATCCCAGAAATAAATCTCATTTGTCCCCATTGACTCTCCACGACTTGAGAGTTCATCGTAAACCACATCTACGCCACATGTCAGGATGTCGGGATAGGATTGGCTAGCAATTTTCTAGTATGTCTTTTAATGAAAAATTGAAGACTTAAAAAATTTCTATAGAAAGATTAATAAACATGATCGTCACTTTTATCGATCATCTAGAATTATTGTCGTGATTTTACGTAAATTGCTACAGTTTTTAAGCATGTGACAAACTTGACACTTTGGGGATTTGTTTCCTTAAACTTCCACCATATTTTATTGTGACTCAAACGGTTGATTGTCATTTGTGTGTGTTTGTTTAGATATTAGTCGAGATTTAGACGAATTCTGACGGATTTACTGCACGATTTCAAGGGCTTGAAAAAATATTTTCAATTGGCAATGAAAAAGTCGGGGCTACTTTTCAGTATTACTTTGTGAAAAAGCTTCTTTGTCATGAAGTGGCACTCTTGATTACTTTATTTGCGCTGGTTACCTTAAATAATGGGGTTTTCAGTTGTCATGGAAACCATTAAGAGATCATTTTTGGAGTCTAAAGTATAAATTTCATTCAGTCAAGCCAGCAATGTATATGTTGTTAAATTTCCCTGTGTCATGCTGTCTCATGTTTAAAATGTTGCTTCCTTTATTAGGTAATTAACAAATTAAAATAATTAGCAGTTTTGTTATGCTCTTAAACAGTTACCGTACATGGAACTTGAGCATACATCTTCCTGATAATTGTTCTGAAATCAAGGGACACTCTTATTTGTTCCGCATACACGGCTGTCTTTCTATTTTTGGGGAATGGGGTCGTGAGATAGGGGAATTTTACGTCGTTTTTTATTAAAGAGGGGAATTTTACGTCGTTTTTTATTAAAGAGGGGAATTTTACGTCGTTTTTTATTAAAGAGGGGATTTCTACGTCTTTTTTTATTAAAGAGGGGAATTTTACATCGTTTTTTATTAAAGAGGGGAATTTTACGTCGTTTTTTATTAAAGGGGAATTTTACGTCGTTTTTCCTAGCTCAAAGAATCAATACCAATACACACTTTAATGCAAATTTCAACCATAGCAATTTCAGATTCCAAATGTATCTAAAAGTCAAGAGCTCTATTTCTCATGTTTGAGAGTGTTTTCGATTGGACAAACACAAATTTAATTCTTTTCTTGTGATTCTGGAGGGGAATTTTGATCCAACTTTGGGAAAAATATATCTTCTTGTGCCTTGTGGGAATGGGGCTGATTTTCGGCCCCAAAAATGGTCAAAAGACAGCCCTGGCATAGAATCAATAATCAATCCATGACCAGTGGCGATTGTCTCCTCTGTCCGAATAATTACAAATAGGTTCAAGTTTTGGGAGATCTATACGAGTATATACATTTCTGGAATGATCAATTTATGTATGGGTTAAGTTTAAGATTGGGACAGGAATGTGTGTACTACTGTTGTATACTGTGGGTGGGAAGGGCTCTAGAAATCCACTAGCTTGACTTCCCAGACAAGTCTAAGATTCCAAGAACAATTAAGTCTGTTTTAAAGGCTAACTTAAACTTTGGACATTCCAAATATTGAATGAAGATCATGCATTACCAATGCCTTTAAATTGGTGACAATTCAAACTGTCAACAAATTTTCTCGGACAACCTAGCCTTCCAGTCGGACAAGTCAAATTTAACATGTTCACTTGTCTCCCTTTTATAAAATGTCTAGAGCCCTGGAGGGGTAGCCGTATGGTAACTGTGAGAGGGAAACTTTCTCTGTGTTCCTGCTATATGAATGATTTGTTTACTCGGTAGGGGTCAGGGACGTGATGTTTACATTGACCTTTACGTCTTAATCATCGAGCGGTTTTTATTGTGTCAACATTTCGTGTCTTTTTTCTTGTTTGCACTTTGTTATGTTGTTATCAACATGTGCGAATGAAAAGTTGGGGTACAGTTACCGACAGCCTTGTGGTAATTCAGCTGTTGGGAATAAACATTATGTATGCTCCCAGTGACTTGTTTTTATAAACATCAGATTTAAAATGTCAGAAGTTCTTAGTCATCGTGATAGTTCTAGGCATATTTTGATTTTGCCGTATATGCGTATTTTCATAAAAATCACATGAGTGGGCGAGACAATTCTTCAGTCACATTGTCTTGCTCAACTTTAGTTGCGTATTTTCGGTCAAATTAAACAAATACATTTTACTCCTTTAATATTTCTATGCGTTGGTATATATACCATATAATATATATCTGTTATTGGCTTGAATTCAATGAATTTGCTGTATTTTGCCCTGACATTTAGTAGAAGCCTTAACACACACACATACTGAATTGTCTGTGCGTTAAATTCCTATTTGATATATTTAGTTGCAATATATCCAACATGTCGGTGATTATCACATTCGTTAAGTGTACATGTATTGTATTTTTTATGTCGCATGTTAATTGCAAACAAACTTGATCTGATCTAAGAATTGTATGAAGAGAATTGACATAAATTATGCAGTGGATATTTCACGAGGAACAGATAGTGTCTCTACTGTCTCGTAATGAGCTGCTTTGTCTGAGACTGTACTTGATAATGAGACTGGCTTGCTATAAAGAACACTGTCTCGTAATGAGCTGCTTTGTCTGAGACTGTACTTGATAATGAGACTGGCTTGCTATAAAGAACACTTTCGGTCTGCAGATTATGTGGTTTAATTATTTAATGTGGACTGACTTGCAGCACACGAGATCTGTACAAGTTTACTCCTGCCAGTTATGTCCCTTTTATTCTCAAATCAAATCATTATTTTGTTACTGTCATGTTATTTTCATATTGATCGAAAACAGATGTTACTCTGAGTGTTGAGAGAAACAGTATTTGCTTAATAAATCACTTGTATTTTGTGTTTATTTCTTATTTTCTTTCAATGTTTTTTTCTTAAATATTTATCTTACCTAAGGATTAGGTTTAGGAAAGATCTGGTGTTTAGTGACATCTTTCATCACAGAGCAGAATACAGCAAAATGTTTACCATCTCATGATGTATGTTTATGTTAATATATATCCCTGCACCTGTCTTCATGCCCAGTTTTTGTCCAGCTTAAGTTACCAGCAAATATATACCTAGCAAGCCAGTAAGTACAGGGACAGAAACTTCGAGGCTGGAGTCGGTCATTTTCGGGACGTTTATTGTCATGCATACATATTACAAAGAAGACATAAATGTAGTCTTTATTTCAATCCTGTATTTCATTTTGGATGCAAATTCCAAATAACTGAAATTTAACTAATAATCTTTCATACAAAATGACTGAACCATTCTATAGTGCCTATTAGGGCATCCTAAAAATATGTTTGTTTGCTGTTACACACCCAACTGAATCTTCATATTGGCCCCTTCTTATTGTAAGGGGGTCTCTTCCATGCAGGACATTTTTGTGTTCTTAAAATCTAAACAATCTACTAGTAAGCAATTTGGTAAACCAATGGCTAATTGGCATTTCCTAAATGTGCGTTAAGAGTTACTGCAATCAAACATATGTTTAAGGATGGTCTTATTTCATGTGATGTAAGAATATGGAATGAATTGTGATTTGTTTGATGTGCAAGGCTGTGTATGAGACTCAAACTTGATGTGCGTGTGTATGAGACTCAAACTTGATGTGTGTGAGACTTAAACTTGATGTGCGTGTGTATGAGACTCAAACTTGATGTGCGTGTGTATGAGACTCAAACTTGATGTGTATGAGACTCAAACTTGATGTGCGTGTGTATGAGACTCAAACTTGATGTGCGTGTGTATGAGACTCAAACTTGATATGTGTGTGTATGAGACTCAAACTTGATGAGCGTGTGTATGAGACTCAAACTTGATGTGCATGTGTATGAGACTCAAACTTGATGTGCGTGTGTATGAGACTCAAACTTGATGTGCGTGTGTATGAGACTCAAACTTGATGTGCGTGTGTATGAGACTCAAACTTGATGAGCGTGTGTATGAGACTCAAACTTGATGAGCGTGTGTATGAGACTCAAACTTGAAGAGCGTGTGTATGAGACTCAAACTTGATGTGCGTGTGTATGAGACTCAAACTTGATGTGCGTGTGTATGAGAGTCAAACTTGATGTGCGTGTGTATGAGACTCAAACTTGATGAGCGTGTTTATGAGACTCAAACTTGATGAGCGTGTGTATGAGACTCAAACTTGATGAGCATGTCTATGAGACTTAAACTGGATGAGCGTGTTTATGAGACTCAAACTTGAAGAGCGTGTGTATGAGACTCAAACTTGAAGAGCGTGTGTATGAGACTCAAACTTGATGTGCGTGTGTATGAGACTCAAACTTGATGAGCGTGTGTATGAGATTCAAACTTGAAGAGCGTGTGTATGAGACTCAAACTTGATGTGCATGTGTATGAGACTCAAACTTGATGTGCCTGTGTATGAGACTCAAACTTGATGTGTATGTGTATGAGACTCAAACTTGATGTGCGTGTGTATGAGACTTAAACTGGATGAGCGTGTTTATGAGACTCAAACTTGAAGAGCGTGTGTATGAGACTCAAACTTGATGTGCATGTGTATGAGACTCAAACTTGATGTGTATGAGATTCAAACCTGAAGAGCGTGTGTATGAGACTCAAACTTGATGTGCGTGTGTATGAGACTCAAACTTGATGTGCGTGTGTATGAGACTCAAACTTGATGAGCGTGTTTATGAGACTCAAACTTGATGAGCGTGTTTATGAGACTCAAACTTGATGAGCGTGTTTATGAGACTCAAACTTGAAGAGCGTGTGTATGAGACTCAAACTTGATGAGCATGTCTATGAGACTCAAACTTGATGTGCGTGTGTATGAGACTCAAACTTGATGTGCATGTGTATGGGACTCAACTTGATGTGCGTGTGTATGAGACTCAAACTTGATGAGCATGTCTATGAGACTCAAACTTGATGAGCATGTCTATGAGACTCAAACTTGATGAGCATGTGTATGAGACTCAAACTTGATGGGCATGTCTATGAGACTCAAACTTGATGTGCATGTGTATGAGACTCAAACTTGATGTGCGTGTGTATGAGACTCAAACTTGATGAGCATGTCTATGAGACTCAAACTTGATGTGCATGTGTATGAGACTCAAACTTGATGTGTATGAGATTCAAACTTGAAGAGCGTGTGTATGAGACTCAAACTTGATGTGCGTGTGTATGAGACTCAAACTTGATCAGTGTGTGTATGAGACTCAAACTTGATGAGCGTGTTTATGAGACTCAAACTTGAAGAGCGTGTGTATGAGACTCCAACTTGATGAGCGTGTGTATGAGACTCAAACTTGATGAGCGTGTGTATGAGACTCAAACTTGATGAGCGTGTGTATGAGACTCAAACTTTACAATAATTTCTGATGAGTGTGGCCTTATAACTGTATAAAAAATAAAACAACTGTGATGAAAATTTAATGGAGGAAAGTATGTTCCCAATGGTTTAGTTATTTAACTCTAATTTATATGAAAATATTTGATTTATGTATCGTTCATATCAAATGTGTCCAAAATTACTACAGCAGTCTTCATGAATGTGGACTGTGTATTTATCTTGTGCTTGTTTTTAAGACCCGTGAGATTGTACATGGAGCAAAAATGAGATTGAAAGTTTGGTTTGTAGGAGGCTAAATTAGTAGTGTGTGTGTTTGCTGTATGATTTTCAATGGGAGAAGCGTAGAGAATGTGGATACCTGGTAATTACTGGGTTATGCCTGTGTTCATCCTATCTTTCTGTATTACATAAACATGGTATAAATAAAAAATCAAATTTGGTTTTTACACCAAAACTCGGTTGGATATCTTGTGTTATACGGAATTTAATACTTCATGAGTATTTGTTTACAAGTGTATTCACTCGAACATTGAACAAATCCTATAGAAACATGGTGAACGGAGATTAACAATTCTCAGTGTGAAAACGGTCGAATCGCTGATCTAATTTGCATAAATTAGCGAGATTATGGGTTTCGAAATGATATATTGAATGGATGATGTTGGTACTTGGTGATTTGTGCAAAGTCACGGCAAATATCACCTCTAAAATGTGCCCCTAGTTCTCTTGCTTTGATCGTAATATCTGTTCTAATGTACCGTCACGTACAAACCCGAGATGAAATAATTGATGAAATGTTTTTTTTCGTTCGCTGAATAATTTAAATGAGATAAGCGTGCAAATCAGGGCCCATGCTAGGATTGGGTCTTTGGATGCTGTTAATCTGTGAAATGTACAAGCAAGCTGTTTTATTATTAGGGCTAAATTTGTAAGGAAGACACAGCATTAAGCGTGAATCTCGTCTTTGATGGCTATTGATCAGATCTTTTGATGTAACGTTGTATGTTATAATGAATGCTATTCTGACTAGACATGCTAATAACCATCGTATATTGACAATATTTCCTTAATATGGAATGATACACAGTATGTACCCATAAAATTGCAAACATTTGCTGCGTGCCGCATGTGTTAAGTTTTTATTTTATTAAGCATGTCTTGATGTTTGAAAAGATATTTGTAGATTTTGTAATGGTTGGTGAGTTGTTTGTCAGTCTGGGTGACTTTGTCTGCTGTCTGTAAGTGTCATTTATTCCTGAAGTTGACAACCTGGTACTGTGGTAATACAAGTATTATCGTACCAACGTCGAGCAAACATACGGTCATATAAAAATTAAAATAGATTTACATGTATGCCTTCACAGTTACTGTGAACACAAATACCGATACATAACAGACTGGTTACTTCCAGAGTTATGTCTAAGAATTCAAGGATCTATCGCCCTTCATTTGTCTGCATATTTTCATTTGCATGGCAGACATAGTCCGTTTTTTCCTGAGCATATTGCACCAAAGCGGGTTGCAGACATGTCTTGTTGAATAATTTCATACTTCCCCAAAAGCTGAAAAAAATGGCTGGACCTACCTAGAAGTTAGAACTGCAACTGGGGACTTGATACAAGTGCTAATGATGTAGTTATGTTGTCTATATTACAGGATCTGGCGAGGATGTGTCAGAGGAGAATGATGATATAAAGATGTCTAACCAGACAGACTTACCTCCCTTAATCAACTGTACGTGTTACCCACCCGATGAATGTCCAAACAAGCAGGATTACTGTGAATCCAGATCAGGAGTAAGTACTGTGTACTGTTTGTGTATACACTGTGTACTGTTTGTGTATATGCTGTGTACTATTTGTGTATACATTGTGCACTGTGTACTGTTTGTGTATGCATTGTGCACTGTGTACTGTTTGTGTATACATTGTGCACTGTGTACTGTTTGTGTATACATTGTGCACTGTGTACTGTTTGTGTATACATTGTGTACTGTGTACTGTTTGTGTATACACTGTGTACTGTTTGTGTATACACTGTGTACTGTTTGTGTATACACTGTGTACTGTTTGTGTATACGCTGTGTACTGTTTGTATATACACACTGTATATGTGTACTGTTTGTGTATACACTGTGTAATGTTTGTGTATACACTGTGTACTGTTTGTGTATACACTGTGTACTGTTTGTGTATACACTGTGTACTGTTTGTGTATACACTGTGTACTGTTTGTGTATACACTGTGTACTGTTTGTGTATACACTGTGTACTGTTTGTGTATACACTGTGTACTGTTTGTGTATACACACTGTATATGTGTAATGTTTGTGTATACACTGTGTACTGTTTGTGTATACACTGTGTACTGTTTGTGTATACACACTGTATATGTGTAATGTTTGTGTATACCACTGATTCATGTGCAGAAGCTGTCAGCTGCTTGCGAAAGTTGATAATAAATTCATGGAAAAATGGTGAAGTGAACTGACTGCCACGTATTGGTGAAAAAATGTTGGAAAATGGTGTTAAACCCAATGAAACAAAACACTATCTAATTGTTTAAGACCCTTTTGTAAATTACCATTTCAACTTAAAATTCTTGCCAATCCTTCATCAAGAATAATAAATACTATAATGTATAATGAGGACGTGATGATGTGTTAATGATTTCTGATTGAGATAGTATATTATTTCAGTGTTACAAAGTGTTGGTGGTAGAATATGATCAACAAGAAAAGACAAAATGGGGCTGTAACTCTCCGGATGTTGGATCTCGTATGTTATGTACAATAAAAGAGAATCATGTAGCAGCTGTTGGTTGCTGTAACAACGGTACTCGATGTAACAGTTTCCTTACTCCAATGAGAGTCCCGTATCCATCTGCAGGTAGGGATCTGTCCTAAATGATTTTGTTCTTACACTGTATTTCATGCCAATAACCTCGTGCAGGCATACAGTATACCATCTGGCTATCATGATCTATGTGTTTTAATGTTACCACAGCAAATTATGGTTTAATATTTTATTGGTTTGAAGAAAATCAACAGAAGCACACAGTTTGTGTGACATAGAATGTCAGAATTAGTGAAAGGTGTTATTTCCTCTGTCTAGATTTCAGTCTCCAGTTTGTTACAGTCCTTGTATCTAGTGTGTACTCAGTATTGAGCTTTGTATACAATTGATAAAGGAGAAATGGATGTATCTTGTGATTTTGAACATGTGCATGTAGACATATTTCATGTAGAGCTGGTATTTTTATTGCTAAACATTGTAAAAGTTTTGTCTTTAGAATTGCTGAAGTCATCAAATGTTATGACAATATGTTGTATATTACACATTCCCACACTCCTATAAATGTTATGACAATATGTTGTATATTACAGAATCCCACACACCTATAAATGTTATGACAATATGTTGTATATTACACAATCCCACACTCCTATAAATGTTATGACAATATGTTGTATATTACACAATCCCACGCACCTACAAATGTTATGACAATATGTTGTATATTACACAATCCCACACTCCTACAAATGTTATGACAATATGTTGTATATTACACAATCCCACGCACCTACAAATGTTATGACAATATGTTGTATATTACACAATCCCACACTCCTACAAATGTTATGACAATATGTTGTATATTACACAATCCCACACTCCTACAAATGTTATGACAATATGTTGTATATTACACAATCCCACACACCTATAAATGTTATGACAATATGTTGTATATTACACACTCCCACACTTCTACAAATGTTATGACAATATGTTGTATATTACACAATCCCACACTCCTGCAAATGTTATGACAAGATGTTGTATATTACACAATCCCACGCACATATAAATGTTATGACAATATTTTGTATATTACACAATCCCACACTCCTACAAATGTTATGACAATATTTTGTATATTACACAATCCCACACTCCTGCAAATGTTATGACAATATGTTGTATATTACACAATCCCACACTCCTGCTAATGTTATGACAATATGTTGTATATTACACAATCCCACACTCCTGCTAATGTTATGACAATATGTTGTATATTACACAATCCCACACTCCTGCTAATGTTATGACAATATGTTGTATATTACACAATCCCACACTCCTGCTAATGTTATGACAATATGTTGTATATTACACAATCCCACGCACCTATAAATGTTATGACAATATGTTGTATATTACACAATCCCACGCACCTATAAATGTTATGACAATATGTTGTATATTACACAATCCCACACTCCTACAAATGTTATGACAATATGTTGTATATTACACAATCCCACAAACCTATAAATGTTATGCCTATATTTTGTATATTACAGAATCGCACGCGCCTACAAATGGATTGGATATGGTGCTAATTGCTTCCTTACCTTTTGTTTTCCTGTTCATCATACTGGGAGTTATTGTACTATTGTGTAGATATAGACATCAGAAAAAAATGACAGAGTTAAATCAGAAAGAGAATCTGTTACTGGGACATAATGAATTACATGCACAACAAGTGGGGGATACAACATTGAGGGTAAGTCATTGTTAGCTTCCTGAATACTGGGTGTTGTACATGTTTGGAGAATCATACCTTAGACATAAATGAATGACCAAGACATGTACTATCTAGCTTTAACGGGTTACCTGGCTAATATAGTGTCATTTCTGTTTTAATTGTGTTAATGTTTTAGGTGACTGTGATCTAGATATTATTAGTAATTCCATCTTTATGAAGATGTACTGAGAAAGTTTACACTGTAATTGAATACAGACATGTGTTAAGGACTAACATTACCACAACAGAAATAACGTAGGTGTGTATGACCATATATGGATGTATGTATGTATTACAGGAACTGTTGGATGAATCATGTACAAGTGGCAGTGGATCTGGTTTACCATTCCTCGTTCAACAGACTGTAGCTAGACAGGTTCAACTCATGGACTGCATAGGTAACTCCATTCTCCCCTAAAGTATTGAACTATGTACAGTAAAACCACGAATTATAACCACCTTTGGGGCCCTTGAAAATTGGTTTCCTTATTGAAGTGGCTTTTATATGAAGGTTGATTTATGAGCAAAACAGTGAAAATGGACAATGAAATTTTGTTCTAAATTTTGAGGTGGTCGTATTATTGAGATGGTCTTAAAGTGAGGTTTTACTGTACTTAGAAACTGTTCTGTGCATGGGCACTTCAGTCATGTTATGAAGTCTTTGAATATAATTATCTTCTTTTGCTACATTTGATTGGAACTATTTCACCCTGTAAGAAATTACTTTCCTCTACCCATGTAACCAGCGCCCTGTATAGTTTCATACCAATAAATCATATTTTTGTGATGACAAGTATGTGTAATTATATTGATAATAAAAGTGTGATTCTTTTGAAATATAACATGTTGGTACCTGAAGACCGCAATAAGCTGTGGGGTGCTGTGAATGCTGGTACCATTAATTAACACAAGGATATTTACGATGTTTATGTTTAGGTAAAGGACGATATGGTGAGGTATGGAAGGGCAAATATCACGCTGAGAATGTAGCTGTGAAGATATTCCTGTCGAGAGATGAATCAAGCTGGAGGCGTGAGACAGAGATCTACAACACTTGTCTCCTCAGACATGAATATATATTGGGATATTATGCCAGGTATAATAGGTCCATGACAATACATTACGTGTATATCAATTTTACTGACAGTTCCAAGACTGTAATTCGCTGTATGGTTATTATTTCTTTTTGTGTTTTGAATGTATGTTATATTTCCCTTTCCCCTATGCAATTCTTTTACTTTCACCATTTTCGGCCTATTGTTGCCAGCTGTCTTGACTTGTCCTGTGATCTTTTCCATCCATTATTCCCCCCGCATCCCCCCCCCTCTTCACTGTTTGTTCTCTTTGATTCTCCTTGTAATGCCTTATGGTTTGCCAGACCATTCCTTGCACCTCTGTTCCCTAACGTATGTACCCTTTAACCTCCTCAAATGCCTTATGTTTTATGTATTGTTGTTTTCTCGGAGGTCTGTGTGGGGAAGCACTGTCTTATGTATGTGCATTCCCTATAGCAACTTATTCTCTGTCTTATATAATGAAATATAATGAAAGAATACCCAAAAATCAACAGGCATGATTTATACAATGACATTTTTTTAACCTTTGTACATATTTTGGCCATCTGAATCCCTTCACTAGTCTTGAATTGCTTTAAGTCATCAAACCTCGTGCAGTGATTTTCTTTTGTTAATTTTACTGCCGAAAAGAGGCTGTTTCCCCTTATCAAAAAGGGTCCAATTTTCCCAAAAAAATTATTTCCTATTTTTTTTTTCATTTTCCCCCATCTGACTGAATTTCTTTTTATTACGTCAGATTGTTGTTTATTTAACCTTTTATAACATAATCTTTGCTCTTACATCACCTCATAAATATAACAAACACCAGCCACAGTCGATCAGTTATTTTTATAAGCTAAAAAACTATTACCTTATTATTCTAAATTTGGGAATCATTGTGCCTATATTCCCAATTGAAACGGCGCAAACAAAAAAAAATCTAAAAATCACTGTCGTGTATTTGCTTATTATTATAAAATATATATTTGTATTTGAACAGTGATATGACATCGAGGAACTCGTGTACACAGCTCTGGTTAATCATGCAGTATCATGGGAATGGATCGTTGTACGATTATTTACAGAATAATACATTCGATCATGAGTCTATGTTAAGGTTGATGCATAGCGCATGTTCTGGTCTTGTACATCTCCATACAGGTATGGCTTATATAAATTTGTGCTTAATACTGTTATACAGTTTAATTTTGTTTGTTATTTATCAGGGATTTTTCGAATGAAGGTGACAATTTATTCGCTACTTCAAAATGCTATAACTTTTGTTCTAGAAGAGATATCTTCATAATACTCTGTTTTACAGAGGTTTTAATGAGCTCTTCAATATGCATTAACTTTCGTTTACTTATGTAAACATATAAAAATTGACTGGGGTTTTAAAATTGTATTTGAAAAATGTTGATAATCGTCTTTTTGACTTAATTATTTGATAATACTGAAATATTGAAAAAGTCCATGATAAACAATAGTACTGGTAATTCTCAGCCCTTCATATTTGTTGGTATTATGTTTCCTGCCAATTTCATCGTCACTTTTGTTGCTGATTTGTTTTTCTGTGATGTATAAAATTGACTTTAACTGCTCAGTTTAAACAATACACTCATGAAATAACAAATCTGTCGGACATGAATAGTTATCTGTCGGACATGAATATTTATCTTTCGGACATGAAGATTTATCTTTCGGACATGAATAGTTATCTGTCGGACATGAATATTTATCTTTCGGACCTGAATAGTTATCTTTCAGACATGAATATTTATCATTCGGACATGAATATTTATCTTTCGGACATGAATATTTATCTTTCGGACATGAATAGTTATCTTTCGGACCTGAATAGTTATCTTTCAGACATGAATATTTATCTTTCGGACATGAATATTTATCTTTCGGACATGAATATTTATCTTTCGGACATGAATAGTTATCTGTCGGACATGAATATTTATCTTTCGGACATGAATATTTATCTTTCGGACATGAATATTTATCTTTCATGATTATTTATCTTTCGGACATGAATAGTTATCTGTCGGACATGAATATTTATCTTTCGGACATGAATAGTTATCTGTCGGACATGAATATTTATCTTTCGAAATATTTATCTTTCAGACATGAATATTTATATTTTTCGGACATAAATATTTACCTATTTATAACCTTTCTTAGGATGTTCCTCTGATTCTAACCAAAACTTATTTATACTGACTTAATAGTTGTCTCTTTGAATATGCAACAACTACGTTAACCACTTATGTATTTATTTCACAGAAATTATGGGTAACCGTGGTAAGCCTGCCATTGCTCACCGTGACATCAAATCTAAAAATATCCTGGTCAAGTGTAACGGTACAGCTTGTATAGCTGACCTTGGTCTCGCTGTGTTACATAAATGTGAGGACAACTATCTGGATCTGGGTAAGTCATCTAGATGAACCTGTATTAAAATATTTATTAAAAACCCTTCCTTTTCTATATAAATACTTTTGAAGCACATTACTTTTGAAGCACATTACTTTTGAAGCACATTACTTTTGAAGCACATTACTTTTGGACACATTACTTTTGAAGCACATTACTTTTGAAGCACATTACTTTTGAAGCACATTACTTTTGAAGCACATTACTTTTGGACACATTACTTTTGGACACATTACTTTTGAAGCACATTACTTTTGAAGCACATTTGCTGATCATCTGTATTGGATGAAGATCTTATTTTGTCTTTGAACAACATTTTGCTATCATTCTATATATATATAACTACAATGGACTCTCATTGGCTGGAACTCGGTTGCGTTGAACACCCTCGGATGTTTGGAACCAGGCGAGTTCGAGCCAACGAGAGTCCACTGTAGTTGTCAAATACAGTCAGAATTGTAATAAACACATGATCAGTGCACAGTATAGAACCAGATTGGATTCTCCGGCTACATGTTGTATGGAAGATATAGAACTTGTTCTGTATGCTAATATATGCTGATGATTTACAGGACATAACAACAAAGTGGGAACCAAGCGATACATGGCACCAGAATTATTGGATGAAACATTAAATCCTGAGTTCTTCGATAGTTTTAAGTGTGTGGATATTTATGCTTTCTCCCTGGTATTGTGGGAAATTGCACGTAGATGTTACACTCAAGGTAGGTCTGAGCATGTTAGTCATCTCTGATGTCGGTGTCAGCATGTCTGATGTCGGTGTCAGCATGTCTGTTGTCGGTGTCAGCATGTCTGATGTCGGTGTAAGCAAGTCAGATGTCTGATGTCGGTGTCAGCATGTCTGATGTTGGTGTCAGCATGTCTGATGTTGGTGTCAGCATCTCTGATGTTGTTGTCATCATGTCTGATGTTGTTGTCATCATGTCAGATGTTGGTGTCGGCATCCCTTATGTCGTAGTCAGCATGTCTGATGTTGGCTTCAGCATCTCCGATGACAGCGGCAGCATCTCTGATGTCGGTGTCAGCATGTCTGATGTCGGTGTCAGCATGTCTGATGTCGGTGGTGTCAGCATGTCTGATGTCGGTGTCAGCATGTCTGATGCCGGTGTCAGCATGTCTGATGTCGGTGTCAGCATGTCTGATGTTGGTGTCAGCATGTCTGATGTCGGTGTCAGCATGTCTGATGTTGGTGTCAGCATGTCTGATGTCAGTGTCAGCATGTCTGTAGTTGGTGTCAGCATCTCTGATGTCAGTGTCAGCATGTCTGATGTCGGTGTCAGCATGTCTGATGTCGGTGTCAGCATGTGTGATGTCGTGTCAGCATGTCTGATGTTGGTGTCAGCATGTCTGATGTTGGTGTCAGCATGTCTGTTGTCGGTGTCAGCATGTCTGATGTCAGTGTCAGCATGTCTGTTGTCGGTGTCAGCATCTCTGATGTCAGTGTCAGCATGTCTGATGTTGGTGTCAGCATGTCTGATGTCGGTGTCAGCATGTCTGATGTCAGTGTCAGCATGTCTGATGTTGGTGTCAGCATGTCTGATGTTGGTGTCAGCATGTCTGATGTTGGTGTCAGCATGTCTGATGTCGGTGTCAGCATGTCTGATGTTGGTGTCAGCATGTCTGATGTCAGTGTCAGCATCTCTGTAGTCGGTGTCAGTATCTCTGATGTCAGTGTCAGCAAATCTGATGTTGGTGTCAGCATCTCTGATGTCGGTGTCGGCATGTCTGTAGTTGGTGTCAGGATCAGAAGTTTTCTCTGTAACTCTGAAGTCAGTACTCTCAGCGGACAGTTTCATTTTTGAGTCTTTATTATTTCATTGTAGGGTAAAATTTTGAATGCTTTTTATAGAATGTTAGAAAACACTCAGAGGTGGAATGCTTGTTTGGTTATTTATATTATTAGATTTGTCACAAATAATATTATTACTATGAAACTTGTTGACTGTATTAAATGTATATCACGTGATTGTTATCATGTTATAGGTATTGTTGAGGAGTATAAGCCACCATTCTGGGATATGGTTCCATCCGATCCATCATTTGAAGATATGCGTCGTGTTGTCGTTGTAGAACAGTATCGTCCAGTCATACCAAACAGATGGGCATCAGACCCAGTAAGATACAAGATACATTATATTCATAATTATTGTACGTGTTATGGCCCTGTGTAAGGCCTTGATGAATTATCCAATTTAATAGTTTCCCGTACCTAACCTATATGTTAATGCTATCCTGACATTTTTCATTTCATGTATATTTAAAGAATTTAAGGGTTTGTCTAGATATTTAAAAAAGTTTTGGAGATAGAAGATTATCCCCAATCCATGTGAAATATGTTTTATTTACTTGACAAATCTACTTTTTGATCGTCTGTATCATTTTTTGGCATTTCTAAACTCACAACAACTATAGTGATCGGGATAGCCAAAAGTCTTCGGGTGTGTCCCAACAATTTTGTTTTAATTAGTCAGGACCCCCCCCCCCCCCCTCCCCACCAAAGAAAATCTACTTTTTCTCAGAAACTGTTCAAGGTATACTTTTGGAACTAAACAGATAAGCGTTAGGCACCCGCAAGCAATGCTCTTGTTCTAGTATAATACAAAACATCGACTAGCATGCTAAAGGTGGCAGAGTTTTGTTCCCTTTAATGACGAAAATGGACACATTATGCGATGTGGTTACTTTTCGTCTGTATTGTCTGAAAGTTTGACAAAGCGAATTAAAAAAAATTCCCCTGGTATATGTGCATTATAATATATGTTACATTAGTTGGGGGTTTGGGAAGACAGATGGTTTATCCAAGTACAAGCTCTATATGATGTATTTACTAGTATGTTTGGTGTATGTTTCAACTAATCATTATGCGAACATGCTATTTGTTGCTAAATGAATATATAATAAATGTTACAGATTAAAATCAGAGACTGTGACTTCATCCAATGAATGCATAAAAGCACACAGCACAACATATTCAGTTTGACTGCTTCCTGAATATATAGAACTCACGAATATGAAAGAAAAATGAAATTGTAGATAGGTCTGGGCTCCCTTCATCCAATTTGGTTGATAGTGAAGCTCAATAGAAGCAGAATTTAATGATAAAAGTTTTTATTTAATGAAGGTAGGCCGATAATGATAATAATGTAAAAAAAAATTGATCATTGATGAGGTGACGTTATGTGTGTGAATTTCACTCAGAACAAATATAGAATACATAGTTCCTACATGATGTAACATCTACAATATTTACCTCCCTTGTCCTTAACTGTCCGCCATTTTGATAGGCAAAACTATGTATTGTGTAAATGTCTTATTTTCTTTTAGATATTGTCTCAATTATCGAGAGTGATGCGTGAATGTTGGAATCAAAGACCAAAAGCCAGATTGACTGTATTGCGATTGAAAAAGACACTACGCAAACTGTGGGAAGACGCACAAGATGATAAACTTGTAGAGAAAAATAGTCTCAAAGATAAACTGATCACTGAACAAATTATTGAAAAAATGGTGGATGTATGAGAAATATAGTCTACGCAAACTGAACAAATAAAAGTGTGACACTATCACATCATGGTAGATGTGTGAAGCAGTGTTACTGTGGTGTTACAAGGAGTTTGTTGAAACATTCGTAGATCTGACTGGTGACTTATATGTATTACAAACTGTTTACAGTTAAACTGTACATCTGCCAGAAATTCCATGGTATACAGGGTTCTTTTATTGCATGACAGAGGTTGGCTTGACCCTTAACTCGATGAAGTCCCTTCTTGACATGTGACTGCAGAGTGTAAGGGGTGAGGCTTCTGGGGACGATTTATGTACTGAACAGTTATAGTTTTGTCACATATTCAAGTTGACCCCTACTTCAGATAGTGTGACCCCTTTTTGGGTCTTCAGATAGTGTGACCCCTTTTTGGGTTTTCAGATAGTGTTCAGTGCTATATGTTGGCCCCAGCAGGGTCCATGATATGTGAACATGTTTAGGTATGTGTTCGTCACATGCTATACTATAATTTGCCAGCAATTTCATGCAACAAATCGTACATGTGCTGTGATCAGCATTCTCGTCTTGTTGGTAGTGCCAAGAATTTACTCATTAACATGCTGATATTATGGAAATTCACAGAATGAATGGACGCTATTGTAGGAGTGGTCATAAGTTACTTGATGTATTTGAACAAACACAGTCCAGTGGTACAAAAATATTGCTACTTTCAGACACAAGTTTGAAATCTATGAATTGAAGTTACCTTGAAGTTTTTCCCGTTGAAAATAATTCATATTGCAATTACTGGTAGACCTGTTTGTCTGAACAAACGTTTGTTGTAAGATGTATAGAGGGAGAGATTTTAAAGCTTCAAGTTTCTTCATTAATGAACTAAGTTTTGGATCAATCTATATTGTATATATGTTTTTTTAATAAACAGCTAGTTGTTTGATGAAATAACCTTAGTGTAGTCACTCGTTATAATACAACACATTGTATACTGGAACCTTCAGCACTGAAGGTAACTAGACAAAACTGTGTGAGAATTCCTCTCTCGTTTACCTATCACAATGTGTACGAGTCCAGTCAACAAACACTGGGTTTTTATGCCGCTGCCATATATATGGGGGCATTAAGAGTTGCTCCTGCCCTTATGTGTGCGTTTGTGTGTGATGTGTATTTCTTTACGTGCAACACATTTCCTAGGTTCAAGGTGAAGGTCACTGTTACTATAAATATAATTTTTTGTCTGGGCTATAACTTCATTATGGATGGAGGGATTTCGAAAGAACTTGGCACATGCGATTACCATAACAAGACAATGTGTTGTGCGCAATACCCAGCCTCTAAGGTGAAGGTTGCTGTACTAAAAACATAATTTTTGTTTCCAGAATATGTTGACTATGTCTAAAATATATTTGTATATTATCAAAGAAATATGTCAAATTAACACTGATGTCTGTGTCACATATCACAAAGCAGGGGCATTTGTGTCTATGACACGTTTCTAGTCTTTTTTCTGTGTTTAGTAATAGTCTGGGATTAAGGTGTTCCCCACCTAATATACATAGAATATTACCATTTATAGGTATGGAGGCTAACTTTCAAATTAAAAACGAAATCTCGAACAATTTGTGTACATTTTTTTAAATAATTTCTTTATTGTTTTCAAACAGTTGCAGTTAACTCGTCATAAAAAATAGCTACAAATACTTATTGAAACAGTTTAAAAAAACATTTTATAAATGCAAATCGAGGGTATTCAGTCAAATATTAAAAAAAAAAACTTACTATTTTTTTGTTTTGGTTATTTGATAGTGTTTTACAACTACAATGTGATGTATGTTTCATAACTTTGACATGTTTGACTGGAATAAGCCAAAAATCTGCATTCAACTTTAATGTATTTAGGGCAAAATTAAAGGTCATTATTTTCAAAAAGAAAATTGCAGTCAATAATTATAACGGGAGGGAATTATTTCAGAAATTTTAAAATAGTATGTGCTGTGTTACAAAATGTTTCAAGTTAGAATATTTGATGCCACATTGGTTTAATTTTGTATTGTTGACCTTGATTGGATGTTTATTGTATCCTCATTATTTGTGCCAAAAATGGATACATTGTACATTTTTTTATGAAATTGTTTTGTTTAGTCATAGGTGAAATAATGTATTATAATAATTTGGTTGCTGATGTAAATCTTAATTGTAATGTATGTAACACTGCTGCCATCATTTACTTGTTCTTCATTTACTCATTTATTTGTTTATTCATTTCTTCATTCATTCATTTCTTCATTCATCCGTTTCTTCATTCATTTATGGGTACATTAAAATTTCTAGTTTCTATCTTGAATTTTCTTTGATGAACTTTCTTGTACCAGAAATTTGTGCATGCTTTTGATTACGAAATATAGATTTGATGAAACATTCATTCTGTTAAAGCAAGGTTTGCACAGTCTTGAAAAGTCTTTGAATTTGATGCCTACTCCTTGAAAACTACTTGAATTTGTAACTGCCAAAAACTCCTTGAATAGAACTTGAATTTTGAAAACAACCTGAATAAATTTGGGAAATTGCCCTTGAATTCTTCACGCCGTGTAATGTTATTCAATCTGCAGTGGTCCCATCTGGATCTCTTCTTCTCTATACCAAAAACATCTACATTTTTAGTCCTTGAAAATGGGGAAAAGGAACTTGAAAAGTCCTTGAATTTTTTTTCGGGAAATTCTGTAAGAAAAAATAGTCAAAGGCCTCCAAATTGAAATTGATGCATACCATGCTTGTCAGTAACTGTTCATGTATTACAAAAGTAAAATAAAATCCAGTTATTTTTTTAGGCCATAGATTCGCAGTTGTAAAATATATACATGGACAATACTGATGAGAATTGGTAGAATTTTGTTTGAATTGTTTTCATATACTGTTTAGACATGACTATGGAAGTGTATCTGACTTACAATTGCAGTTTTTGCTCATTTATGGTTGAAATTTTAACTGGCTTCCTTGATAAGTCGATATGTTGTATTAAAGTCAGTATGAAGAAATTAAGAATAATTTTGTCTGTTTTCACTCAGTTAAATAAAGTCAAGTTTGAGAAACACGAAAAAACCGGTCAATGGCGCTACCGGGAATCGAACCCAGGTCTACGGATTGCCGGTCCATTATGCTAACTACTTAGTCTGATATTATTATCACCAGTCATTTGCTTCTTCATCGTTATCTTGTTATCAATTGTCAAAATCTTGTTTACTTGTTTTTCATAAATGTTATCATATTGTATCCATGTGGTTTATGTACATAATACAGTGGTATGAATACAGTTGCATCCTCAAATTGTTTCCCATTGTCAATGACATGGGGTAATCATCAAAAGTAATCATAATGATTAATAATCGATTAATATTTCCCAGTAATCAGGTTTAATCATTAATCATGCATTTTTCTGATTACTTTAATCTTAATCCAAAAATGGGCTGTAATCATGATTATTTTATGATTATTTTAAAATTACTTTTATGTTTTCATTCCGTTTTCTACCAAGTAGACATTTAAATAATTGGATACATAATTAAATAGTTACAGGTATAAAGCATTGGTTGACACTTCCATTGTTTAACAACCAATTATACACTTATTGTTCACCTATTCATGGTTGTGTTGTAGCCATAGGGTTTATCTATAGTCTATGACATAACAGAACAGTTTTTGTTATAAAGTTAATATGTTAAACTATAATGATACACTGATTTAATAGAGTAAACTGCTTTTAAGATCATAACTGTTAACATTGCTCAATCCTTTGACATCTAGTTCAGAATTCTTGAATATACACCTGTTTATTATTGCCATGTGTGTTTTAGTATGAACTTGCTATGTTAAGGATGTCTGCTCGAAAGCATTTTGATTTCCCTGATGATGCACCATCTGATGGGACTGTGAAAGCACAATACGAACATTGCAAAGCATTCATATCTGGAAATATTAAAACAACCTCCAATTTTGTAACCCATTTGAAGGTAAGACAGATTATATTTTCACAGTCATCGAAATTTGAATTTAGACTTCACAAGCATGATTTTTTTATTAAGCATTGTCTGGTGATCCTGTAAAACAGGAAGTTAGCAACTACCTTAGTGAATCATGCGACCAGGTTGATCCTCTGCAATACTGGAAACAACACAATGACAAATATCAAAACCTCGCAAACCTTGCCAAGAAATACGTGTGTATTCCAGCCACCTCTGCTCTTGTTGAGCGGTTATTTAGTATCGCTGGAAAGTTCTTTCGACCTGAGAGGTGTCGATTCGGCGATAAGACATTTGAAATGCTAATGATGATTAAACACAATAAGTAAACTAAAATATGCATCATTAAGTGCAATACATAAACTGTGTTGAGAACTGACACTGTGACATTGAGAATTAAAAATATTGTTATTAGTTCATTCATTGTATTGTTGAAATTATAAATAAGTTTCATGTACGGACCTGTGTTTCAACCTGTAGAAAGTAATCATTAATCATAACTTTCATTGAAAATAATCATAATTAATCGATTACTTGCAAATTATACAGTAATCATGAAGTAATCGATTACTGAAAACCCCCCAAAATAATCATAATTTAATTGATTACTTTTTCAAGTAATCGACCCCATGTCATCTTCATTATCATCATCACTATCATTGTTCAAAGCATCGTTTTTTCATCATCAAACATCAAATTGCTCGCATAATTGTCATCATTACAAATTAGTTTCACCATAAGTTTGATTGATTGAAGTCGTGCTTGTTTGCAAACAATCTGCCGCGTTTTATGATTTAAAATTTTTGTACTGTATTTTTCATTGTGTATATTTATGACTGTTTTGTCATTATGTTCATTTTGCCAATAAAACATAAATTCTAGTATAATACAAATTGTGTTTGGTTATTTCATTCTGCATCTGATCATCAAGTTGTCTCACATATTTAACAACTGTGGGTTGTCTCCCTTACATTACCTCTGAACGATTGGTTGTCTCCCTTTCATTACCTCTAAACAATAGGTTGTCTCCCTTTCATTACCTCTAAATGATGGGTTGTCTCCCTTACATTACCTCTAAACGATGGGTTGTCTCCCTTACATTACCTCTGAATGATGGGTTGTCTCCCTTACATTACCTCTGAATGATGGGTTGTCTCTCTTATATAATCTCCGAATGATGGGTGGTCTCCCTTATATAACCACTGACTGGAAGGTTGTCTCCCTTATATAACCACTGACTGGTTGTTGTCTCCCTTATATAACCTCCGAATGATGGGTTGTCTCCCTTATATAACCACTGACTGGAAGGTTGTCTCCCTTATATAACCACTGACTGGTTGTTGTCTCCCTTATATAACCTCAGAATGATGGGTTGTCTCCCTTATACAACCACTGACTGGTTGTTGTCTCCCTTATATAACCTCCGAATGATGGGTTGTCTCCCTTATATAGCCACTGAAATATGGGTCGAGTCCCTTATGTCACCTCTAAAAATTGGGTTGTCTCCCTTTATATATGCACTAACTGAGGGGTTGTTTCCCTTATATAATCACTGGATAATGAATAATTTAATGAACAAAGATATATATTTAGTATCTAAGACATGGTTTCATTTATATGCCATGGTGATCAGAGATTGCTATTTAAAGTCACTTGTATTTGATGTTGCAGCATAAGTCAGTTTCTGAGCATAAAAAAAACTTATTGAAATGAAGAATAATATTTTTCGTGATGGATAATGTGTTGATATGAAAATAAAAACACAATGTGATTTATTTTGTCATCAATATAATTAAATCACCACTTGTAGTCTTCATTAATTAAATTCAGTCATTTCTGTAAACAATCGATACACAAGCTTGTTGATTAACCAAGTGTTCCTAGGTTGCCAAGGTTGTCGTATCTGCAAGTTGAAAGAACACATCACAGAGTGAAAACATATACTAGTACATATAATTCAAGCCCTGTTGTTAGATATTCTCATAAATTATACACACAACATATTGTTACATTGCATTGGTAGAGAGGCTTTCCTGTCCCACATTAGAACTTGTACCAGTGTTCAACCGTAAAACTGTAAATAGGACAGTCAGTTTCATAGCAAGAGCATAAATGAAAAGATTTTAATTCATTCATGTCAGTTAATGAACACCAACAGTGGGTGTTTAACTGTCATATAGCTGGTATTCAGTGACTGGTTGCCCATCACATTAGGTGCATGTATCTATATTCTGTGTAAACTTATGTTCCTGACCGTTGTAGCTCAATTATGTGACAAATGAATGCAAACAAGAAATGTCTTGAAAAAAGATGGTCGGCACAATTTAAGGTTAAGATTTGTTATGCAACATAAAAAATGCCAAGATGTTACTATTGCGGGTCACTCCAGATCCAAAATGGATTTCAGTACATCCACCGAAATTCAGTGGATGTCGGTAAGGTAACATACCCTTTATCAAAAGGTTATCCAATCCACATCAAGGTTACAAACGATGTTCGGTTGAAGAGAATTTAAATTGCCTGGGTGGTGAACGTAAGAAATAGATATGCAAATAGCAAAACGATGTTAGTACGGCTGCGCCTGAAAATTTCTCACTTACGCATGTTCATAACAATAGTCTCTGATCTCCGTCATCTCTGGGTGACTGTAAGGTATGCTTTGTGATATATTCCGTAATTTCATCTGTTGCATTTCACAAACCATAAAAGGTGTAAGCAACTGACCAATGGCGAATGCTGTAATGAACATAAAGTAGGTGTTATCTACTGACCAATATCTGGTACTGTAGTTGGAAGAGAGTTTTTGCAAACCAAAAGCTATACTGCATAGGACAGAAAGTGAAGGTAATCTACCAACCAATATCTGAAGCTACAATGGATAGAGAGAGTGTGTTATATGTAACCAACCAATATCTGATGGACAAGGAGTAGGTATAATCTGTAACAAAACATCGACTACTGCTATAATGAGCAGGGAGTAGGTATGTGTAACCAAACAATGACTACTGCTATACTGGACAGGGAGTAAGTGTAATCTGTAACCAAACAACGACTACTGCTATACTGGACAGGGAGTAAGTGTAATCTGTAACCAAACAACGACTACTGTTATAATGGACAGGGAGTAAGTGTAATCTGTAACCAAACAATGACTACTGCTATACTGGACAGGGAGTAAGTGTAATCTGTAACCAAACAATGACTACTGCTATAATGAGCAGGGAGTAAGTGTAATCTGTAACCAAACAACGACTACTGTTATAATGGACAGGGAGTAAGTGTAATCTGTAACCAAACAACGACTACTGTTACAATGGACAGGGAGTAGGTGTAATCTGTAACAAAACATCGACTACTGCTATAATGGACAGGGAGTAGGTATGTGTAACCAAGCAATGACTACAGCTATAATGGACAGGGAGTAAGTGTAATCTGTAACCAATTAATGACTACAGCTATAATGGACAGGGAGTAAGTGTAATCTGTAACCAAACAATGACTACTGCTATAATGGACAGGGAGTAAGTGTAATCTGTAACCAAACAACGACTACTGTTATAATGGACAGGGAGTAAGTGTAATCTGTAACCAAACAACGACTACTGTTATAATGGACAGGGAGTAAGTGTAATCTGTAACCAAACAACGACTACTGTTATACTGGACAGGGAGTAGGTGTAATCTGTAACCAAACAATGACTACTGCTATAATGGACAGGGAGTAAGTGTAATGTGTAACCAAGCAATGACTACAGCTATAATGGACAGGGAGTAAGTGTAATATGTAACCAAACAATGACTACAGCTATAATGGACAGGGAGTAAGTGTAATATGTAACCAAACAATGACTACAGCTATAATGGACAGGGAGTAAGTGTAATCTGTAACCAAACAATGACTACTGCTATAATGGACAGGGAGTAAGTGTAATATGTAACCAAACAATGACTACAGCTATAATGGACAGGGAGTAAGTGTAATCTGTAACCAAACAATGACTACTGCTATAATGGACAGGGAGTAAGTGTAATATGTAACCAAACAATGACTACAGCTATAATGGACAGGGAGTAAGTGTAATGTGTAACCAAACAATGACTACTGCTATAATGGACAGGGAGTAAGTGTAATGTGTAACCAAACAATGACTACAGCTATAATGGACAGGGAGTAAGTGTAATATGTAACCAAACAATGACTACTGCTATACTGGACAGGGAGTAAGTGTAATCTGTAACCAAACAATGACTACTGCTATAATGAGCAGGGAGTAAGTGTAATCTGTAACCAAACAACGACTACTGTTATAATGGACAGGGAGTAAGTGTAATCTGTAACCAAACAACGACTACTGTTATAATGGACAGGGAGTAAGTGTAATCTGTAACCAAACAACGACTACTGTTATAATGGACAGGGAGTAGGTGTAATCTGTAACAAAACATCGACTACTGCTATAATGGACAGGGAGTAGGTATGTGTAACCAAGCAATGACTACAGCTATAATGGACAGGGAGTAAGTGTAATCTGTAACCAAACAACGACTACTGTTATAATGGACAGGGAGTAAGTGTAATCTGTAACCAAACAACGACTACTGTGATACTGGACAGGGAGTAGGTGTAATCTGTAACCAAACAATGACTACTGCTATAATGGACAGGGAGTAAGTGTAATGTGTAACCAAGCAATGACTACAGCTATAATGGACAGGGAGTAAGTGTAATATGTAACCAAACAATGACTACAGCTATAATGGACAGGGAGTAAGTGTAATATGTAACCAAACAATGACTACAGCTATAATGGACAGGGAGTAAGTGTAATCTGTAACCAAACAATGACTACTGCTATAATGGACAGGGAGTAAGTGTAATATGTAACCAAACAATGACTACAGCTATAATGGACAGGGAGTAAGTGTAATCTGTAACCAAACAATGACTACTGCTATAATGGACAGGGAGTAAGTGTAATCTGTAACCAAACAATGACTACTGCTATAATGGACAGGGAGTAAGTGTAATGTGTAACCAAACAATGACTACTGTTATAATGGACAGGGAGTTAGTGTAATCTGTAACCAAACAATGACTACTGCTATAATGGACAGGGAGTAAGTGTAATGTGTAACCAAACAATGACTACTGTTATAATGGGCAGGGAGTAAGTGTGATCTGTAACCAAACAATGACGACTTGTTATAATGGACAGGGAGTAAGTGTAATGTGTAACCAAACAATGACTACTGCTATAATGGACAGGGAGTAAGTGTAATCTGTAACCAAACAATGACTACTGCTATAATGTGCATGGAGTAAGGGATGCTCCAATAGACAGAACTGTACTGTCATATGTATGACACAATAGGAAACCTAATCATATGAAAATACAATAAATTTATTTGATACATGATTACTTACATGTTAAAACATGTTTTATTGTATTTCCGTTCCAATTAAAAATATAAGAACTCTTGAGCAATGATCATATCCCACTAAAAACTGAACTCCTTGTAATTGGATGTACCTACAAAGATTTTGTTAATGTCTGATCAAGAATGTTTTTCTTAGATAATCTGTGTTTGAAGTACAATGTATGTGTTTCGATTTGTATATATTGATTGGTTGTCAGAGATTTCAAATATGCTAACTAAACAAGAATACTTACCCACAATGGTGCACATCAAAACACAAACACAGAGTTTCCACATGTTGTCTCAACACAATCTTGTAGAATTTGATCAAATGTTGGTATCTAAGACTCTTATCACTGTTCCATCTGATAAGGATCTGTCCAAAAACAAGGATCATTCTCATGTACTGAATCATGTCGATGTCCGATTTAGTTCGAATAAATCATACATTCATAGCTTATGGCATATATATGGTCTGTGTCCTATGTTCATGGTCTGTGTCTTATGTTCATGGTCTATGTCTTGTGTTCATGGTCTATATCTTATGTTCATGGTATGTGTCTTATGTTCATGGTATGTGTCTTATGTTCATGGTATGTGTCTTATGTTCATGGTATGTGTCTCATGTTCATGGTCTATGTCTTATGTTCATGGTCTATATCATATGCTCATGGTTTGTGTCTTATGTTCATGGTCTGTATCATATGTTCATGGTATGTGTCTTATGTTCATGGTCTATGTCTTATGCTCATGGTCTATATCATATGCTCATGGTTTGTGTCTTATGTTCATGGTCTATGTCTTATGCTCATGGTCTATATCATATGTTCATGGTCTGTATCATATGTTCATGGTATGTGTCTTATGTTCATGGTCTATGTCTTATGCTCATGGTCTATATCATATGCTCATGGTTTGTGTCTTATGTTCATGGTCTATATCATATGTTCATGGCCTGTGTCTTATGTGCATGGTCTGTATCACATGTTAATGGTCTATATCATATGTTCATGGTCTGAATCACATGTTAATGGTCTATATCATATGTTCATGGTCTGTATCATATGTTCATGGTATGTGTCTTATGTTCATGGTCTATGTCTTATGCTCATGGTCTTTATCATATGCTCATGGTTTGTGTCTTATGTTCATGGTCTATATCATATGTTCATGGCCTGTGTCTTATGTGCATGGTCTGTATCACATGTTAATGGTCTATATCATATGTTCATGGTCTGTATCACATGTTAAAGGTCTATATCATATGTTCATGGTCTGTATCACATGTTAATGGTCTATATCATATGTTCATGGTCTGTATCATATTTTCATGGCCTGTGTCATATGTTCATGGTTTGTATGCTATGTTTATAGTCTATAATATATGTTCATGGCCTGTGTCATATGGCCATGGTCTGTATCATATGTTCATAGTCTATATCATATGTTCATGGCATGTGTGTGATGTTCATGGTCTGTATGCTATGTTTAAAGTATTTAACATATGTTCATGGTCTGTATGATATGTTCATGGTCTAGATGATTTGTTCATGGCATGTATGCTATGGTTATAGTCTACATCATATGTTCATGGTCTGTATGATATGTTCATGGTCTGTATGATATGTTCATGGTCTGTATGATATGTTCATGGCCTGTATGCTATGTTTATAGTCTACATCATATGCCTGTGTCATATGTTCATGGTCTGTATCATATGTTCATAGTCTATATCATATGTTCATGGCATGTGTGTGATGTTCATGGTCTGTATGCTATGTTTATAGTCTATAACATATGTTCATGGTCTGTATGATATGTTCATGGTCTAGATGATTTGTTCATGGTCTAGATGATATGTTTATAGTCTACATCATATGTCCATGGCCTGTATATGTTCATGGCCTGCATGTTATGTTTATAGTATACATCATATGTTCATGGTCTGTATGATATGTTCATGGCCTGTATGCTATGTATATAGTCTACATCATATGTTCATGGTCTGTATATGTTCATGGCCTGTATGCTATGTTTATAGTCTACATCATATGTTCATGGTCTAGAATATTTTTTCGTGGCATGTATGCTATGTTTATAGTCTACATCATATGTTCATGGCCTGTATGATATGTTCATGGCCTGTATGCTATGTTTATAGTCTACATCATATGTTCATGGCCTGTATGATATGTTCATGGCCTGTATGCTATGTTTATAGTCTACATCATATGTTCATGGCCTGTATGATATGTTCATGGCCTGTATGCTATGTTTATAGTCTACATCATATGTTCATGGTCTGTATATGTTCATGGCCTGTATGCTATGTTTATAGTCTACATCATATGTTCATGGTCTGTATGATATGTTCATGGTCTGTATGATTTGTTCATGGTCTGTATGATATGTTCATGGCCTGTATGATTTGTTCATGGTATTTATGATATGTTCATAGTCTAATAACACAGACTCAGTCTATATCATCCATTCATGGTATGTATCTTTGTTTCATGGTCTACAATATCCATTAACGGTCTATATTTATTAATTTGTCATCTATTAACATCCTTTCACTGTCTTTTTTCATCCATTCATAGTCTACATCATCGAAATATAGTCTACATCATCGAATCAGTCTATAGCATCAAGTCATAGTCTATATCATCAAGTCATAGTCTATATCATCAAGTTATAGTATATATCAAATCATAGTCTACATCATCAAGTCATAGTCTATATCATAAAGTCATAGTCTACATCATCAAGTTATAGTATATATCATCAAGTTATAGTATATATCAAGTCATAGTCTACAGTCTACATCATCAAGTCATAGTATATATCATCAAGTCATAGTCTACATCATCAAGTCATAGTCTATATCATCAAGTCATAGTCTACATCATCAAGTTATAGTATATATCATCAAGTTATAGTATATATCATCAAGTCATAGTCTATATCATCAAGTCATAGTCTACATCATCAAGTTATAGTATATATCAAGTCATAGTCTACATCATCAAGTTATAGTCTATATCATCAAGTCATAGTCTACATCATCAAGTTATAGTATATATCAAGTCATAGTATATATCAAGTCATAGTCTACAGTCTACATCATCAAGTCATAGTATATATCAAGTCATAGTATATATCAAGTCATAGTCTACAGTCTACATCATCAAGTTATAGTATATATCAAGTCATAGTATATATCAAGTCATAGTCTATATCAAGTCATAGTCTACATCATCAAGTTATAGTATATATCAAGTCATAGTATATATCAAGTCATAGTCTATATCAAGTCATAGTCTACATCATCAAGTCATAGTATATATCAAGTCATAGTCTACAGTCTACATCATCAAGTCATAGTCTACATCATCAAGTTATAGTCTACATCATCAAGTCATAGTATATATCAAGTCATAGTCTACAGTCTACATCATCAAGTCATAGTCTACATCATCAAGTTATAGTCTACATCATCAAGTCATAGTCTATATCATCAAGTCATAGTCTACATCATCAAGTTATAGTCTACATCATCAAGTCATAGTATATATCAAGTCATAGTCTACAGTCTACATCATCAAGTCATAGTATATATCATCAAGTCATAGTATATATCATCAAGTCATAGTCTACATCATCAAGTTATAGTCTATATCAAGTCATAGTATATATCATCAAGTCATAGTATATATCATCAAGTCATAGTCTATATCATCAAGTCATAGTCTACATCATCAAGTTATAGTCTACATCATCAAGTCATAGTCTACATCATCAAGTCATAGTCTATATCATCAAGTCATAGTCTACATCATCAAGTCATAGTCTACATCATCAAGTCATAGTCTACAGTCTACATCATCAAGTCATAGTCTACATCATCAAGTCATAGTCTACAGTCTACATCATCAAGTCATAGTCTATATCATCAAGTCATAGTCTACATCATCAAGTCATAGTCTACAGTCTACATCATCAAGTCATAGTCTATATCATCAAGTCATAGTCTATATCATCAAGTCATAGTCTACATCATCAAGTCATAGTCTACATCATCAAGTCATAGTCTACAGTCTACATCATCAAGTCATAGTCTACATCATCAAGTCATAGTCTACAGTCTACATCATCAAGTCATAGTATATATCAAGTCATAGTCTATATCATCAAGTCATAGTCTACATCATCAAGTTATAGTATATAGCATCAAGTCATAGTCTACATCATCAAGTCATAGTCTACATCATCAAGTCATAGTCTACATCATCAAGTCATAGTCTACAGTCTACATCATCAAGTCATAGTCTACATCATCAAGTCATAGTCTACAGTCTACATCATCAAGTCATAGTATATATCAAGTCATAGTCTATATCATCAAGTCATAGTCTACATCATCAAGTTATAGTCTATATCATCAAGTCATAGTCTACATCATCAAGTTATAGTCTATATCAAGTCATAGTATATATCATCAAGTCATAGTCTACATCATCAAGTCATAGTATATATCATCAAGTCATAGTCTATATCATCAAGTCATAGTCTATATCATCAAGTCATAGTCTATATCATCAAGTTATAGTATATATCATCAAGTTATAGTATATATCATCAAGTCATAGTCTATATCATCAAGTCATAGTCTATATCATCAAGTCATAGTCTATATCATCAAGTTATAGTCTATATCATCAAGTCATAGTCTATAGTCTACATCATCAAATTATAGTCTATATCATCAAGTTATAGTATATATCAAGTCATAGTCTACAGTCTACATCATCAAGTTATAGTATATATCAAGTTATAGTCTACAGTCTACATCATCAAGTTATTGTCTACATCATCAAGTCATAGTATATATCAAGTCATAGTCTACAGTCTACATCATCAAGTTATAGTCTACATCATCAAGTTATAGTCTACATCATCAAGTCATAGTATATATCATCAAGTTATAGTATATATCAAGTCATAGTCTACAGTCTACATCATCAAGTTATAGTATATATCATCAAGTTATAGTATATATCAAGTCATAGTCTACATCATCAAGTTATAGTCTATATCATCAAGTCATAGTCTACATCATCAAGTCATAGTCTACATCATCAAGTTATAGTATATATCAAGTCATAGTCTACAGTCTACATCATCAAGTTATAGTATATATCAAGTCATAGTCTACAGTCTACATCATCAAGTTATAGTATATATCAAGTCATAGTCTACAGTCTACATCATCAAGTTATAGTATATATCAAGTCATAGTCTACATCATCAAGTTATAGTATATATCAAGTCATAGTCTACAGTCTACATCATCAAGTTATAGTATATATCATCAAGTTATAGTATATATCAAGTTATAGTCTACATCATCAAGTCATAGTCTATATCATCAAGTCATAGTCTATATCATCAAGTCATAGTATATATCAAGTCATAGTCTATATCATCAAGTTATAGTCTATATCATCAAGTTATAGTCTACATCATCAAGTTATAGTATATATCAAGTCATAGTCTACATCATCAAGTCATAGTCTATATCATCAAGTTATAGTCTACATCATCAAGTTATAGTCTATATCATCAAGTTATAGTCTACATCATCAAGTTATAGTATATATCAAGTCATAGTCTACATCATCAAGTCATAGTCTATATCATCAAGTTATAGTCTACATCATCAAGTCATAGTCTATATCATCAAGTTATAGTCTACATCATCAAGTCATAGTATATATCAAGTCATAGTCTACATCATCAAGTCATAGTCTATATCATCAAGTTATAGTCTACATCATCAAGTTATAGTATATATCATCAAGTTATAGTATATATCATCAAGTTATAGTCTACATCATCAAGTTATAGTATATATCATCAAGTTATAGTATATATCAAGTCATAGTCTACATGATATCATACTTAATGATCTGTATAATCTTTATGGTGTACCGTAGATCATGCAATACTGTTAGTGTTATATGAGTTCATTGTTTCTATAACATGTTTTGGTCATAATAATGGTTCTTGTTTTATTGCTCCAATCCAACTTAGTTGACTTGCTCTATCTACTTACCTTACTAATGTACTCTGATGTAATACTATCTCATCTAGTTGAAATGACAGACTGTCAAATATGTAAGCTGATACATAGAAGTTATGAAAAATATTTTGCTATGATACCAAATCAAACAGTAACACTACTTTTCATGTGCATGATTGCTTTGGAGACATATTTTGTCTGCATGCAAGGTTCAAGATCTAAATAAAGACAAGGTCATATTTTTTATTTTTATTTTTCAAGTTAATCATTTTTCTGACTTCACTGAGGTTAACATAACAATACTATGATGCACTATAATACCAGGGTCACATGATCACACTTAGGTCATGTGACCAAGCCATGTGTGTTGTCACATGACCAGTGATGTCATGGTCATCCTGACTAATATGATAATGTGACAGACAAATATGTCCGCTAACATGACCTCCAATGACTTATTAAGTTCTTTGGTCACATGACCACATACTGATCATGTGACAAGACCAGATTTATCATCGCAAAAACCAAAATGTCACGGTCAAGTGAGAAAAAGTCGGTGGTTGAAACAGGATGACAAAATGTTACAAAAGTTCCCAAGTTTACAGACATCAGTGTCATAACTGATCTTAAATTTTTCATTTAACATAATCGATTGGTAAAATTAATTCCACAATTACTTCAAAAGTAGTTTGTTCTGGACCTCTAACAGCTTCAACATTTCATATCATATTCAATAAATAACCCTATGTAGGATAGAGAAATACTCAATTAGATGGCTCCATATATTACATCATTTGTCAATTATTTTTAGACTTTTTTGCCCAATTCAGGCGACAATTTTCACCTATCATCCTGTTTCAATACAAGTTAAAGATATCTATTACGTGCAAGACTTACAGAATTTAGATTGTAGAACTACACAATGTCGTGTGAGAAGGAACATAGATTTGATGATACAACATTTTTGTGCATTTTAAAAGCAGTTTTTGGGATAAAACATCAATATAATTAGGCACACAAGTTGTATAAAAAGTACAATGACTGAATTTTACAGGAAACATGTAAAATATAATAATCAAATGTATGTATGGGATTTTTGTTTAAAAATAACATGATATAAATAATGAAGAGATGATATTTTTTGTCAAAACAATAAAAAAAGAAAAAAAATACATATATCTGAATCATAAAAAATTTCAAAATAAAGTTCACATACAAGCATGCCCAGGATAAAATTTCACCAAATATAGTGGGGACAATTTGCAGTTGTTTCCATGACGATGACACAAGTTACACGGTTCATATAATGTAGTTTTTCTGAAGTAGCCGGCAAAAAAATGGAGAAAGAGAGGTGAAGTAAAAGATAATTAATGTCAGGAGAGATTAATTATACATACAAGACTAGAATATAAAAGTGTCATATAAATCCATGTTTATCTACAAACACATTTCAGAAGCACAGGAACATGGGACATAATACATAGTTCTCACATCTACAATATTTACCTCCCTTGTTCTGAATTGTCGGCCATTTTGATAGGCAAATTTCCTTCCAAGTTTATGGGGAGTATAATGTAAACGATGATAGACTAATTCGAACTTATTCATAATGCTCATGTGGGCATTTGGCTCAATAAGTTGAAGAAAAAGTGGTTGTCACATGCATATTCTTTTGGTATTTTCTCAATTATCACATATTTGGATATTACTCCTGTACGGGCTTATCAGTTTTGCCTATCAAAATGGCCGACAGTTAAGAACAAGGGAGGTAAATATAGTAGATGTGGAACTATGTATTCCTCTGATCATTTTATTTTTGGTAATACATAGATAATACAAAGTTGTTACACTCACAATATGTCAATACCAGGGGCACAAATCTCATAAGCAGCTGAACTTATTACTGGTATGCTAAATATTTCCATGAATGCAGGAGAAAATAACTCTGCCAAGCACTTATTGTTTGGTTATGTAGGGGGAACAACTCTTTTAGCACTGTTTGCAAACAAAAGTGGAGTATCACTGTACAAACAGATTTCAAAGAACTACTGAACACTTCATTATATCACGATCTATAACTAGAACACCAGAAAGTATATGATAGACAACACAGGAAGTAATTCTATGTCATATCTACACAGATACACACAGGAAGTAATTCTATGTCATATCTACACAGATACACACAGGAAGTAATTCTATGTCATATCTACACAGATACACACAGGAAGTAATTCTATGTCATATCTACACAGATACACACAGGAAGTAATTCTATGTCATATCTACACAGATACACACAGGAAGTAATTCTATGTCATATCTACACAGATAAACACAGGAAGTAATTCTATGTCATATCTACACAGATAAACACAGGACGTAATTCTATGTCATATCTACACAGATAAACACAGGACGTAATTCTATGTCATATCTACACAGATAAACACAGGAAGTAATTCTATGTCATATCTACACAGATAAACACAGGAAGTAATTCTATGTCATATCTACACAGATAAACACAGGAAGTAATTCTATGTCATATCTACACAGGAAGTAATTCTATGTCATATCTAAACAGATAAACACAGGACGTAATTCTATGTCATATCTACACAGATAAACACAGGAAGTAATTCTATGTCATATCTACACAGGAAGTAATTCTATGTCATATCTACACAGATAAACACAGGAAGTAATTCTATGCCATATTAACACAGATAAAGAAAACAATTCACAAGTTTGCTGGAAATGATAAAAGCCCGCCTTTACAAGTTTTGATTGAAAAAAAAACCGAGTTTCTTAACACAAATGTATTTTATTTTTATCATCACTTGCAAATAAACATTAGGTCTCTAAAAATTAACTTAATATAAAGGGCCATAACTGTACAGCAAATAAAATTTGACATCGTCATTTCACAAGAGAACAATCGGAAACTAATACATGGGCATTACTACATGTCCGTGATGTCGTTCACAATATAAATAGTTATAGTCGAGTTATACTGCCTGTTGTCTAATCTTCAACTTTAGCATGTAACTATGGTAGGAAATTTCTCAGGGTGGCAGTAAAAATAAATACAGACTTTGTTATGCCATAAAAGCAGTCAATATTCCTAACATTGGAAAGTGAGCAAGACAACCATAATGCTATTACGTGCTCATCGGAATACATCCTAATCAGAAGGAGAAGCAGTTAAGTTTGTTCATGTTTTTACCTCAAGCAATCCCCATCTACTGTGGATTAGAAACATTTGGACAAACTTGAGAGAGGACCATGCTAGGTTGCTACATACCAAGTTTGGTGAACATCTGTCCAGCAGTTAATCACAAGAAAATGGTCAAAGACAACGATGACACCAAGCGATGAATGCCAGACACCATATCGCCCTACTATACTAATTGCCTATCCCGAAACCTTTGGTTTGGGATGAACTAAAACACTTACTGCAAGAATAATAGAACTGTACATGAAATCAGAAATTGAGATAACAATCATAGTCTTTAAGAGCACAATATCAGGGGGGCAAATAGAGAAGTCTAACGGAATTGTTTGCACCAAAATTGACTCAGTATTATAATTGCTTTGCATCACAACTAATACATATAAAACAAAAAAGCAAATAACAAAACATAACAATCACATTAACAAGATTTATAATACTTTTAACAAACACATTTTTTATCGCCTACTAAATCCAACAATTCATATTTCTCTTATACTCCACATCAACACTACAACATGCACGACAAGAACAACATCATCATCGTCTTTATATGAATATATAAATCAACTGTACAATCTAAAAATATAATTTTAAAATTACTTTCAGTAAAAATACAAATTCAAATTGAAAATTCACACAACACTTACCAACTTTGTTAACTTCTATAATTATTATTTGACCAATGAGAATTCATTAAACAACAGCTGCGATATACTACAATATGGCTTTCATCAATAACAGTCACTGTAACTGAGAAGTATTGATCAGTCATATATCTCAAACTAAGCTTTTATGAAAAAAACTGTTAAATTTTGTGTAACTTTCGAACCCTACTAATCAAGCTGGTAACAACACACTGTTTGCTGTAACATCAGACTTATCTTGAACGTCTTCAACCAACTTCCACAAATGTACTTACACATACAGTAAAACCCCACCTAACAACCACCTCAAAATTAAGAACACAATTTTCAAGTCCATATTCACTGTTTTGCTCTTTATTCAACCTCAATATTAAGACCAGTTTCCAAGAGTCCCAAGGGTGGTCTTATTATCGAGGTTGTACTGTAGTTCAATAACAATCAGCTAAATGATAGCAATCAACAAAGGTGTCATAGAAATAAAAAATTGAAATTATCTGCTAGTCATGCTTTATTTTTATAGTGCACTTAGCTTTGGATAGGTCTTGCGACACATGGACTGTACATGATCAATGGAAGGCTCTGTGTACTGGGCTAACAACAAGAGAAATATACGAGGATCATAGGCCCCTATTTTGCTTGTATGAATAATTTGATAAAAACTGAACTATAATGAAAATCTGAGATTGAGTCTGCGAACAGTAAAAGAGTACAGTTGATAACGATGTTAGCTCTAGATAGCCCAGGGTACAGAGAATCTGAGATTGAGTCTGCGAACAGTAAAAGAGTACAGTTGTTTACGATGTTAGCTCTAGATAGCCCAGGGTACAGGGAAGTGGAACCATGGGAATATATTGGAATAAAAAGCGTACCAGGAGGCTATAGACCAAGTTTTGTGCATGCCAAACACTGAAGACAATGTAAATGACAGATCACACAACACACACTGAACGCTAGGTTAAGGTGAGCTACAGATGTACGGCAGGTTATATCAGTGTGTAGATCTTGATGTTTAACCAAGACATTACTGTTGATAACTTAAAGCATCACAATTAAATTCACAGTGGAAATGACTTTTCTACAAATTCATCATAATTTTTTATATCTTGTACAATAATAAAATATACCTACAAATATAATTTTACTTTTATAAATTTTGTAAATATAATTGTACTAAGTCTGTGATTTAAGACAAACATTGCCAACTTTCTACATGAATTATAATTGAATGAACTCGTAAACGTAGTGACATCTGTCGTCGATACAAACATTGACATCAGCATTTCGTATATTCAAAAATAAATAAAAATCATTCTTGATCAACTAATACTGTAATTTTTAAGGCACTTAAAATGTAGTCAAATCAATTAAATAACTAAATACTTTCTCAAATAGCTTAAAATGCCGAGTTGATTTGTTTGAACAAAGTGAGCGAAACTCTGAAATTCCAAATCAATTGATTTGTAACAAATTAAGAAATTATTAGAGAATTCAACATTTTTCCAAAGTTGACAGTTCAGTGCAACAGTACTGTAAAACATTTGGTATGTCAACAAAGAAGGCAGTTACGATCATACTGCACTAAAACATTGGTGTACGTAGGATACTTTGGTGAGACTTTTTTATCATCAATCATTTGGCACTTCCTTATTGTATTTGAAATGATGTATCGTTTTGCTTCCAGTAGAAATGTCATTAAAATCTATTTTACATATTGACATCTGTAAGCTAAAACAAGTTTCTTAGCAACACAGATTGATTAATTAACAAAAAGCAAGCATCTTTATGACAGAGATTCAACAAACACGGAAAATAACAAGCACTAAAGCAACACAGGCACAAAATTAATTGGATTCACATAGTTACACGTTGATAAACTAACGATGTGTACGTAGGACACAGATGCCACGACTTTGCCGACATAGCCAGTCGAGAAGTATGGTTACTGGCGACCGAGATTCTTCTACTTTAAATAACAAATCAAAGCTGCACCTATATTCAGTATGTTACTCTAACAAGAAGCCGCTTTTTATTTTTGTATCAGTGACCTTGACCTTATTTATCCCGAAAGCAATCCAGACCTCTGATAGTGACCTTGACCTAATATATCCCGAAAGCAATCCAGACCTCTGATAGTGACCTTGACCTAATATATCCCGAAAGCAATCCAGACATCTGATACTAAGCTATCTATATACCAAGTTTCATTGAAATATCTTATTCCTAATTGGAGAAAGCGAGCAGAAACCAGTTTTTCATTTTCAATAACAGTGACCTTGACTCTGACCCTTATACAAATTTTAAGTTAAGTCTCCATATGATTTGTTACAAAAAAGGCTTCATCAAAAATGTCCTTCCAAACTTTAGTCATTGGCCTGAAATTCTTATAGCCTTTTTTACTATGTTAAGGGCCATAACTCTGATCTTATAGATTTAATATGAATAAAAAAATCATGTTCACAATGTTTTGTGTTGAATATTATTTCTAAGAAGTTTATTTTATTCTAGATCATTGACTTTTTGAATTATATGTGACACAACTTTCAGTGTTCAAGCAGGCCCCATTGGTAACCTAGGTGATATACTTTCTGAGATATGTCCATTATTACAACAGGAAGATGAATCCAATTGAAAAATGCTGATGTGAAATTTTATGTGATCAAATTATTTTTCAGAAGTTTCTTACACTATGTCATATTGATACTTGTTGACATAAAACAATTATAGCGATTAAAACTTAAGTGAGATGGGCAGACAAATGGACAGACAAGGGCAAATCTATCTGCCCACATTTATGTGGGGGCACAAAAACGACAGTCAAGGATTTATATACGTAGGTTTCAGATACACGATACAAATATAAGATACATAATTGGACTCCTTGAATGTTCGTCTTCTTATTGAATACCTATGTAATTTAGTTTATTTCTTTGCAATGAAAACTGAAAGTTGCTGGGAAAATACTTCACCTCCGTTTATTTATAACACAATTGAATAATGACAAAAATAGAAGGAACTTAACTCAAACTACTTCTTGCATGATTTCCTATCAAAAATACAATTAAAATATTCAGGCATAATTAAAGATATTTTGGTGCTGATGAGAATAACTCAAATAAAATGTAAGACAAAAGTTACAAATTGTTAAATCGAGGGCTAAAACGCAACACTGTCGTAACTCCTATGCATTTATTTATGAGTTACGACAAGTGTTGCGTGGAAATATCACTCACAAAAGCCTATACTAACTACAAGAGTGAATAACCGGGATATTTCTTTGCAATTTTCACAACAATACTGCCAAGCATTTTGCATAAATCAACAAAATGATAGTCACAGATTTGAATCACACAACATGTAATGCCAAGAGAAGACATGAACCACTGACAGCCAATCACCTTCAAATACCATTTCAAGCCTCGGCTACAGAAGTTTATAAATTCCATATTCATCATAGCTGTGGCTACAGAAGTTTATAAATTCCATATTCATCCTAGATGTAAGAATATGAGAAGAATACATTAAGACTTCACATAAGTCAGGGTTATTTGATGTTAGCTTACACAAGGATCGGAAAATATTACCATTTCAGAAGAATGGATCAAGGATTTGCCGCCGACATACGATACGGTGATGTATTATCAGAACAGATCTGGGTGACCTTATTCCACATAAAATACAAGCAGCTAACATGAACTTCCAGTAAAAAATATTTTGAAAGTGTAAAACTATTCTCTAATTTACTTGCGAATTATTCTTTGAAATACATTTTTTTTTTAAATCCTGACCATTCTTGTATCTAACCAACAATCTTTAAGCCCAAAAATACAAAAATCATCATTTGGCAAACTGATTAAAAAAAATCACCATAGTTGCGAGTAACATTTTGTTAAAAGATATTTAAACATGTAAATGGTAACAGCTGTATGTTCTAACTCATCATTTTCCCGAGACCCAAGATAAACGAACCCAAATAGCCCCTATATCCGTTTTAAGCCCCTAAAATCAATGTCTAATGCCAACACACACTTGCTCCCCGTTCATTAAAAACCAATAAAACAAATTCAAAGTCAGGGCTGTTGATTTAACTAAAACATGAACAATATCTGGTTTCTCTGAACCTCCAGATATTAGCTACAGAATATACCGAGACATCCAGGGAAATCTTCAAAACAACACGAAAAACAATGTGTCTGCTTAGAAAATCCCCATCAAACAAGTGGAATTATTTCCTAGCCAGAAATATTCATCTTACTAATATAAAAACATCTAACAAGTTTATACAAGTGAAGTCGGCATTCAAGGACTTACATCAAGTAAACAATCTAAACATGACAGATAGCTACGCCACTTGTAAAAATATTACAGAAATTCTGGCACAAATAAAACCTATTTACTTTGATTATTCATGATAGCAATACATCAATTTTATTGATCACAAAAACAAATACTAAATATACATATTAATAATGACTGGTCCCATATATTCAAGGGAAGTAACACAAGTTCATTGTCTACAATGAATAACATATAAAATTATCTCCCTTTCTCTGAGGCAACAAAATTAATGTGTACACTGAATAAGAAAATATTACAAAAAGCAATAATATATTCAAACATATATGGTCGCATGCATCTACCCCCTTGTATAAAATTACTAGGGATGTCAACGAATGGCAATTTCGGTATTCTAATATACGGTCAACTTTCCGAATGAATATCAAACATTTGACCTTATTTAATAAAATACATTTGAAATTCGACGTTTAACTTCATGCTTATACATTGTGTATTTTAAACTGCTCTCAAGTTGTAAAAATCCCCGCTATTACTTATTATTTCAGGGCAACATCAGAGTATTATATCTCTCTTGCACCAAAATATACAACACGACATGTCAATTAACACCTGTAGATATCATTTTCATGTGTAAAATGTCATTCAATGCGATAATGCATATCCTTGCAATTTAATACACTTGCATTCAGATTTTATATTGAAAATATAAATGTCATCATATATTCGAATGCTGAAGCAGTATTTGAATATCGTAATATTCGTCGACATCCCTAAAAATTACTGATTTTTAAATGAATTATTTCTCTTTTTATCTTACATATATTTTGTTACAAGATACGTTCACCACGTACAGTTGAAGGCTAGATTAGTAACTGTATCATACGTATAAAATACAAACATGAATCAGAAACAGTCGCGTAAACCCTGTATCGTTGTATAATTGGTACGATCTGCTTCTAGCTTTGAGGTTAATTACTCGGGAACATTTTTGACCAACAATTGTATTATTTATTGATATTATGCATATACAAATATTTGATTTATCAGACACATTTATCTCCCCACACAACGATGGTTGCCTAACAATTTGTTATCAATAAGATGATGACGATGATACACGGGCCATCCTAAAATACTGCGTTCCATCAAATGTTACCCCATCTTACCCAGTTATACAAATTTCCTTCCATTATTTTTCACCCAAATGTGAAACAATTGCAGATTAAATTATCAATTCACAGGGGTTCCATTTGGCCCTTCAGTAGACCACAGGATTCTCCAAAAGGGATTTGACCCTTATAGTTCTGGCTGAAGGGTCAATAATTTTTCTCTAAATTAAAGGTATTTTGGCTATAAAATGGTAAAATCTGGTAAAAAAGTATCAAAATGTCCCTTGAGACTCAGCACCTAATGGAACCCCAGAATAAGACTGACTTGAAGTCTTCATACACAAAAAGTCACTTAAATATTTGTTTGTTTCATCGGGTTAAACGCCGTTTCTCAACGATATTTCAGTTATATACGGCGGCCGGTTCACCTAACCAGTTTTTCCTGGACTGAAATCTAACCAGTACTAACTTACCCTTCCATAAGGAGCCGGCAACTTCTCCACATGAGGAGGAAAATCGACATTTTTATCAAATTTTCATGGAAGGGTATGACCTGCCGCGACCGGGAATCGAACCCGGATCGCCGGGTTACAAGTCCAGCGCACTAACCACTGGACCACGGCCGCGGCTCCTTAAATATTTGGAACAAGTTGAAACTAATTTTTCATATTCCACTAACTAAAAATTTTGATGTTTTTGATAACATGACATGAAACTAACAATATTTTACGGGTGGCCTTAATGGAATTGAGTGTATAAAATTGAAACAAACGATGAAACCAATATGAAATGATATGATAAAAGGAAGTAATGAAATCTGTTATACAATTATACATCAATTGAAGATTAAAATCATTTTGGTTTCATTTTCATCCATTAACAACTCCGGGCTTGTTACACTTAACAAATAATCATAAACAGTAATATTAATGCAATATTACATTGATCTTAAACAGTCAGTAATGTCACTGTGTAGTTAACTCTCAGATTTCAAACATGGACAACGTTTTCACATCTCTCTTAATCACTATATCTTATCCAATTACATTGAATTATAGGGAAAAACAACAATACTTTTTGAATAATTAGTTCCCATCGGTTACCAATTTGCGTTAATTGAAAAAACATACTTAAAAATTTAATGCGTTCCAAAGTTACCTATTTTTTTCTTTGACAAATATTTTCATGCCGACTAAAAACTGTTTTTCTTATACAAATCATCAAATGCTAGAAATGATGAAATAAAAATGACCAAAGCTATGAAAATGAAAATAAATGAAAATTGAAAAAATCCTAAACAAAATACACTAGTTACATGAGTAAAAATAAATATATGATGAAAGACGTAAGTCAAAATAATATACCAACATGAAAACAATGTGATGCCAATCAAGAAATACCTCATTTTTTCCTCATGTTCATCTTACCAATAATTATCTGAATTTAAATCAAACATAAAAAAACGTTTCAAGTTCAGTTGATTTTCAACGTTCTAACAAAATAATTTTGTACAGGCAAATACGCTTCTGTCTTCTCAGATTTTCAACGTATCAGTAGCCTAAATATCTGTTCACTATCTGATAATTATTACTATTACCACAATAACAATTTTTTACAACAGTTATATGCCATTACAAGTCAATTAACCAAGTGCATAAAATACCTTCATAGCATCAAATTAATTTTGTATACGTTTATATTACAAACTGGACACAGTTTCCTGCCAATAAAAATTATCCATGTAAGAAGTTAGACAATTTTAAAGCTCTGGTTTCTCTTGTCAATTTAATTCTATGCTCATTACATTCACTAATAAATGAAAAAAATAAAACTTTTAATATTTCTCTAACAACAACGATTTCATCCAAACTTCAGCACTAAACATGATTGTGTAATGACAAAATAATGATAATAATTAAAGACTAAAAATTCAAAAATAATCAACTATCCCCGGTCTTCTCTGCCAAAGAACATTTCTCCATCGACTCCGGCTCTATTGGCATCGACGACGCACTGTCCCCAGGTGATTGATCGAACTCAGATATCGAGTCTTCTGCGATTGAATCTGTCCTTGACAAAATGTCATCATGTGACTCAAAACTTTCAAAACTTGTCGACGACAGATTCCTCATCTGTCGGAAATGCTGAGCTGACAGGAATTTCTTCCCTTCAGGTCTACTCTCAAATGACCTTGACTGAGATATCATCGGATTCTTAATTTGACTTAGTGGACTTTTCAATAGACCTACTTCAAACGACCTTGACTGTTTAAGTAAATGAACTTTATCGTGTCCTTGACTTTGGTCTTCAAACACACCACTCTCCGTACTGGCCCCCGACCAAAGTGGAGACTTGGTGTGACTGAAGTCCATTTCTGCACTATCCATGCTCAACAATGATTTATTAAGTAATTTTGATTGTGAAGATCCTACATCAAGATCGAGACTATCACCAGACGATGCCGAGAAAGTTCTCAGCAATTCCTGGCTAGACGTAGTGTCAGTACTACTAACACTACTCTTACGTACTTCGTGACTCTCACGTTCCGGAACGCTGAGATACTTTCCACGTTTCGCAGATCGTTTGTTATGAGTTCTCATATGTCTTGTTATCATGTCTCTACGACAGGCTGCGTACGGACACTGCGGACATCTGTAAGGCTTTTCTCCCGTGTGCGTTCTTTTGTGTGTATTAAGGTGGTCACTTCGGCTAAATACTTGACCGCAGTCTGTACACTCGTACGGTTTGAGGCCAGTGTGAAGACGCATATGTCGGGTCAACATGTCGCTACGAGAGAACGATCTATTACAAACTTTGCAGTAATGTATTTTATTGTTATCACCAGTTCTTACAGTTTCTGTAGGTAAATGTTTGGCCATATGTTTTGCTAGATTGTCATACGAAGGGAAAACTTGACCACAAACAGGACACAAATATGCATCCGAATCTGAATATGCCCTTCTCGAATCGTTCAATACACCGTCTCCACTATAAGCCACTGAATGGGCACGATGTGGTGTGGTATGCATTGGTAATGATTGAGTTGGGTAATACGCCCTTGGTGATACTGCCAATCGATTCACTTCGTTAGCTGCATTCATGATGGATGCACGCGGTGGAAAGGTGAAATGCAGACCTGGTGACATAGGACTAGGGGTACCGAAGTTTTCAGGATCTGAATGTATATGGGCCCCTTCAAATGGTGGAAAGTTGAAGTGGAATATTCTATCACCTTCTGGCACAGAACACAGTGGAGATTGTGGGGACTGAACGACGTGGGGCTGAAGATGAGGAGACCTCTGGAACACAGACGGAGAACTTGCTCGTATCATAGATGGGCTGTGCAAATCTGGGTCACTGTGGGGGTGATGACCCAAGTGAGATCTGGCAGCAAGACCATGCGGACTGAGCCGGACTGGTTGAGGGATTGGAGCCTCAAGGATAGGTGAATGACTATCCATGGCTCGAGGGGGACTCAAACTCAATAGCTCTGATTTGTCTTGCTGGTATCCGCTATCCATTAAGCCTTGCGAGAGATCCAATGGCTGTTGTTCTAATGAAGGCGATGATATATGAGTTCTCGGAGGCGATTTTATAACTGTCCCCATCTGTATGTCATCATCACTTTTCTCAGAACTACCACTACGATTTCCATACCCTGGTTTTAAGTAACTATCTTTGTTATCATTCTCTGTACTTTCGAACACATCTGATGAACGATTAAAAGAATCAGATCTGTTAAATGAATCAGATCGGTCCTGTGATAAATACTCTGTAGAAGTATCTGTAGATGACGATGAATATTGACTCCGTAAACTTTTTAAATATCGCGCATGTAAATGTTTCTTAAAATTCCCAGGATGCACATGTCGGCGGTGCATTCCCTCAGGAATTTCAAGTATATCTACGTCTTCTGTTTTACATTTAATACTTTCACCCGTCTCACTTGTAATAACAATATTTGCACAATACTCTGGGAATGTAGCTCCAGAACTCGATCCAGCATCCGAAGAACCAGACGAGCTCTGCTTTGTAAGTTCATAACCTATTTCCGATGCTTCCTTTTTCACTTGAGTTTTTATGACCGGCGTCGGAGCCGAAAGTTTGTACCTTTCCTTGCTGTATGGGGATACAGCACGTACCGACTCCTTCCTGTAAGGCGATGGTTCCCGGCTGCTTGTACTCGGTGAATCCTCAGAGCCACTAGAAAAACCACGCTGTACGCGCAAACTACTCCTGGGTTCTAAATACTGAGATCCTTGGAAGTTTAATGAGTTAGAATCATTTGATATGATGTTGATTTTAGGTTTAAATTGAATATCAATGCCACTAATATCTGGGTAACTACGACTTTCCTGCGCAAGCCTACGGTCCCTATCGCTGTATAAAAAGTTACCTCCCTTAACTACACCACCAGGTGGCGTTCTTATGACAGTAACATGCTGATGCTGGGAAATTTGTCGACTGGATGAAAATGCGTCAATGTTATAGTGTGATAGAACGCGTCTCTCTTCTTCAGCTGTAATTGATGGCGCTCGTGGAGAAAACTTTCCAGATTCCTGTCGTATAGGCTCTTCAACATCAATGGCAATCTGTTTGCGTAATACTCGACGCGGTTCTTCGCCGGAGCTAGAATGTCGCATGGTAAATATTCCAGCTTCTAACCGCTCTTCGTTGCCCCCAAAACTATGTCTGCGCCTATCTAAATTAATCGGAATTTCTAAAGTATTACTAGATTCTGACTGAAACTTGGATTTATTTGCACTTAGCCCCGTTTTTTCCGGTACCTTAGGTTCTAAAAATAGACTATTAGTTTGATTGTTAAGACTCTCGTCAAAACTTCGATACCTTGGGAGAGTACTTTCAAAACTGTGTGCTGAATTGGCAAAGAACTGTTTTGCATTTTCCTGTCCCTGACGCTGCCCTTCACTGGATAAGGCACTTTCGAAACTTTTTGCTTGTGGGATCATTTTGTTCCCAACACTTAACGTGTTGCCGAAATTTTGACGACTTCGAATAACCGATTCTACCGACTGTAAATGCTCGTTGCCTTGCACACTCAAGTTCTCTTCGGAAATGGACAATGAGACGTTGATTGATATTGACGCCGACGCCGCTTCCAAGCCCGCCTCGGTCATGTGACCATCATGTCCTTGCCCACCCATCATGCTTTGCGGCGGGTTGTTTGTATGCCCGCCAAGGTGTTCCGCCGTTATGCCCTCATTATTGATATGCTCTTCATCTAATCGTCTCATATCAAATCATGCACAAGATATAGAAAACCTGAAAAGAAATAAAATAAAGTTACATTCAATTAAAAATCACCAAGTACGTATACTCAGCACATTTAATAAGGCACAATGTGGGATTTCTAAATTTTCACTGACTAACGTTTAGGATACAAGAAAAGAACTTGACACGATATTACTGCATGTGTACGCAACATGTATGCTAAATTTCATGACAATCCACCAGTATTTTCATAAAAAAATGAGTTTCAGAATTAATCAAATAAAAAATGATCTGTAAACAAATGTGCGTTTTTAAATGTACTGAGTATATAAACTGATCAAAATTTGTTTTTAATGAATTAAGTGTCTTAAAATGTCATTTTCAAGTAATATACAAAATATTCAGGTTATAAACATTTTATTTTCCATTTTCTTCTCTTCTTCATATAGTAGATTATGAACTTGTCAAAGTCATCAATATCGATAGTTTGACAGCACTATACTTTAACAGTCCTGATTCTATGTAACTATTGAACAGGTAGAGTGGTGAAGTATTTGTTTTTATTTATTCTGGGTGTACAAAATCAAGAACTTTATTATTAGAAGTGTTGGTATAGCTTATTTAACCAGATTGTTCTTGTTGCCTCACTGAACACAGGCTATAGCAACCACACCTAAAAAAACACACATTTACATATTTTAGAATATACATCAGTTTTAATTTACTAGACTGCATTTCTAAGGGTGTGGTCTTACGTAAACACCCTTTGTGTTTCGATGTGCAACCAACAATATCCCACACAGAAATCTGCTGTCTATGACATTACCTTCAATTTCAATCGAATTATCCCTGGATAAATACTAGAACATATATGAAATGATACAGGAATAAGTGAGTGTTTATTTTTCTGACGACACCTACATATAATACCAGCGAGATTTATGTCTACCCAGTAAAACATCAATGTAAATATTTAATTTGTGTGGGATTATTTATTACAGCTTCATGTTTGAAAACATGAATATCTAACGCGATACATTGAATTATAAAACATTAATACAATGTCTTACAATGTATATTGAGTTCAGGCGCGTAGTCACTGAACGGTAAAGTAAGCAGTTGCGCTTACATTAAAAAATCAAAACAATGATTAAGAATACAATTATCAATGGTTAATCATTTGTATATACTTGGAGATATAAATTTTCTGAATATAAAACACTTCAAAATTGAGTCTAATTAGCTTGTCAACATTCCACCAGATTGTAGCAGAAATGTTTTAGAAAACAAGTATGTCAGTGGGAGTATGTCCCCCAGGCCCCCTAGTTGATGTCCCCCAGGCCCCCTAGTTGGCTTGCGTACACATTGTACTGCAACTAGTTCAAGCTACACCCCAGCATCTATATAACAAATTACCTATAGTACTCGCTGTACATTCTATATCAACAATTCTCCTAGGTCAATAAGGTACAATATACAGTCAGGATTGTCGGAAGATTTCATAATCCTACAGCTTACGGTATATACACAACTTATAGTTAGTTAAGTATATTAAGAGGCAATTTTTGTCGAAAAAACACCATTTCATAGGATACATTACTGTTCCATAAATACAAAATCATTAAACAAAGTTGAGATATAATTACTACATTACAGATTTTTTACAATTACTTAATCATATTAATCCAACATTTATGATAAACAACAATTTATTTGGAATAGAAACAACAGATAGATCAATAAATTGAATAGAGAACAACAACAAATGTTCCAGTATTAAACCATACAGAACTGGTTACTTAGTTAAACAATAAAATACAAGTATACGTACACTCAGACATCGCAGATTTCAAAACCGAAAGCAACACATAAATCCATTTCCTTTTACGAAAAATATTAGGAAAAAAATTGAAAAACAAAAGATTGAATCATTTCAATTTACTACACATATCTGAATTCCAAAAAAATATTTTTACCAACACTGTACAAAAGATAGTAACGACTCCCACACAATGTCAGAAATGAATAACGAGTGATTATAATTAGATACAACAAAGAGCTATAAGAGGTAATTAGAGATGGATCTTACGGAAATCTCATACATGACTGATAGTGTACGTACTACATGTGGAGTTACCACAACCACATGAATATATATGAAGTAAAATTACAGTATTTTATAATCAACTTGCCATAAACAACACCTCCTTAAATGTCACATTTCAATGTATGAATATTAATAACATTAAAATGTAAACTTTGTCACTGAAACCAAATTTAAAAATATACGAACTCAAGAGAGAAAACCTAGATGCATCAGACCAGAATCTTACATCAAGCACCAAATAGATAATACAATCCATTACAAATAGACACTTTATAGAGACATGGCTCAGTGTGTCACTGAAGTGAATGGCCAGCTTTTAGTAGTTGCCATGCCACATGGCTCAGTGTGTCACTAGAGAGAATGGCCAGCTTTGGTAGTTGCCATGCCACATGGCTCAGTGTGTCACTGAAGTGAATGGCCAGCTTTTAGTAGTTGCCATGCCACATGGCTCAGTGTGTCACTAGAGAGAATGGCCAGCTTTGGTAGTTGCCATGCCACATGGCTCAGTGTGTCACTGGAGTGAATGGCCAGCTTTGGTAGTTGCCATGCCATATGGCTCAGTGTGCCACTGGAGTGAATGGCCAGCTTTGGTAGTTGCCATGCCACATGGCTCAGTGTGTCACTGGAGTGAATGGCTAGCTTTGGTAGTTGCCATGCCACATGGCTCAGTGTGTCACTGGAGTGAATGGCCAGCTTTGGTAGTTGCCATGCCACATGGCTCGGTGTGTCACTGGAGTGAATGGCCAGCTTTGGTAGTTGCCATGCCACATGGCTCGGTGTGTCACTGAAGTGAATGGCCAGCTTTTAGTAGTTGCCATGCCACATGGCTCAGTGTGTCACTAGAGAGAATGGCCAGCTTTGGTAGTTGCCATGCCACATGGCTCAGTGTGTCACTGGAGTGAATGGCTAGCTTTGGTAGTTGCCATGCCACATGGCTCAGTGTGTCACTGGAGTGAATGGCCAGCTTTGGTAGTTGCCATGCCACATGGCTCAGTGTGTCACTGGAGTGAATGGCTAGCTTTGGTAGTTGCCATGCCACATGGCTCAGTGTGTCACTGGAGTGAATGGCCAGCTTTGGTAGTTGCCATGCCACATGGCTCGGTGTGTCACTGGAGTGAATGGCCAGCTTTGGTAGTTGCCATGCCACATGGCTCGGTGTGTCACTGGAGAGAATGGCCAGCTTTTAGTAGTTGCCATGCCACATGGCTCAGTGTGTCACTAGAGAGAATGGCCAGCTTTGGTAGTTGCCATGCCACATGGCTCAGTGTGTCACTGGAGAGAATGGCCAGCTTTGGTAGTTGCCATGCCACATGGCTCAGTGTGTCAATGGAGAGAATGGCCAGCTTTGGTAGTTGCCATGCCACATGGCTCAGTGTGTCACTAGAGAGAATGGCCAGCTTTGGTAGTTGCCATGCCACATGACTCAGTGTGTCACTAGAGAGAATGGCAAGCTTTGGTAGTTGTCATGCCACATGGCTCAGTGTGTCACTGGAGAGAATGGTCAGCTTTGGTAGTTGCCATGCCACATGAGTCAGTGTGTCACTGGAGAGAATAGCCAGCTTTGGTAGTTGCCATGCCACATGAGTCAGTGTGTCACTAGAGAGAATAGCCAGCTTTGGTAGTTGCCATGCCACATGAGTCAGTGTGTCACTGGAGAGAATAGCCAGCTTTGGTAGTAGCCATGCCACATGAGTCAGTGTGTCACTAGAGAGAATGGCCAGCTTTGGTAGTTGCCATGCCACATGAGTCAGTGTGTCACTGGAGAGAATGGCTAGCTTTGGTAGTTGCCATGCCACATGAGTCAGTGTGTCACTAGAGAGAATGGCCAGCTTTGGTAGTAGCCATGCCACATGAGTCAGTGTGTCACTGCAGAGAATGGCCAGCTTTGGTCGTTGCCATGCCACATGGCTCAGTGTGTCACTTGAGTGAATGGCCAGCTTTGGTAGTTGCCATGCCACATGGCTCAGTGTGTCACTGGAGTGAATGGCCAGCTTTGGTTGTTGCCAATTGCCACATGAGTCAGTGTGTCACTGGAGTGTTTGGGGAGAACCTGTCTTGCTGTGCCACAAAAGTGTGTGAAGAGTTCTAGTCATTGCCATGCCACATTGATAAGCCCATTTCAATTTGAAGTGTCAGTGAAGTGTGTGGAGAGTTCCAATTGTTGAAGTGCTACATGACTAAGTCTGCCACTAGAGTGTGTGGAGAGTTCCAGACATGACTTAACATGTCACTAAAGAGTGTAAGAAGAGTACAAGATGTTGACATGTTACAGAACACTGGGTGTCACTGGAGTGTTTAGAGAATGCCAGATGTTAAATTGTCATGTTACATGATTGGGGTCTCACTGGAGTGTATGGGGACCGTGAAATGTCATCATGTTACAGGACTCAGGGTCAGTCACTGATGTATATGGGGAGGGACAGAACATGGGGCATCATTGGAGTGTAGGGGGAGGGACAGAACATGGGGCATCATTGGAGTGTAGGGGAGGGACATAACATGGGGCATCACTGGAGTGTAGGGGGAGGGACAGAACATGGGGCATCATTGGAGTGTAGGGGGGACAGAACATGGGGCATCATTGGAGTGTAGGGGGAGGGACAGAACATGGGGCATCATTGGAGTGTAGGGGGAGGGACAGAACATGGGGCATCATTGGAGTGTAGGGGGAGGGACATAACATGGAGTGTAGGGGGAGGGGCAGGACATGGGGCATTACTGGAGTGTAGGGGGGACAGAACATGGGGCATCATTGGAGTGTAGGGGAGGGACAGAACATGGGGCATCACTGGAGTGTAGGGGGAGTATGGGATGTTGTCATGTTACAGTACTCAGGGTCAGTCACTGGAGTGTATGGAGAGTGTGAGATGTTTCCAGATTACACATTTGGGGTGTCACTAGAGTGTAAGAAGAGACTTGCATCTTGTATTACAGAACTTTAGGCGCTATGTTACAAATTGTTATCAATTTTTAGAGCAATGTACAAGAAGGAATGCTCCATATATATATTTAGCCGATCATTGATATATTCCAGTAATAAAAGTCCATAACACATTCTCACAAATAATAGACTTGAAACTTATATACATCATATCATATAGATCCACTTACTATCATTTTTATTTAAAAATTACAATCAGTCAAAACCATGTCTTCATCATTCATGATAGTAAAAATCTAATTAAATACAATTGCTAAGCAACATAAATAATTCCAAAATTCAGCATCTTTATACAGAAGTATGTTATTTTACTCATGAAAGTTCTCTCTGATTAAGCAAACAAATTTGATCTTTCATAGAATTAAGTATGACTTTTAAAAAATCAATTCATTTGTACATATGTTAGCGGCACAGTGAAGTGTAAACAGACAGACGGACAGAAAATCACAGATATAGGAAATAACTGATGGACTACTACTGAACATGAAAAAATTTGCACCAAAATGGTTTAGTCAAAATTAATAAATATAAGATTCACCTTTTTAAGGTCAATACCCCGTGAAAGAACAGTTCAAGTAATATTCTTGTGCTTGAACTGTTCAAGACTTTTTCAAGAAATATGTTAAATAAGACAAATTTAAAATATGTTTATAATATATCAATAATTTAACATACCTGTTCTATGATGTATAACAGCATAAGGTTAAGATAACCTTCCTTTAATATTACTGAGTATTGAAAAAATTAAAATATTTTTATGATATGTCAATAATTTAACATACCTGTGCTATGACGTATAACAGCATTACTGAGTATTGAAAAATTTAAAATATGTTTATAATAATTATATAAATAATTTAACATACCTGTTCTATGACGTATAAACAGCATAAGGTTAAAATACCTTGCTTTAATATTACTGATTACTAAAAAATAAAATTCATCCCACATTAAAATCCAATTTCTTTTTTCAGTTTTTCCCCAAAAGGTAATAAATCATTCCTTAAGTTTTAATATTACACACACCATTGTATCCACCACAAAAAAAACTACAATATAAAAACTTTCAAATAATTTTTCTTCTATATATGTAAACACCAACCGTGTATGCGCTGTGTACAAGGGTAATTATGTCTATCATAATATACATGATCTATTGATATACTATTTGTATTCACTACAAGAAACATTACATACACTAAAACAAGCAATTAACAGATCGTTAATGAACACGATGAGCTTCAATAAACTAATAGAAAAACATGCGTCACTAGGTATAAAAGCGTAGAATTGTCATATGTATACACTGTCTTGATAACTCAATGCACAATGCATAAAATATGTCATACCATTACACTATAGCGACATTAACTATTACTTAATAAATATATTAATCATATCGATGTACTGAATAGGAAGGCAAAATTATGTAGAATATTTACCATAGAAAAAAATATCTATATACATGTATCAACATGGGATGGTGAGTTTTTGATAACCACAAATATGACAGTTATAGCCGAAAGTACACAGCAGTGAAAATTCCTTTTTTCCATACCATAAAATCTTATATTTGTGTCAGTCTCAATTTTTTGTCCGTCAAAAAATGTTTTTTGTTGATTTTCAAATGATAATGGCGTAATAAGTGTAATGGTAGGCGGATGTTTTCATGAACTGGGTCAATAAAAACTTTATCTACAAAACATATTACAAATAAGTTTTTAGTCGTTCTACCTCTATCGCCTTAATACGAAAACTACTTTTTTCCGGAAATGGCGCAAGAATAACAGGTAAGTGAATCAGTTAAAAATAGTTCAACATCTGAGCGTAATCTGGGTAACATACTCAATACCGGTAGTAATCTTAACTGCGTAATTAAATTTAATGCAGAGATTTCCCTGATGCAGAAATCTTGAGTCCCTGACTCCCTTTTCTTTCTAGGGACTCCCAATTCCACTTACTGTGCATCCCTCAGGGACCCCTAAAATAAACCTTTGTCAAGTATAAACTGCATATCTAGGACCTTACATATTCACTAAGGACCCTAAATTTGTCAAACAAGAGGGAAAACCTTGTTAAGGATCAAACAATGGACAATAATGATTCGTACTTTCTGTGAATCTGGAAGCGTTGAATACAAAACCAGTGTTCAATACCAAACCACTATAGTCCTTTCAGCGCTTTGATTTATATCAGCAAACAAAACCCTTAAATGAGTGACCAGGGAGACACACTGTATTTGGTGAGGATAAAATCTGTTGTCTACATAATGCTTCTATACTGCTTAAGGTGATTAAGAGACAATCTGTATACATCATTAATAAGATACCTTGTAGAAAACTGAACAATACTGGGTCAAGTACTGTTATCTGATAGTTGAGTTTCACTCTGTGATGCAAGCTTATAATTATATACTCAGATTTTATATTGATTAATCTTTACAGCAGCAGGTTGGTGGCTTCAACTTACCAGGGTATATACAACATAAGGTATCATACACCAAGTGTGTTTGCTGTATGAAATCATGATTTATAAAAGAATAAAATCAATAGATCGCATTTAGAGTTAACTCTGACACAAAGACACAATGCAATAGATCAAAGTAAGTAGTATAAATACCCTAAAATGCAGAAATGACCCAGTGAGGTCACTGGTCATTTATGGTCATTTAACATTATTTCTGTATTGTGAAGCTAGTTGTATGGTCAGTGCTCAAATATGGTCATTTAACAACATTTCTGTATTGTGAAGCTAGTTGTATGGTCAGTGCTCAAATATGGTCATTTAACAACATTTCTGTATTGTGAAGGTAGTTGTATGGTCAGTGCTAAAATATGGTCATTTAACAAGATGTATGTATTGTGAAGCTAGTTGTATGGTCAGTGCTCAAATATGGTCATTTAACAAGATGTATGTATTGTGAAGCTAGTTGTATGGTCAGTGCTCAAATATGGTCATTTAACATTATTTATGTATTGTAAAGCTAGTTGTATGGTCAGTGCTCAAATATGGTCATTTAACATTATTTATGTATTGTGAAGCTAGTTGTATGGTCAGTGCTCAAATATGGTCATTTAACAAGATGTATGTATTGTGAAGCTAGTTGTATGGTCAGTGCTCAAATATGGTCATTTAACAAGATGTATGTATTGTGAAGCTAGTTGTATGGTCAGTGCTCAATTATGGTCATTTAACAACATGTGTATACAGTTAAGGTTGTAGTTCATCATTCTAAATGATATATTAATATCTCCCATGCCTCAGGCTCAGAAGTTAACAGTACTGAATGTTGATGTAAGGTATTATCAGAGTGTAAGTATTCAAACCAAAAACATTGAACAGAAACAGGAGTCATTTCCATACAAACAGTTATACAGTAGCACATTTCCTTAATACATATTTACATGTAGGAATTCATTCTTTCCTCATATACCCAGGAATTATCTACACTGAAAATGACCACAAAAATTTAACATGATATTTACGTACCAGGATATATTTTATTATTGTTACCCCCACATTCATGGTATTATATTGTTAAAAATGGCGCTATGTGATCACATTTGTATACATTGATATACCAACTTCTGTAATATTTATATGAAATAATGTTGATATTTGATACGGACAGACACTCCCATCTTGGAGATATACAATTGCTAAAAATATAATAAGTTCACACATATAGTCAGATAAGCTGAGGTCATGCAGACACCACACAGATCATGAAAAAACCTCACCTTAAAAATATTTTATTATCTAATATGTCAATCTTTTTAACACTTCATGATTAATTAAAACAGGGTGATACTGTTTAGTGTGTTAATTACACTTTAATTAAATGCTAAAATATTCATATGTGACATATTTTAATGTAGAATCTATCACATAAGTAGTGAGTTTGTTGGCTACACGCACTAGTTGAATCTACATTAATGTCAGAGTTTACTTTTCATGTCATCTTTTTCCTGCACTACGAAGAAACTGAGGGAGGCCAGCACGCAGGCAGATAAAACTAAGCAATATTTTTTAAATAAGGAATGTGCAACACGAAGAGATGGGGGAATTAAGATAATGATTCAAAACTCGCAACAATTTGTAGAAAAGACTTAAATTCATCAAACCAATTAACTACATACATGTACTCAGTTTGTGTTTCATCTCCCGGTCAAGCAATTTAAAAAAAATCATTTTGTTTTGTGGGAGCCTCTTTTAAAGCAGCAGCCATTTTTTTCTCAGTTTTTGAGGAAGTAATTGGTGGGACTTTTTGATGGGGGAAATTTGCGTAGTAAATCACCAATTTATATTCATTTATATGATCCGGAAATAGTATTAAAGAAATATCCAAATATCTTTTTTTAATTTTAATATTTTTTTAATTTTTTTTTTTTTTTTTTTTTAATATTTTGTAGTAAAGCTTGATTTAGACAATATTCACTATGTCTTACAAAGATGTGTAAATCACACTTACAATTGTATTTAGTTCCTGATAAAAAAAGCAGCAGATAAAATAGGAAGCTTACTCGATGACAAGAAAATACTAATATTATTATAACTAAATGAGAAATTAAATTGTTAGGCAAAAAGGGAAATAACTCAATATTCTGCCACTTAAAACGCTGAAACCAAATGCACTGATATGAAATATATGGCATTTGCAACAGGAGTGCCACGTTTTCATAAAATACATGATTCAATATTGTGGTAAAATTCTATGGTAACCAAAACATATTTGGCAATAACCGCAGAAGAACTGGAGCAATTTGCCTGAATTCAAACTTTGTAAAGTAATAATGCCCATAATCATCATGACTATGTTTGGTAAAGACTGCATGAATAAAGGGTTTCAAAGACAAAGAGTGGACAGTGCCACTTTGGTTAATATTTGACAATGTAAGGGCTATAAATCCCAGACCCTTTTCTGGCCATTTTGGGAAAAAGACCCTAGATAAATAGGGAAAATTTGCGTCGTAAAATTTGCCAATTTGGGAATTTTCATAGTTAAAACAGGCTTTTCATATCTTAATTTTATATAAACAAGCATTCTAATCTACATTTCTTCTATCAACTGGCAAAAAGACACACAAATTGTAATGACTCCAAAAAAAGTTATGACACAAGGGACAATAATGACCAGAGATATTCAAAGAGCTTAAAGATATACCTCCAATAGACGATTTTTCGTTGGTGCTTCTTATTGGGAATTATTTTTCTGATTGGAAAAAAACCATGTATTTGGCTTTGGGAGTGGGTCAGATAGTCTGACCGGAATGGGTCAGATAGTCTGACCCGTGGAAACTATAGAAAAAGGCCCGAATCCACTGCAACAGCTGGCTGGTTATCGTGATTAGCCCAGATATTAGATCAGGTCAGAACTTAGATCAGGTCAGAAACGTTATAAGAAAACTGTACTGTTCAGGTGAGAGAGAAAAGTCATCAATTAAAACAAGCAATAACTGTACGATCAGGTGACCACAACAGCACGCTCTGACCTTGTAACCTGAGTAGGTATAGGCTAAACTTCTCACTATCCTGTAACATGAAATATCATTGTCATCCATTACCCTGACAGTTTTACAACACTTTATTATTGCACTATCTCAATACTTGCGTCAAGTAAATGAAAGCTTAATATAAGAGGAAGTTAGTCATGTTATTCATTATGTCATACTTTCTATCCCTTCATGAACCTTATATACACTAAAGCTAGTCCCCGTAAGAGCCTCATCGCACGCATAATTTCACTTTAAAAAGAGCCAAACATACCATACATAATAACCATATAAAGTAGGGATGTCAATAAATGGCCATTGTGGTATTCGAATATTCGGTCAACCTTCCGAACGAATATTCGAACATTCGACCTTATTTAATAATAATATATTGGGAATTCGAAGTTTGAATGTATGCTTATCAATTTGGTGTTTCAAACTGATCACTCAAGTTGTAAAAATCACCCAATTACCAATAATTTCCGGGTCTAAGTGTCATCATCAGAGTGTTATATCTCTCTTGCCCCCTAATATACACCATGACATGCCAATTAACACCTGTAGATATTATTGTCAAACGTAAAATGTCATTAAATGCGTTTATGCCCATTATTGAAATTTAATACACATGCATTCAGCTTTTATATTGAAAATATATATTTTATCGAAGATTCGAATGCCGAATTAGTATTCAAATATTCGGACGTTCAAACAAATATACGAATATCCGAATATTCGTCGACATCCCTAATATATAAAGCAATGCCATGGAACATACTCCCATTACAGTTGACACACACATATTCAACAAACCCCTTCAATATTTTTATAATCATAATCAATATTACTTATAATTTATATTAGTTTTATTATTATCTTCATTATAATTCAGAGCCGCGGCCGTGGTCCAGTGGTTAGTGCGCTGGACTTGTAACCCGGCGATCCGGGTTCGATTCCCGGTCGCAGCAGGTTATATCCTTCCATGAAAATTTGACAAAAATGTCGATTTTCCTCCTCATGTGGAGAAGTTGCCGGCTCCTTGTGGAAGGGTAAGTTAGTACTGGTTAGATTTCAGTCCAGGAAAAACTGGTTAGGTGAACCAGCCGCCGTATATAACTGAAATAGTGTTGAGAAACGGCGTTAAACCCGATGAAACATTAAGGAAACATTATATTTCAAACACTATAGTATCACGCTGGTACTAAGCAATTATTTAATCATAATAATTATATACATCATCATTCGGTTGTTATAATTACCATCAATTAGTTGATCAAACAAGATGACTACATGTTGAAGTGGTAGGTATAATGTCGGGCATGTTGTACTGGTGTTTGCCATGACAACCAGGGACATATCTTCTTACATGGATGCAACTGAAATATAAGAAACAGATATTTGTTACAGAATATCTACTTAATTTACATCATACTCTGTACTAGGTAACATTTTAAACAGTCATTGTCGACTGTCTCCCAATCCTACTTAAAGTTAAGTAGGTACTCATCTTGTAAGAAAGTAGGTACTCTTCTTGTAAGAAAATAATTTAACTATATATTCTCGATCAAAACTTGAAAAAAACTTTTCAGGAAGCACAGCATTTTAGGGGGCTAGACAGGGAGGGGAGATGAGAAGTTTAGGGGGCTATTAGACAGGGAGGGGAGATGAGAATTTTAGGGGGCTAGACAGGGAGGGGAGATGAGAAGTTTAGGGGGCTATACAGGGAGGGGTGATGAGAATTTTAGGGGGCTATTAGACAGGGAGGGGAGATGAGAATTTTAGAGGGCTTAAGACAGGGAGGGGAGATGAGAAGTTTAGGGGGCTATTAGACAGGGAGGGAGATGAGAATTTTAGGGGGCTAGACAGGGAGGGGAGATGAGAATTTTAGGGGGCTATTAGACAGGGAGGGGAGATGAGAAGTTTAGGGGGCTATTAGACAGGGAGGGGAGATGAGAAGTTTAGGGGGCTAGACAGGGAGGGGAGATGAGAAACAAACAGTCACTTTTTTACTTTTGCACAAAACACATGCACATGCAGTAAAACAAACTGAAAATATCTGACAACAAAATTATATTTCTGATGAAATAAAACCTGGTAATAAACATGATGAGATGATAACAATGTACTTGGAAAGTGGATTACAATTCACTCATCCAAAACACATTACTGTACATTTATTGGGTGTAACACTTATACTTATAAATATCATCTGTGCATAAAGTTAGTACAACAACGGCAGGTCATCTATAAACATATGAAGGATCCAGGGTTCATCATATCATCGTTCTTTGCAAATAATGTACATCATGCAACTTGGTATAAAACTTTCTAACATGGGTTTGTTAGTTTAATTAATAGTTTGGCAGCAAATATTCTCTCATAATTTAATTCCCTATAGGTATACAGTCTTAAATAAGCAAGTGTGTCACTAATTTTTGAAGTAGCAGCGAAATCATCAAAAGTAGGCTGGGGTCTCAAGGGTGCTCTCCTTAATTATGATCCTTCATATTTACTAGAAAAGTAGCCGGTCGATGACGCTAATTTAACTGGCTCCCGGCTCTAATACTTAATACTGACAACCATGAATAAGTGAACTTAAACTTTCATTGTCAGAGGGTTCAGAACTGGGTAACCAATTAAGGGCACTGCTTCATACAACAGAGGTACGTTAGTTACAGAATATATATACAGTAAGACATCAATAATATGACCATGCACCCTGGTCTTCTAATTCAGGTGGTCTTAATACTGAGGTTGAATAAAGAGCAAAACAGTGGATATGGACTAAAAAATTGTGTTCTTATTATTGAGGTGGTCATAATACTGAGGTTGAATAAAGAGCAAAAACAGTGGATATGGACTAAAAAATTGTGTTCTTATTATTGAGGTGGTCTTAATACTGAGGTTGAATAAAGAGCAAAAAAGTGAAAATGTACCAGAAAATTGTCTTCTCATTATTGAGGTGGTCTTAATATTGAGGTGGTCTTTAAGTGTGGTTTTACTGTAATCAAAATTGTCTGAATATCTCAGTGAAGTCTAAAATTGGTCTGATCTATTGCTATATGTTTGTACTGAACTGAACATCCTTCTAGTTAAGGGTGTAACCATTCTACAGATGATCTGGTAAGAGATATTTATCTACTGGAGTAATATTATACATAACATATAATTATACAGTTATTTTTAATGTGCTACTATAATATCACTAGCATACATTAAAATCACAATTTAATACCGAAGTTAAGCACTGGAGTTATGTAGAGGTATATATATGTAGTGGGATGGTTGAAATTTATAAATTATCATTATGAAACAATCAACAAAAGGGCCATGATGATGGCCCCTGTCAGTGCTCGCCTAAACAAACTTGGTATGAAGGTTTATTTTAATATTAAGCTATACAAGAAAACCAGTCACTCCCAGTCATGTTGTAGACAAATCAAAATGGTATAAGCAAAATATAGAGCCAGGGTCTTCCCAAGATTATTTCTATCAAATAATTCTAAATTCTGTAATTATGTTGCCATGGTGACACAATTTTAATTATATTCAATTAATTATAGCAATATTGGTAAAGGACTGTTCATGCAGTATATATAATCATTCTTATGAAATTTGAGCAAGATTGACCAACTATAGTTTTAGAAATAATGATTATGAGATTAAAGCAAACATAATGCAGGCCACCTGTACCGAAAAGTCTGGGCAGACTGCAACCAGATTCTGTACAGACTAAAACACAGAATTTCTGTGCAGATTCTGTACAGAAAATATTCTGATACATTGAAACATAGCTGAACCAGAATTCTATAAATAGATTTTTAATCTGAAGACGAAGAACAAAATCTGCCCAGAATTGGTACAGATTCTGCACAGAATTGGCTCAGAGTTTTCGTACAGGCAGTTTCCACGAGTCAGACCATCTGACCCATTCCCAAAGCCAAATACATGTATATTGTTTTCTTCCCAATCTGAAAAAAAAATCCCAATCAGACGCACCCACGAAAAATCATCTACTGGAGCGTTACCTGGTAATATCTTGAAGCTCTTTGATTAACTCTGACCATTTATAATTTTCCCTTGTGTCATAAATGTTTTTGGACATGTGTCTTCGACAGTTGATATAAGAAATGTAGATAAGAATGCTTGTTTATATAAAATTTAGATATGAATTGGAGTTGAAGTGATTCAAGTTTTCCCAAAATTGGCAAATTTTATGACGCAAATTTTCCCAATTTATCTATAGGGTATTTTTTCCCAAAATGGACAGAAAAAGAGGCCTGTAATGAGAGCAAGTCGATGGATTCCACAGTGTGATGGCCAGAGGAAGAGTTAATCAAAAAAGCTCATCGTCAGCCTCACACCTCAGGTGAGCAATAGCCATTTATATCGAGGGCTCAACGCAACACTGTTGTAACTCCTATATAAATACATAGGAGTTACGACAGTGTTGCGATGAACCCAGGATATAGGAAATGATGGGATGAATAATACGAATAAATGAAGTAAACTAGGACAGAAGCTTCCGTAACTCTATCTCCACATTGCGTACAGCTAAGTACATCTTCTACCATGTTTGGTTAACATGAAATATTTCTATCTCTATAATCATCCCATCCAAAACACAAGAGAAAAAATTTGAAGTAACACATATACCCTTCTGTTTAAACTTAAATTCATCTTGCACAATTTCATTTTTGACTTGTTCATGTGGTACAAATAAAAATAAGTAAACGATGCATTCGTTTCGTAATGACAAATACTTGATTAAGTGTTTTATTGACGGAATCATGAATCGTATAGCATTGTCTGCGTGAATCGTGATGCAGCAACTAGAAAAGTTCGGATTTTTTTCAAAAACGAAGCAAAAAGGAAAACAGATACGACTGAAACCAAGTATATAAAACTAAGCGAAAACGGACTTTCTTAAATGCTTGGCAGAGCCAGTTTGTCTGGCTACGATATGACACGGATGGGATCAAATTTCTGTGCCCCTTGCAGGAAATACACGGACATTTTGCTGCCTTCGTTCAGCAGCAGCTCTTTGTCAATGTGAGGCTAAATATATTAATTATAATGTGAATTAGCCAGTTCATGTTTTAAAGACTGAACATTTACATGCATGTATTGACTATTCCTTCATTTGTCACAACTCTAGCGTTTTCAGCTACACTTTCTTGTTTAAGGTCAGGACAAGTGAACATTTGGTCAGGACAAGTGATTTTTAAATCTACTTGACCAGTAGTACAAAAAGTTAATGTTGAGCCCTCGGCTGACCAGACAAAATCCTTGTGAAAACAATTAAATGACACAATGTTTAACTGCAACTGCAACTGTTAATGATAGTGCAAAGCTATCTGAATTCTTTAAATATCCATTCATTCATGTCAAAGATAACTGAGAGGTTACAGGAAAAGGTGCTAAACATTATTGAACTTTACCTGTGGCCAAGCCTAATTGACACTTACTCATGATATCTGTTTCTTCTAAATATCACAATTATCATGCAGTGGTTCATAAATTTGCCAAGGTATTTGAATGTCATGCAATCTGTTAATGGAAAAATTTGATTTAGTAAGGACAACGACATAGAATCCTTGTTTGGACTCCAACTGTGCAAACCTTGATCTTTGGGATCTAAATATGGCAAATTGTACAAGGTTATTATCACGATGAATGTTTGTACAAAACTTAAAAAATCTATCAATGCCTTCATGAAACAAGTCACCAACAAGAAAACTAAGGACAGACATGTGCAGACAGTGTTGTCCCTGTAGTTGCACACTAATCAGACCACACAAAATTCAACGAAAATCGAAAGCCATTTTTGACAATTATTTTTAGTGGTCAGTGTGACACCACTTGTGTTCAAGGGGACTAAATACTATCAAATGTGGAGAAAAAAGCATTTACAGTGCGGCAGATGCACATTTGGCAATATTGTGAAAGTTGTACAAATTTTAGTTTAAAGTTTGTTTTTAGTGATAACATTATATAATACATGTAGACTGCTGAATTTGTTTCTTTCTGTCTGAAAGGTTACGAATTTTGAAGGCTTCATACAGGTTCTCGATCGATCTACAGCGACAATTTGGTCAAAAAAGTAAACTCATAAACTCATTGATAATTGATAGACAAGTGATTGTGGTGTACAGATTATCAATTATGATTTTGGAGTCCGATACCCAACACTACTGAAAATATATTCAATATTATTAATGGACGCAATTAATTAACACACAGAATTCAGACAACTGCATGTCAGCTACATCTCAATAATTCATATCAATACTAATTGTGCAACTTTTAAAAATATATTATGCTCATTTTTTGTTCATTAAAATGTTTACCTTAATCAAGCATGAAAAATATACTTTATCTAGTTGAAACTTCAATAAATATGCATTTATCACAGAATACATTTATAATGTTTTTCTCTGTATGTGTCGAAAAAAGACTAATGTGTTAAATTAAAGCAGGTGTTTTTTTACTAGTTTTGTCTGTTAGTATGTAATATGGTTAAACAAGATTGTTTTAAAAGGTTATACATGGCAATGGTTCTTATTAATGATATTTTAGACAATGTAACAACAATACTGAATGCATATGAAACCCATAAAAAGATTTTAGGTTCAGATGAGTCTGAGATACATCTTTAAATTATGTCAATTTTAAGATATCAACATCTTTAAATTATGTCAATTTTAAGATATCAACATCTTTAAATTATGTCAATTTTAAGATATCAACATCTTAAATTATGTCAATTTTAAGATATCAACATCTTTAAATTATGTCAATTTTAAGATATCAACATCTTTAAATTATGTCAATTTTAAGATATCAACATCTTTAAATTATGTCAATTTTAAGATATCAAATTATCATTAAACTCCACGTATCCCTTGTCTTTTCTATGGGCACCTTTGAAATACTCACTGACAGTTGATAGTTAAGTTCAGATATGTCCAACAACAGTGTACCCATCAAGTTCCTAACCATTGCTCGGATGCCATCAACCAAGCATCTGTACCATACATTACTGAGACTTAAAATTCTCTCCAATTTAATAGACAACTATATAATTACATGCTGAGTGATTGTATTCCATAACATGTATACATTACAACTTATTCAAATCATCATTCTTGAATTTCACAAGACTGAGAAATCCAACTGTTTGATTTATATAAAAACTTCTGTCACAGATTATCTTTCAAATCAGTCACCAAAAAAAACAGTAATAATACCAATGTCCAAATGAAAATGTAGTAGTCACAATTTACTCCAATAAGTAGCTATAAAACCGAGGTTTAATTCACTCCTTAAAAGGTATTTATCACTCTTTGTAATCATTTAGCAGCACTCTCGTTGACTACACAAGATTTTCTCAACTGCAAACAGACCCGGATGCATTCTTGTGTGAGTCAACGAGCAATCCTTGAGTGCATGATGTCTAATGTACATCTCACGATTTGTTGTAGAGTACACATAGATTCATGACCCCTGAATTTAAGACCCAATCGCAAAATCAAGTCAAATCCTTTTTAGGATAAGAATAGAACTAAATCACCACATCCTGTTCAATTTTACAATAAAAGAAACATTATAAATATAAAACTAACTACAAGTATAGAGAATCAAATTAAGTATATATACAATTAATAACATCATAATCCAAGTATGTTCAACAATATTGACAATGTGCATGTTTCAGCACAGACAGGAGCCAGTATTGACAATGTGCATGTTTCAGCACAGACAGGAGACAGTATTGACAATGTGCATGTTTCAGCACAGACAGGAGACAGTATTGACAATGTGCATGTTTCAGCACAGACAGGAGACAGTATTGCCAAGGTGCATGTTTCAGCACAGACAGGAGACAGTATTGACAATGTGCATGTTTCAGCACAGACAGGAGACAGTATTGACAAGGTGCATGTTTCAGCACAGACAGGAGACAGTATTGACAAGGTGCATGTTTCAGCACAGACAGGAGACAGTATTGACAAGGTGCATGTTTCAGCACAGACAGGAGACAGTATTGACAAAGTGCATGTTTCAGCACAAACAGGAGACAGTATTGACAATGTGCATGTTTCAGCACAGACAGGAGACAGTATTGACAAGGTGCATGTTTCAGCACAGACAGGAGACAGTATTGACAAGGTGCATGTTTCAGCACAGACAGGAGACAGTATTGACAAGGTGCATGTTTCAGCACAGACAGGAGACAGTATTGACAAGGTGCATGTTTCAGCACAGACAGGAGACAGTATTGACAATGTGCATGTTTCAGCACAGACAGGAGACAGTATTGACAATGTGCATGTTTCAGCACAGACAGGAGACAGTATTGACAAGGTGCATGTTTCAGCACAGACAGGAGACAGTATTGACAATGTGCATGTTTCAGCACAGACAGGAGACAGTATTGACAAGGTGCATGTTTCAGCACAGACAGGAGACAGTATTGACAAGGTGCATGTTTCAGCACAGACAGGAGACAGTATTGACAAGGTGCATGTTTCAGCACAGACAGGAGACAGTATTGACAATGTGCATGTTTCAGCACTGACAGGAGAGACTAGTCCTGAACAACCCATACAGTGACACACTGGATCTGAACAACCCATACAGTGACTGACTGGTCCTGAACAACCCATACAGTAACACTGGATCTGAACAACCCATACAGTGACACACTGGTCCTGAACAACCCACAGTGACTGACTGGTCCTGAACAATCCAAACAGTGACACACTTGTCCTGAACAACCCATACAGAGACACACTTGTCCTGAACAAGCCATACAGTGACATTGGTCCTGAACAAGCCATACAGTGACACACTGGTACTGAACAAGCCATACAGTGACACATTGGTCCTGAACAACCCATACAGTGACATTGGTCCTGAACAACCCATACAGAGACACACTTGTCCTGAACAAGCCATACAGTGACATTGGTCCTGAACAAGCCATACAGTGACACACTGGTACTGAACAAGCCATACAGTGACATTGGTCCTGAACAAGCCATACAGTGACACACTGGTACTGAACAAGCCATACAGAGACACACTGGTACTGAACAAGCCATACAGAGACACACTGGTACTGAACAAGCCATACAGAGACACACTGGTACTGAACAAGCCATACAGAGACACACTGGTACTGAACAAGCCATACAGAGACACACTGGTACTGAACAAGCCATACAGAGACACACTGGTACTGAACAAGCCATACAGAGACACACTGGTACTGAACAAGCCATACAGAGACACACTGGTACTGAACAAGCCATACAGAGACACACTGGTACTGAACAACCCATACAGTGACACACTGGTACTGAACAAGCCATACAGAGACACACTGGTACTGAACAAGCCATACAGAGACACACTGGTACTGAACAAGCCATACAGTGACACATTGGTCCTGAACAACCCATACAGAGACACACTTGTCCTGAACAAGCCATACAGAGACACACTTGTCCTGAACAAGCCATACAGAGACACACTTGTCCTGAACAACCCATACAGTGACATTGGTCCTGAACAAGCCATACAGTGACACACTGGTACTGAACAACCCATACAGTGACACATTGGTCCTGAACAAGCAATACAGAGACACACTGGTACTGAACAACCCATACAGTGACACACAGGTCCTGAACAACCCATACTGTGACACATTGGTCCTGAACAACCCATACTGTGACACATTGTTCCTGAACAACCCATACTGTGACATTGGTCCTGAACAAGCCATACTGTGACACACTGGTCATGAACAACCCATACTGTGACATTGGTCTTGAACAAGCCATACAGTGACACACTGGTCCTGAACAACCCATACTGTGACATTGGTCCTGAACAAGCCATACAGTGACACACTGGTCCTGAACAACCCATACAGTGACACATTGGTCCTGAACAAGCCATACAGAGACACACTGGTACTGAACAACCCATACAGTGACACATTGGTCCTGAACAAGCCATACAGAGACACACTTGTCCTGAACAAGCCATACTGTGACATTGGTCCTGAACAAGCCATACAGTGACACACTGGTACTGAACAACCCATACAGTGACACATTGGTCCTGAACAAGCCATACAGAGACACACTGGTCCTGAACAAGCCATACAGTGACATTGGTCCTGGACAAGCCATACAGTGACATTGGTCCTGAACAAGCCATACAGTGACAGACTGGTCCTATTTAATTTAACAAGCCATACAGTGACACACTGGTCCTGAACAACCCATACAGTGACACACTGGTCCTAAACAACCCATACATGTGACAAACTGGTCGATGAATTATACAACAAAATAATATACCTGTGAATATCCGTTCTAAAATGATAAACAAGAATCCATGCATAATTTGCTAATTTCCTAACACATACCCAATCAACATAACCACAATGAAACATGCATAGAATGTTTCTAAGACATTATAGTGAATGAGGCTTAATTAACATTCACAACAATGAAGGCAGTTTTCACATACCTCTGTGTTATTATAATTAATTAATGACATGCATGTTACAGTTGACCATTGCAAGTAAACAATATAATGTCAATGTGCTGACCAAACATTCTACATGTAACCTTGAAAAAGGTTACCGACATTTCATACAAATCATAACTTATGTAAGTATTAATTGTTCCTGCAGTATATACTATATATACGGACCACATAAAGGAGCCTGACTTGCACCTCTTATAATGCACTACATACATGGTATATATGACATCTAACTTAACAATGGCCACCTAATACTACATGTATATTTAAGAACCACCTTCATCCAATCATATACAGTGTACGTCTGGTTGATCAACACAGAGATATTTTTATCAAAATACATGAAAACAGTAGCATAAGAAAACAGAACAAACAAATTAACTTTCAAAAGAGACATAAATTAATCATTATGAATATTACCATATGAATGTAAAAACTGTATGGCTTACAATGCATAATGAGAAAACTGATTTGAATTTATGAATTGAAGTTATCATAATGCATACTGTGTACTGCACACTTTAGTAGATGCCTGAAGGCATATTTCATACAGTCTGCTCCCAAGATGAAGTCAACAAGTTAAACTAAGGACATTTAAGTCAATTAAAGGACCATTTATAATTAGATAATTAGAGCAATTATTGGTTAACAAACTCAGAGTACCTGTGTTACAAACAAAATAAAAACGGTATAACAAGGCACAGATATAGCAGACAAGGACACCATGGCACAGTCAAACACGTCCAAGTAAACCATGGCACAGTCAAACACGTCCAAGTAAACCATGACACAGACAAACACGTCCAAGTAAACCATGACACAGACAAACACGTCCAAGTAAACCATGACACAGACAAACACGTCCAAGTAAACCATGACACAGACAAACACGTCCAAGTAAACCATGGCACAGACAAACACATCCAAGTAAACCATGGCACAGACAAACACATCCAAGTAAACCATGGCACAGTCAAACACGTCCAAGTAAACCATGGCACAGTCAAACACGTCCAAGTAAACCATGGCACAGTCAAACACGTCCAAGTAAACCATGACACAGACAAACACATCCAAGTAAACCATGACACAGACAAACACATCCAAGTAAACCATGACACAGACAAACACATCCAAGTAAACCATGGCACAGACAAACACATCCAAGTAAACATGGCACAGTCAAACATGTCCAAGTAAACCACAGTAGAAGTAAAATACAGCACAGAAAAGATGAACACATCACAGTAAAACATGGCACAGTAGAGGTAAAATACAGCACAGATAAGATGAACACATCACAGTAAAACATGGCACAGTAGAAGTAAAATACAGCACAGATAAGATGAACACATCACAGTAAAACATGGCACAGTAGAAGTAAAATACAGCAGAGGTAAGATGAACACAACACAGTAAAACATGACACAGTAGAAGTAAAATACAGTACAGATAAGATGAACACATCACAGAAAAACATGGCATAGTAGAAGTAAAATACAGCACAGATAAGATGAACACATCACAGTAAAACATGACACAGTAGAAGTAAAATACAGCACAGATAAGGCAACAAAACACAGTAAAACATGACACAGTAGAAGTAAAATACAGCAGAGGTAAGATGAACACAACACAGTAAAACATGACACAGTAGAAGTAAAATACAGCAGAGGTAAGATGAACACAACACAGTAAAACATGACACAGTAGAAGTAAAATACAGCAGAGGTAAGATGAACAAAACACAGTAAAACATGGCACAGTAGAAGTAAAATACAGCAGAGGTAAGATGAACACAACACAGTAAAACATGGCACAGTAGAAGTAAAATACAGCAGAGGTAAGATGAACACATCACAGTAAAACATGGCACAGTAGAAGTAAAATACAGCACAGATAAGGCAACAAAACACAGTAAAACATGGCACAGTAGAAGTAAAATACAGCACAGATAAGGCAACAAAACACAGTAAAACATGGTGGAGAAAGGTAATATACAGCACAGATAAGGCAACATAACACAGTAAAACATGGTGGAGAAAGGTCAAATACAGCACAGATAAGGCAACAAAACACAGTAAAACATGGTGGAGAAAGGTAAAAAACAGCACAGATAAGACAACAAAACACAGTAAAACATGGTGGAGAAAGGTAAAAAACAGCACAGATAAGGCAACAAAACACAGTAAAACATGGTGGAGAAAGGTAAAATACAGCACAGATAAGACAACAAACACAGTAAAACATGGTGGAGAAAGGTAAAATACAGCACAGATAAGACAACAAACACAGTAAAACATGGTGGAGAAAGGTAAAATACAGCACAGATAAGACAACAAACACAGTAAAACATGGTGGAGAAAGGTAAAATACAGCACAGATAAGACAACAAACACAGTAAAACATGGTGGAGAAAGGTAAAATACAGCACAGATAAGACAACAAACACAGTAAAACATGGTGGAGAAAGGTAAAATACAGCACAGATAAGACAACAAACACAGTAAAACATGGTGGAGAAATGTAAAATACAGCACAGATAAGACAACAAACACAGTAAAACATGGTGGAGAAAGGTAAAATACAGCACAGATAAGACAACAAACACAGTAAAACATGGTGGAGAAAGGTAAAATACAGCACAGATAAGACAACAAACACAGTAAAACATGGTGGAGAAAGGTAAAATACAGCACAGATAAGACAACAAACACAGTAAAACATGGTGGAGAAAGGTAAAATACAGCACAGATAAGGCAACAAAACACAGTAAAACATGGTGGAGAAAGGTCAAATACAGCACAGATAAGGCAACAAAACACAGTAAAACATGGTGGAGAAAGGTCAAATACAGCACAGATAAGGCAACAAAACACAGTAAAACATGGTGGAGAAAGGTAAAAAACAGCACAGATAAGGCAACAAAACACAGTAAAACATGGTGGAGAAAGGTAAAAAACAGCACAGATAAGGCAACAAAACACAGTAAAACATGGTGGAGAAAGGTAAAAAACAGCACAGATAAGGCAACAAAACACAGTAAAACATGGTGGAGAAAGGTAAAATACAGCACAGATAAGACAACAAACACAGTAAAACATGGTGGAGAAAGGTAAAATACAGCACAGATAAGGCAACAAAACACAGTAAAACATGGTGGAGAAAGGTAAAATACAGCACAGATAAGGCAACAAAACACAGTAAAACATGGTGGAGAAAGGTAAAATACAGCACAGATAAGGCAACAAAACACAGTAAAACATGGTGGTGAAAGGTAAAATACAGCACAGATAAGGCAACAAAACACAGTAAAACATGGTGGAGAAAGGTAAAATACAGCACAGATAAGGCAACAAAACACAGTAAAACATGGTGGAGAAAGGTCAAATACAGCACAGATAAGGCAACAAAACACAGTAAAACATGGTGGAGAAAGGTAAAATACAGCACAGATAAGGCAACAAAACACAGTAAAACATGGTGGAGAAAGGTAAAATACAGCACAGATAAGGCAACAAAACACAGTAAAACATGGTGGAGAAAGGTCAAATACAGCACAGATAAGGCAACAAAACACAGTAAAACATGGTGGAGAAAGGTCAAATACAGCACAGATAAGGCAACAAAACACAGTGAAACATGGTGGAGAAAGGTAAAATACAGCACAGATAAGGCAACAAAACACAGTAAAACATGGTGGAGAAAGGTCAAATACAGCACAGATAAGGCAACAAAACACAGTAAAACATGGTGGAGAAAGGTAAAATACAGCACAGATAAGGCAACAAAACACAGTAAAACATGGTGGAGAAAGGTAAAATACAGCAGAGATAAGGCAACAAAACACAGTAAAACATGGTGGAGAAAGGTAAAATACAGCACAGATAAGATAAACATGTGGCAGACATAAACATGAAAGTGAATCATTTACAGAAGCAAATGAGGCAGATACTCAATTATGACAGACAATTTATGTTACAGTTAGGATACCTTAGAAAAAAGCAATCCTAACTAAATTCCAAAATGTATAAAATACTAACAAGTTACAATCATGCACTATTTTGTAAGTGGGAGTGAAAAAAACACACAATTAAAGATCATAAAACAAAGACACAATTTTCTAGGACAGTAATATAATGTTGGTGGTTATACACTTTTTGTCTTTATTTTTGGGATATAGTAAAGCCCACACCATCAATCATAATTATCCGACTATAAACATATTGAATGCTCTATGAAATACAGATGTATCTGTCCTCTGGTTTCATGTTCAGATGCATTACTTTAAAACTGTACCAATGTCATGAGGATGTACAAACAGGACATAATAAAACTCAGTTGACAAAAACACTCTCTTTTACAATAATGCAAAAACTATGAAAGTTAAAGACCATAACATGAGATGTAGAAGTGCACTGAAGGAAGAAAGCAGTTTTTGTATACCACTAATCAAGAACGTAAAAGTCAGGTCCTGTATTTGTTTTTTGTTGTGTTTATGTCACACTGACACTGACCGTACTCTCCAGCTTGTAAGGTACAGAATGTACACTGACCGTACTCTCCAGCTTGTAAGGTACAGAATGTACACTGACTTCTCTCCTGTGAGCTTGTAAGAAAGAGAAAAACCACTGACTACTCTCCAGCTTGTAAGGTATAGATGGACCACTGACTACTCTCCAGCTTGCAAGGTAGAGAAGGACCACTGATTACTCTCCAGCTTATAAGGTAGAGAAGGACCACTGACTACTCTCCAGCTTGTAAGGTACAGAAGGACCACCAGATTCCTCTTCAGTTTGCAAGGTAGAGAATGACCACTGATTACTCTCCAGCTTGTAAGGTATAGAAGGACCACTGACTACTCTCCAGTTTGTAAGGTAAAAAAGGACTACTGATTACTCTTCAGTTTGCAAGGTAGATCAAGACCATTTATTACTCTCCAGCTGGTAAGGTAGAGAAGGACCACTGATTACTCTCCAGTTTGTAAGGTAGAGAAGGACCACTGATTACTCTCCAGCTTGTAAGGTAGAGAAGGACCACTGAATACTCTCCAGCTTGTAAGGTAGAGAAGGACCACTGATTACTCTTCAGTTTGCAAGGTAGAGCAAGACCATTTATTACTCTCCAGCTTGTAAGGTAGAGAAGGACCACTGATTACTCTCTAGTTTGTAAGGTAGAGCAAGACCATTTATTACTCTCCAGCTTGTAAGGTAGAGAAGGACCACTGATTACTCTCCAGTTTGTAAGGTAAAGAAGGACCACTTATTACTCAATAATGCTATTATACACATCTTGCATTAGTCAAAGGGCATATAACTCTGTAACACTTGGAATGACCTGAACACACACATTTACACATCATTGGATCAAGTGCTTGGAGTTAAACAGTTCTTTTGCAATGGACCAAACAATCAACCTGGTACCAGGCATCACCATCCTACGGGTACTTTAATATCACTTTCCTTGTTGTTATAGGGTGGGGGACGGGATAAATAAACCACTCAAGCTACAAAAGTTATGGTATACTGATCCATAGAGAATTTTAACATCCATTAATGATTTGTGTGTATAAGGGTTATTGCAGGAAATGGTCACAAAACACACTGTACTTCAAATTCAGTTTTTCCAATACAAAATCAAGGATTATTTATTAGAATTTGCTTGTATTTTTATTACAACACTTCAAGTGTCATAACTTCCATGGAAACCTCAGGAACAACCAGAACAAACAACTTGAATGCATAACACACACGAAACATGTAGGAAAGCAAGTAAAATACGGATTTTTAAGATAATATCGCTCACCTGGAGTTTCATGCCAAACTTTAAATAAGTAACATGTTTTCCCTAGTTGCACACTTTGGCTACAAAAATGAAAATATGCATGACAATTTATATCAATGGCAATTTAGTTAATAACAACAAAACAAGCTTGACATTCATGCACACAAATGATGTTGACATTGTTAAATCTTTTTTTTTTACAAAGTATAACATTTAGTTTGTTGAAACTTATTGTCTGGTTAATTTAAATATGATCTGTAACATAATCATATGAACTTGTTTGTTGCATTTGAAAAATAAAATAGTCCGAACTACTTTGTGCAACGTCAGCTTTTGTTTGCCCAAAACCAAATTACTACTCAAGATATTCTTTGCTTGCAAATGGGAGGTCAAGGTAATGTTTTGACGAAAATCAGCTATTTTTGCTGTTATTATGTCGGAAATTTATGGAATCTTACATTCTTACTTATTTTTTATTGAATTAATTAAACTCATCATCTAAATTCGATAAAAAAATGTTTTAAAAAATTGTTTTTTTAGACGACTGTTTAAAAAATTTATGCTATTTATAGTAATATTATACATTGACAAGCATATATACACATTTATAATGGATGAACATTAAGTTACAGAATTACTTAATCAATATTCATCTTACACACTTATATAACATAATTATACACTGTATAACATTTGAGGAATAATTAATTATACATGACATAAAACAATATACAACCTTACAACGTATATATAGCTGTGATGGTTTTATTACCAAATAAATACGGAATATGTTAATTAGTTACGTGGAAATCTTATGAGCGAGAGTTTCGAGGAAAATTAATGAAATAGCCTTCTGCATAACTCAAGGCTAATGATGTATTGTCATTTTTATGATGATATCCCATTTGTTAATTATGATTTAATTGCAATGTTAATATCATCACAATAAGACAGGTCACTCCTTTCAATATGTCACTAATTTCATTAATAGACAACTAAAGGTGTTGTATTAATTAAGTCACACATATGGAATTTTTATTAGCACAGTACCAGGGGATAAATTGTTGATCCCTTTTATAGGTGTGTCATAGCAGTGGTTTTTTGGGGGCCTTTTTGGGGCCTTTTTGGGGCCGAAATTCGGACCCATTCCCCTCACTCAAAAGTATGTTTTTTTCCCCTTTTCTCAGTTAAAATTCCCCTCCTACAGCTTTTTTTTTAAATTGGAGATATGTTGCCAGTATTGTTGATATTTTAGTCAGAAAGATAGAAACATTGACCTGTAATGAAACTAACCAATCTGTTAGCATATTTACATGTTTACATCACTGCAACAAAGAAGTGTAGTGAATATAGACATAAAATATACATACTTTAAATGCACATTATTTTCACCCTATTTTCCCCTATTCAAGGGCCCCGTCACCATTCCCCTAGAAGTGAAAAGAAACACTGCATAGATAGGGATGGGTACAAGAACTAAAATCTTCCAATTGAGAACTACTCCGAAAGCTTTGCAGATGTTCAGTGTAAATGACCTACAGTGTATTTGACTAATAAATCATAAAGTTTGTTGTAGATTAAATAACCAAATACAATAAAGCCATAAAATAAATCAAACACCAGAAATGTGACTTTTTGACCATGTATAAGACCATGTCAGTTTGAGGTCAAATAAAAATTGTACCAGTTTAAACCATAATATACACAATATAACCCCATAAATCAGTTTCACATCAAACCCACAGATTGATACCATATCATGATTAAACCAGAGTTCTAAGTGACCATGTTCCAGACATGATATGACAATGGTCCACCTGACATACCTGGTCAAACCACGCTGCAGCCATGGTCATAATGTGCCTTAAACTCAGCAACAAATGGTCATTATGGACAAACCATGGTTGAACCATGGTGATTGAAACATGGTATACAAAAATGTTGCAATCACCATGGTTCAACCATGGTTTGTCCATGAGTTTACTGCAGGGGAACTACCTCTACAGATATACACCCACACTGGATGGCTTTAAATTATCACCCAGTTAGCACATGTTTGCTTCCTCTATACCAACCAACACAAGCTCTATCAGGGGTTTCCCTAGGATGTTTCAGCAAGGGGTCCTTGGACCATCGTGTTTGACAAATTGGGGGTCCTTTGTAAATGTGCAGGGTCCCATATATGCAGTTTATATTTGACAAAGGTTTAATTTAGGGGTATCAGAGATGCACAGTAAGTGGAAAATGGGAGTCCCTAGGAAGAAAAGGGAGCCAGGGAAATCACTGTCTCTATAGTTGCTTAAACTACCTTCATATATACTGGTACGTATATGTACATCTACAGCCTCAAATCTTCAATATACCCACATGGGTTCTAAATTAAAAAAAATACCTATTTACCAATACAGTCTCTATAATAATACACACAAAAGAAGTAAAGTGCAATAAACATATTTTATTCATGTAGAATACATAAACATACATACCAACTTTCTACACTCAGTGACTGATCCGCCCACTTCCAATGAAGGAAGTTAATACCAAAGTTAAACACTAGTCAATATTTTAAATCATTACTGTTGCATTATGAGTCCTGGCTGTGTAAATGCCTGCAATATTTTATTTACAGAGAGTATTTTTCACTGATCAATCAAACCTAAGATATAATTCAATAGTTTAAGACCACTTGTCTACATAACCCCTCCCACAAAATATCTGGGAGAAAATATTGACCTTAACCTAACAATAATTTACATCAAGAGATTCAAAATATGTGAAATATTTTGTCAGTAAATAAAAATTTAATTGGTTGGGTTTTGATGTAAAAAAGAGAGAATAAGTTCCCTATTTGCCATAGGGAACGCCACACATACATAAATAAGACAATGCCTCTTCACACAAACCTCCGGGAAAACAACAGTCCATAAAACATAAGGCATATTTCAGGAGGTTCAAGGGTACATACCTATGTTTGTCTACATGAACGACTTGCATATCGGAACTAACTCAAACAGACTTTGTAGGTCATCAGTTTAGAGTGTCTGACCTCAAAAAGGTGGGGGCATTGATGATTGAATTTGCTAGTCATCGATATTAGGTCAAGAACAGAATTATCACTCCAGCAGCTGTTCAATATGCCGACTCTGATTTTACGTTAAACCAACAATTTTCTAGTAAAGCCTTATATCTATTACTCATGAATGTACCAAGCACAGATGTCTTCGTCTGTGGTTCTAAACTAGGAAGTACAGATCTTCAACTGATCTTGGACTGTCATAAATGTACAAATTACTCCAATAGGGTAAATCGTCTGCGGTTCTTAACTAGGAAGTACAGATCTTGGACTGTCATAAATGTACAAATTACCCCAATAGGGTAAATAACCGCAACAATATTGTGCAATCATGAATGATTCATCCAATAGAAATTAACCACTCTTAATGCACACCAACGCTTATAAACTAAACAACTGTACTAAAAAAAAAGCAGATTTACGACATTAACTTTAAGGTAAGGCCACACTAAATCACCAGCTTAGGTTATTGTTCACACTATACACTATAACACTACTTTAAGTCAAAGATATGAAATAATTCCAAAAGCGATTTTAAAACAAATTAACCACCACTTTTTGGTTGTTTTATGCCATTTATCATTGAGCACAACACACTTCTGATTAAAACTCAGGCTTTAAATGTAATGCTGTATGTAAATATGTCTATATTTATGCATGAATTAACAAGAGGGCCATACTTGCCCTATATCGCTCACCTGAGTACATTGCCATGTTGGCTTCAAGAGAGTCCAAGAGGATTTTCAATGATTTGACCTCATGACCTACTTTTTGACCCAACATAAACTCTTACATTTCTGTTGAAAACAAGATGATCCGAGAAAGTGAGATTCAAGATTTGACAACAAATACACAATAGTATAAATTGTGTTCTTACAATGCCAGTATCATTTCCATAGCAACAAAGATCATTTATCAAAGTTAATACAGAACTATAGAAGTGACATTGAACAAACTCATCACTATACAACATAAGGCCAAAAAAAACAATATCTGTGTTTAGGGTAACGGTCTCAAAAATGCTAGGTAGGGTAGGGACAAAGTTTTTTTTGTTTTGTTTTTTTTTAGTTTTTTTTTCAAAAACAATTAAAAATCGAAAAAAAATCGAAAAAAAATTCTCCAGGGTCGTAAAAAACTCTAGGGTCGGGATTTTTCGACAGGTAGGGTCGGGTTACCCTAAACACAGATATTTTTTTTTTAGGCCTAAGTCAACTATACCTTGGTTGAATACTTTAGTGACACAAACTGATAACCCAGTATTAAACTATATCTGGCCTGGGGGGCGGAACACTTCAATCGTAGGATAATAATCTCACTGATTTGTCGTTTCTTATCTCGGTCAATCAATTCTGCACTAAGTTAACTTGTAAAATATATCCAACAAGAGAAATGATTTGTTCATACTTTGATATCTATAGGAATATATCAAAGTGAGTGTAGGAGTTACAAGAAATGTATAAGAGACCTCAGCTCATGTAATATTTATAGGGATGCCAACAAATGGCAATTTTGGTATTCGAAAATTCAGTCAACCTTCCGAACGAATATTCTGTCAACCTTCATAACGAATATTCGGTCAACCTTCATAACGAATATTCGGTCAACCTCCATAACGAATATTCGGTCAATCTTCATAACGAATATTCGGTCAATCTTCATAACGAATATTCGGTCAACCTTCATAACGAATATTCGGTCAACCTTCATAACGCATATTCGGTCAATCTTCATAACGAATATTCGGTCAACCTTCATAACGAATATTCGGTCAACCTTCATAACGAATATTCGGTCAACCTTCATAACGAATATTCGGTCAATCTTCATAACGAATATTCGGTCAACCTTCATAACGAATATTCGGTCAACCTTCATAACGAATATTCGGTCAACCTTCATAACGAATATTCTGTCAACCTTCATAACGAATATTCGGTCAACCTTCATAACGAATATTCTGTCAACCTTCATAACGAATATTCGGTCAACCTTCATAACGAATATTCTGTCAACCTTCATAACGAATATTCGGTCAACCTTCATAACGAATATTCTGTCAACCTTCCTAACGAATATTCTGTCAACCTTCCTAACGAATATTCTGTCAACCTTCCTAACGAATATTCTGTCAACCTTCATAACGAATATTCTGTCAACCTTCATAACGAATATTCGGTCAACTTGCGAACGAATATTCGAATAGTCGAACATTCGAACTTCGTCCATTACGAACGGCACCAGTTATTTGTTTATCTTCGTCATGTCTGCTTGCACTCATACATACTAGTAGTTTGTGCTTGATTTCGCAAAAGGCATAATGTAACCGGTAATATGAAAACTTTGGTGTTGCTTATTGCAAATAGTAAACAAACAGGAAAGCAAATTGAAAAGTCTATAATTATATCATCAGGGGTTCCATTTGACCCTTGAATTGACCCTTTGACCCCTGGAATTTCCAAAAGGCCACAAATTGACCCTTGGGATTCTAGCTGAAGGGTCATTTTTCTCTAAATTATAAAAATGACCCTGGAGATTCAGCACCTAGTGGAACCCCTGTATTATATCCATCATTATATTCCGATCGGATCAGAATTATGAATTATTTGTCATGCAGAATTGTACTAGCGATGCAAATTATTGGGAGTAAAAGCAACTCTAGTCCATGATATAGACTTGCGTCGAGTTAAATGCCCTGATAGCTACATGACAGTGTTTTAATAATAATATATATGAAAGTTTAACTGCTTATCATTTATCATTTTTTATGTTTTAAACTGATCACTCAAGTTGTTAAAATCCCTGAGGTTACTTGAATAATTACAGGGCCTAAGTGTCACCACCAGGTGTCACCACCAGAGAGTTTTATCCCTCTTACCACTGCATATACAACATGACATGTCAATTAACACCTGTAGATATTATTTTCACAGGTAACATATGTCATGCAATGCGGTGATGCCCATCAGTGAAATTAAAATACACTTGCATTCAGCTTTTAATTTATATTGAAAATATATAATTTTATCGAAGATTTTAATGTTGAATCAGTATTCGAATATTTGGACGTATCAATGAGTATTCAGATGTATGAACTAATATACAATATTCCCTAATTATTACGCAAGATTGGATGAGATTCTGCAATATATGTAACAGGATCCATTTCAGTTGTCAAGCTAGTCCTGCCCATGGTTACTGTTCAGACATGGTTTAAATATTTATCTTGGGTAATGAAAAAAAACATTGAAACCATGAATGATGATGACTGTACGTCACATGTTTTATTGAAATATCCCTCAGCCATCATTACACTCCATATAGTGAGATTTCTTTCTCTTTCTTTGCATTTTACATTGCCTATCTGAAAATATCACAGAAAATTGTCATCAAGGATTTCAGCATAAAGGCAGGATCAAAATTGTGTTAGTGTATCAACGTCCATGGCAGTTGTAACTTCGTAATAATTTACCTTTTTTTTATATTTTCATTTCTATAATGTTTTCTCTTTAGAATTTTTTGTTTATGTTTAACTGAAAATCTTTCCAATACTGTAAACATATGCAACTTTATAAGTTTTCAAAGAGAAAGCTGTGGAAATAAGAAATAAAACCAAATTTACTCTATACTGCAAAGGGAAGTAACTGCTGCGGAGAGTTTGACATACCGTACTGACTGACAGTTATACAAAGTAACATCTTTCAAATTTCTATAAACAGATACAGCAGCGTTGCTACACCAACACACTATCTGCCAAAGTTCTTTTAGAAGATGATCTATTTCCAACACTCACAAAGTTGCACTGCAAGAGGTAAGGGAAGAATATGGGCATCTCAAATTGACAAAAAAAATCATCCTGTTGTCATTCATGCAATAAAACAATTCCCCAAACCATGACAACAATATCAACAATAATAACAAGAGATAAAGATTGGTAAGTTAGATTGGCAGACAGTAACTATAGATAGAGGAGTGTTTACTGTGTGGGCGTGTATGAATGGAATGTTAGTACCGTGGATATGAACAAATCAATGGTATGATTATAATCAATATCATTCTCTGGAGTTCATTCATCTTCTATTGTTGTATACTAAGGTTCACCAATAACAGTCAAACAGAGACTGAGACCTACATTTCCTACAGTGCGGTTGCTCCAATTTATTTCAAAATCACCAGACAAACATAATCTGGGGTTCCACTAGGGTGCTGAATCTCAAGGGTCATTTTGAGAATTTTTGACAGGTTTTACCATTTTATAGTCAAATTAGCTACAATTTAGAGAAAAATTAACCCTTGAGCCAGAATCCTGATGGTCAAAATCTGGCTTTTTTGGAATTCCAGGGGTCAAAGGGTCACATCGAGGGTCAAATGGAACCCTTGATTATTAATGTTGAACAGACAAACCAAGGTGTTGGAAACTTTGTATTCAATGTGTATCTGCTCTATGATATTATTATCAACTAATTCGAATCTCTTTGCTGTAACGTTACAGCAAAGACAATCAATTTATATAAAATGGCTTCAACATTAACAGATCAGTATGGCTTATATACTGATAAGCCAGCCTGAAACTTATAATCACTTCAATTTTGATGAAAGTATGTATAGGAATAAATGAGTGGCTACCATCAACCTGACGGCAGGTTTGACATTTAAAGGTACATACAGATGACTCTAATTGTTATGATGAACTCTCTTAAGATGAATTTTCCATTACCTCGAAGTTTTTCAAAAGTCCTGATTTGTCTATTAGCAATTCTGTCAGTTAAGACAAATTTTTGTCTCGAAGTTTTCCATTACGTAAAAGTTCGCACCTTAGATCTATTGTTTAACACAGCGTATCCTGTTGGCCACGAATGTTTTCACACATCACTTAGATGAAACCAACCATTCACCTGTATTTTCGCACATTTAATTATCGATTATTAACGCAATGGAAGAATTTGCACATGTTTGCAAAATGTTAGACTATTAATGCAAACATGACAACTTTTTCAAAACTGCGATCAAACCAAAAGTTCGTAAAGCATGCCAAAATATGTGATTTCATAATGCTTATACTTTAATTAAACATGTCATCTTAAGCACTTGTTTTATGTCTCAGATCTATGATTATACCATATCATGTTTGAATTAAAAGAGGCAACATATACACACTCATATATTATTAAACATATACACACTCATATATTATTAGACATATATACACACTCATATATTATTAAACACATCGTTCTTAATGAGTAGTACATAAATCGCATGCAATTTAAGCAATTTTCACAAACTTGTCTTTCTTACGAAACACAAACACCACCAGTACCAGCCTCGATCCTGACGTTTAAGTAAAATTTTTGTTAAGACAAATTATTTTCTTCGGTTCCGAAAAATTCAACATAACAAAATATGCTAAGTAATAACTTTTAGAAATGGCATGCTAATGCCTTTATACAGATGTTCTCTAAAACATCGCATTGTAAATTTTCTTTACAAATTTCCTGAAACTGCAATACACAAGTCCCATTCAGATATTTCCTATGCTAAGCTAACACAGCGCTTAAGTCAAGATAGAAAATACCCGTATCAGACTCGATCACATATTTGTGGTTTTGGAAAACATGAAAGAAAAGTGACAATGCAGTGTTGTATAGTGCATCTGTACGAAGGCAATTACCACCTTGAAGTAAATTCACACAAACCTGCACATTTTACCAGTAAGAACAAAGGGATAGGTAGATGTGTGAGATTCCTAGCACCATTTCAGTAGTTTTCCAAAATATTGCCAACTCAGCGCAAGACTGTATACTAAGTCAGCGCCTGAATCAAGTAGCTCATTGCACAACTATGATATGTATTATTTTACTGATGTATATAATGGACATGACCAATCCAGATTATTTCTTTATTTGAATGAATTTTGATAAATATAGCAAGTTTTTTGTGTCTCCTGAAAAATTTACAAAAATGGAGTTAATACAGTCTTGCACTGAACCGTCGATTTGTAAGAATATACTGACTCTTCAAAAGATAGTTTCTTAAAATTATACTCTGGTCAAACTTTCTATGTAGCGAGTTCCTAAGAAAATCCTAACAGCACTTTGATTCAACAGTGAAAAGTCTTTGAATATAAAATGTATGTCACAGCTTCAACTAGGTGCTGAATCTCATGCATCATTTTGATATTTTACCAGATTTTATTTTTATAGCTAAATTAAACCTATAATTTAGAAAAAAATGACCCTTCAGCCAGAACCCTCTAAAGGTCAAAATGTGGATTTTTGGAAACTCTAGGGGTCACCTCGAGGATCAAATGGAACACCTAAGTATATATTTTTCCCCTCCTCAGTATCAGAATTTCTCTCATCATAAAGTGAAGAGTCAGATTGAGTATTGCCCATATAACCTTCCTCTTACAGATTGAGTATTGCCCATATTACCATCCTCTTACAGATTGAGTATTGCCCATATTACCTTCCTCTTACAGATTGAGTATTGCCCATATAACCTTCCTCTTACAGATTGAGTATTGCCCATATTACCTTCCTCTTACAGATTGAGTATTGCCCATATAACCTTCCTCTTACAGATTGAGTATTGCCCATATAACCTTCCTCTTACAGATTGAGTATTGCCCATATAACCTTCCTCTTACAGATTGAGTATTGCCCATATTACCTTCCTCTTACAGATTGAGTATTGCCCATATTACCTTCCTCTTACAGATTGAGTATTGCCCATATTACCTTCCTCTTACAGATTGAGTATTGCCCATATTACCTTCCTCTTACAGATTGAGTATTGCCCATATTACCTTCCTCTTACAGATACAGAGAAGTTCTATAGCAGCTTATGATTTCACTAATTGCACAATCAATTCAAGTTGAATATCATGAATGGTTACTACGGGAATGGAACAGCCAACTTTAATGTTGTACCTAGCATAATGGTGATATAATAACTAGCTATTATAGATAATTCAGCATGAGAGATCTGTTTCTGTGTGATTGACGTAGATGTTATTCATATATAAATTATAATATATCTTATAAGTACTATTGACTAACATACTTGCTAATCCCCAATAATCTATACTTCCAAGTTCCGTACATGGTGACGACCCTAGACAAGATAAATTATTCAATTCTGTTCTATTCCTGAACCTAGCAGCTTTAGATAGTAATCATAATCCACTGTCAACGCCAGTCTATTTACACATTAATATAAACCTCGTATTTTACAGGCAGAGCATGTATGGAGAGCCCCTATAATGACTACACAAGGCAAGTTTCAGATATATATCTGTAAATTGTAAATAAGTACAGACTAATTGTACCAAAATCTTAGTATATATATTATGTAACTATAATTTAGATTATTTACAGTAGGCTATACATATTACATTCAACTTAGATGGCTAAACTGCAGCTTCCACTTACAATAAAATGTATCAAAGTAATCAACTGATCATCAATTTGATTGGCCACTTGACTAATCATGTGCTGATCATGTATATAAATTTAAATTATACAAGCATCTTCAGGAAAGATAATACAAAATGTATCAAATAGGACTACATATCAATTTAAATCTACATACATTTAATACTATTAATATCACATGGGAAATGGATTAATTCCTACAATATGTCCCACATCGAACTTGACTTGAGTCTTGACCAAGTCTTGAGAGGACCCAGTTTTAATCTAAATCATAAACAAAGAAATACAACTAAGGAAAAATCCCTGACAGTAACATAGCAGATCCTGCACCCCGCTAAAATTACCCAACCTTAGGCGTACAATTACATGTATGTCTGAGTAAAAATATTAAATACAAAAATATACGGAGATCTTTCAATAAGCGATTCTGATTTATTGTAGCATTATTTTCTGCAATGATAATGTTTATTATACAATCATGTGCTATGTAATGTTATCCAGTTATTTTATAAGGCTTGAGCAAAACCAAAAATGACCGAGAAGTTACGCACCCAAGTCCAAATCCTGTATCTGCCCCTGGATAGGAAACCTAATGGGAAATGAATTGTCAACAATGCTTGTTCTTGCAACAATTTAATATTATCAGTCACAATCACAACATTTATCTGCTAAACTTCACGATACAGTTTTGGTTTTACACAATAGATAAACATATATAAAAGAAGCGCATGAAATATCTCAAGGCCAGTTAAATGTCTTCAAACAAGGCCAGTAAATGTCTTCAAATATGATCAGTAAATGTCTTCAAACAAGGCCAGTAAATGTCTTGAAACACGGCCAGTAAATGTCTTCAAACATGGCCAGTAAATGTCTTCAAACAAGAACAGTAAATGTCTTCAAACATGACCAGTAAATGTCTTTAAACAAGAACAGTAAATGTCTTCAAACAAGACCAGTAAATGTCTTCAAACAAGAACAGTAAATGTCTTCAAACATGACCAGTAAATGGCTTCAAACAAGACCAGTAAATGTCTTCAAACATGACCAGTAAATGTCTTCAAACAAGACCAGTAAATGTCTTCAAACAAGACCAGTAAATGTCTTCAAACATGGCCAGTAAATGTCTTCAAACAAGAACAGTAAATGTCTTCAAACATGACCAGTAAATGGCTTCAAACAAGACCAGTAAATGTCTTCAAACAAGACCAGTAAATGTCTTCAAACAAGACCAGTAAATGTCTTCAAACAAGACCAGTAAATGTCTTCAAACAAGACCAGTAAATGTCTTCAAACAAGACCAGTAAATGTCTTCAAACACGACCAGTAAATGTCTTCAAACAAGACCAGTAAATGTCTTCAAACAAGACCAGTAAATATCTTCAAACAAGACCAGTAAATGTCTTCAAACAAGACCAGTAAATGTCTTCAAACAAGACCAGTAAATGTCTTCAAACAAGAACAGTAAATGTCTTCAAACAAGACCAGTAAATGTCTTCAAACAAGGCCAGTAAATGTCTTCAAACAAGGCCAGTAAATGTCTTCAAACAAGAACAGTAAATGTCTTCAAACACGGCAAGTAAATGTCTTCAAACAAGACCAGTAAATGTCTTCAAACAAGACCAGTAAATGGCTTCAAATAAAAAATCGGAGTTTACGTTTATGACGGAGGTAATCAATCATTCAATGACAACTTAAGTTATCAAACTGAAAAACTTTCTTTTGTTACATTAAAAATGTATAGCTTTTTAGTCAGATGCATTCTGTGAACTCTAAAATAGAAATCTGATCGTAAAATTTATATAAACTTGTCAGCATCTGTTAGCTCATAACTCATCATTTATAAAAGACTTAATGAGAATGAACTGTTTACTGCTTCAAAGATATACGTTGTAACATGATTCAGCAGTTTTTCTTTCCATGTATTGGATTAGAATGGGTTCAACGTCATTTTTCAATGGTATGTCGGTCATACATGATAGTCACTAAAGCAGTTATGCTTACTTGTCCAAATGACGAATGTTCCCACCAATATTGACTTAGAACTGCCAGTAAATGAAAAATTTCCAACATGATCTGAGGCAGAAAATAACTGAAGTCAGGGGTTCCATTTGACCCTTGAGTTGACCCCTGGAATTTCAAAAAAGCCACATTTTGACCCTAAATATTCTGGCTGAAGGGTCAATTTTTCTCTTATTCATAGGTACTTCTGGCTATAAAATAGTAAAATGATTTAACTCCAGTCACCATTATCTAAATGACCCTCCAGATTCAGCACAAAGTTGAACCTCTGGAAGTTATGATTGTTTGCCTTCAGTCTTATTATTACTAGGTACATGCCTCTTGACACACTGTCAAATGAGACTAAAACTTTTCACTTCCAATCAGCTTTCCGATTGGCAGTTGTACCTTCGACCAAGTAAACAACCAAGCTACCATTTTGACAGGGGTTCGACTGGATGCTGAATCTCAAGGGTCATTTTGATCACTTTTGACCAGATAATCAGAGTTTACCATTTTATAGCCAAATTATCTATGATTTAAAGAAAAGTTTACCCCTTAGCCAGAATCCTGATAGTCAAAATGTGGCCATTTGGCCTAGGGTCAAAGGTTCCACTCAAGGGTCAAATGGAACCCGTGGATTTATCCTGTGTTTACAATTAACCTTTCCTACCAGTCCATTTTTACAATCCTGATCACCAGGACATTATTTCAACTAAAACACATGTGTTCATGTAACAGTACAATAATATTAATCATAATGCACTTTACTTTGAGGTAGTCACACAACACAGTATAATACATCATTACATGGCGTATAAATGAATAAAACTATGAAATCGCTTTTCATACCAATTATATGCCAGGGTCCTCAAACATCAGTTTTTGGGGCCAAATTCACCCCTACCAAAATAGTATCTTTTTCTCTCATTCAAACTCAATTTTTTCCCCTTGGAGCCAAAAAAACCCTGGAAAAACACTATTTTAACTAGACAAATATGATTTTCTGACAATCAGTCGTAATATCTGATACATTTTCACGTTTCACTTATCGATGCGTGCAACTGTATGAGGATAATTGCGGTCACATGACTAACCGGAATACTACTGAAATACCGGAATACCCGTACATTTTACCAGAATAATACCGAAATACCCATACACTTTACCGGAATACTACCGAAATGCCCGTATATTTTACCGGAATTCTACCGAAATACCGGAATACCCGTACATTTTACCGGAATACTACCGAAATACCCGTACATTTTACATAAAACATCAATACGTAAAGGCCATATTAAATAAACCAGTTAATTAATCCACTGTTAAAGTGTTGTATCATAGCATTTGATATTGTCAAAATAATTTGTGATATTGTATAGTTAATTAATCCATTAAACGTCTGCTTACACTTAATACCATCGGACATTTCACACGCAGGTAAATCACGGTTGCATTCATACAATTGAGTAAACAATTGAGTAAGCCTGATAAATATGACCAGGTAAATACTCAGCGACACGCTTCTAAAAATAGTTGCATTTAAATGTATGTGTCGTCATAATTTCTACAAGAATCAAGTTCATGTAACGTCGTTGCTAAGCGACCTAGACAACGTTGTTTGTGCTCAGCAGATTCTTACATGTCGATGTCTCGGGAAGAAATATGCGAGGTGTAATGTTAGTGCCGAATCGCCCGCTTTTATCTTTACTTGAACGATTGTAATGTCAATAAACTTTATATTCACCGAGAATAAAAATAGCAAAAAAAATCAAATAATTTAACTCTTGGTTTAAAACTTATGTTCGGAATGTGACAATCAAATTATGTAGACAACGTACCAGTTTCGTATGTACTCCTTAAATAAACACTTATTTTTGTCCGCCTATTTGAGTAGTATTTCGGTTAATAGCTGTCAATACTGCATCACCACTGAATTAATGACGTCACATCACGCGCAGATTCATGTTACTGTGCCGAGTATCTATTTATAGACTGAAAGCCGTGTGTAAATCACTAAATGTGTGCGTCTGTGTTTTGCCTTTTATTTTCTCGCGTGTGTGATCAGAAAATTCTTGAAATTTATGCACGAGGCAACTACGCGTATTCAAAGAAGACATGAACCATGTCACATTGGATAAAGTTCGGGCAATTTTCATTACGCACAAGCGGTAGGCTACTATTAAATTAATATCAAAGTTCTTTGACTAATACTCTCACACAATATTAATTAGCTGCTTTAATCAGTTATTATGACAATGTCATATGATACAACGATTCAACAATGGATTAATTGACAGGTTTAGTATAGCCTTTATGTATTCATTTTTCTATAAAAAAAATTACGGGTATTCCGGTATTTCGGAAGTATTACGGACGAGCGGTATAACATACTATTAATTTAATATCATCAAAAACTAATACACTCACACAATATTATTTAGCTGCTTTAGATTCTTAACTTTATTTTGACAATATTATATTATACAACACTTCAACAATGGATTAATTTACGAGTTTATTATGGCCTTCACGTATTGATTTTTCTATGTAAAATGTACAGGTATTCCGGTATTTCGGTATTCCGGAGAATCGTGTGACCCTTGTATGTCTATACCAGTTTGACCTTGACCAAAAAAAATTCTGAAAATTCCCCCAGTTTGCTTGGAATTCCCCCTAGGCCTTAACAAGGCAGAGTGAGGCCCTATATGTGTGAACTATGAAACGTTTTGCTGAGATCTAACCTCGATAGGTTTCTGGCATGCCGTTGCTACTTAAGTTCTTTAAATCAACTGATCAAATTCTTGTATCCTCGTAAAGTTCAAAGGACAAAATTTCAATGCTGCATAATATTAATAATGTGCCTGTTCAATCAAGCTTTATGTACTGGCTGGTTTCATTGCAGACCTATTTTTGTCCTATGATTACCATTTAAATTTGGGTTAGGATAAAGTACATGACCGGTCTGTAAGTGTAACTTGAAGGCAGCAACGAATCAGAAAATAATCTGCGATATAACTGTAAATTAACTGTTAATAATTGCTTAATTACAATAATGTAATTAGCGTTATTGTTTGCAAAGCTTAACAGTTTTTAAAAAAAGTTAAGAATATCTAAAACAAGGTTTGTTCATTGCAAACAGATTTTACTGTGACACTCTCAAAACAAATATCCATCCAGTACTTTGATTAATTAATGGACCCATTAAATCCAATTAAAATATATATGATCTTTTGAGGGGGGGGGGGGGGGAATGAGATATAAAACAGTATATTTCAATTATGCATGTTCATCATAGAGCGTAAATTACATAAATTAAGATAAACAAGGTACAAAAATTGACCTAGATATCTTCCTGGTTTAGGTCACCTCGCGCTATCGCTGAGTGTAGGTGTGAAATGACCTTACGAACGTTGTAGGCGGCGTGGTGTTCTTTGATCTAAGCCGATAAAGGGCTAAATGCCTGAGGGAAGAAATCATATACACAATTTTCGTCCAAGATCAATAACAGCATTACCTTTAGTTATGAAGACGGTGTAGCTTCAAATGGGAAACTTAAATAATCTTCAATTAAATCCTTCCCTGATAAAAACAAAATTTTATCCACGAAATGAAACACTTCTGAGTTCGTTGTAAATTCTTAGTGTATTGGAACTAGTTCAATAAATTAACCGATCCTCTGTGTGTTTTATTAGATCAACCATTCAGAATAATCGCGTACACGATCGCTAGTTAAACTGTTGTTTGTGTTTCAACTCCCACGCAATATAACTTAGTTCAGCCATTTTGATTCTCAGTCAAGCAGGTGCCCGCTTGATTACAATATCAGCTCAGCTTTGACCGACATTACGGTCAAACTGTGCACTTAACTATTTACTTTCTCTTAACACAACCGTTCGAAATGAAATGATGCAAAAAGCGTTGTTTATTCTACAAGACAGTAAATTCCTGGGTTTACAATCTTTAAAACTGTCCATCGATCGAACATTTACTCGGTTACTAGGCAATCGGATTTACGCAATACCATGACGTCATTCTTTTATATACTTGGGAGAAAATCGAAGAAGTCCACAGTACAAATACGGCGCTGGAAAAAACAAATAAGAATAATGTCACAACTGACAGTCGCCGTACAAGTGAGAGGAAATTTCTGATACTAGCTAGAGCGTGGGTCTAATTGCTAGGAAATAAAGAACATCCCGCGCAATGCAGTTCTTAGAATCAAGACCGTTTTGTATACAGTCTGTCGTCTGGAAAAGCACTGTAGAAATATATTCTATTCCAGAATATCTGATGCATAGCCCCTGCCCCGCGAGTTTATGAACTTGAGCGGGCACAATGACATTTTTCTTGGAATCAATATTCTCTCTAATAACATTCTGGAAATGAATTCACAGACGTAACTGTTACAGTGTAGACTAGATATCTACATCATAATAGATAAATAGTAGAATTATGTGACCCGACCGTTAGTAGAATGACTCGATTTTTTTCCAATTACGCGAGATCATGTCAGAATTTTAGTTTGCCACTGGGGGCACGAGCGCGTTTAATCAATTTCCCACCATTTCGTTCCTTAGACGTGACCAATCAGCGGTAAGCTCTGTCTGACGTACGCAACCACATCAGGCGAAGATTGAATGATCTCGTAGCACTACGCCAATGTCACGATGACGTGCGTTCCCACGGAGGATGTCAGCAGAAAATGTATACTCCCCAAATATCATATCGATAAATGGACAATGTTGTACTGTTATAAATGCTTTCTTATAATTAGCTACGAAGTCAAACTACAAGCACTTTGTTCAGCTTATTCCCGTTTCTCGCAGTGAAAATTCAGCAGAGCTACTGTTTATAAGCAATTGGCGGTTTGATCTTTAAACAGGAATCCGTACGTCTTAGAACTATATTAGCATTTTAAATCTCTGTCTATAATACATACATGTAGATCTACATGCAGATGGAACGTTTACTTAAAGAAAAATACAAAAAGAAAACGGACATATCAACAGTGGATATCGTTGCCATAGTGATGTCGCACACGCAAACACTGTGATGATTAGTATGCCTAGTCAGCATTATTCAACAATTATTGAAATAAGTGAAGAAATTATTCGAGAAACCACTTAATTGGGTTACGCAAACTCATATGAAACTAGATCTACACTAATGACGTCACAAGTTGGCCTAAACATTTTGCGTCACTGTTGATTAAAATCTAAATGGTCTGTATTACGTGCGTATTATAAGTGTGGAATGAACCTATTATTTGAATGCACATAAACTTTTGTACCATGTACAAACAGTTTTAGGTTTTGGATCCAGTAAGGAGATCCTACTAAGGTAGAAGTCCCACCAAAGTAAAATGTTATTAAGAAGTTACCCAAGTTAATTATGAACTGAATATGGAACAGCAAGAAACTGCGATATTTATCAAAGCAAGCTCCAAAGTAATGTATAACATTATGCAAGGTCAGCATAATATAATTCAACAAGGGTATCAGTGTACTAGAATAGAATTACATTGTAATTTGCAAAAGTCGAGATAGCCGTCATTCAAGTAGGCCTCAGTGACTCATACCTTTGATGTTGAAAATAGCTGAGTGACGTCATCAAATGGGCATGAATTTTGATACTTTTCTTAAATTACGAAATTGTTTAAACTGAACGAGTATTTCGAATTAAATTTCAACATTTTCTCGATATATTTGCTGTCTCAATTTGAAGGGTAAGATTTGTTGTGCAACATAAAAAAGGCCGAGATGTTACAATTGCTGGTCACTCCAGATCCAAAATGGAATTCGGTAAATACACCGAAAATCATTGGATTTCGGTAAGGTAACGTACCCTTTATCGAAAGGTTAACCAATCAGCGTCAATGTTACACAAACGGTGTTCGGTTGAAGAGAAATATTGCCTTGGTGGTTAACGTAAGACTTGAGTTTACCCAACACTGATATACAAATAGCAAAACCATGTTACTAGTAGTACGGTTGCGCCGAAAAATCATAATGCTGAACCATAAATTAGTCACATGAGCTGGAAGATTATCTTCAATAACGAATTTTACTCGGAGAAAAATGACAGCTCTAAACTCAAGAACCTTGCTAAGTAACTGAATGAAAAAAAATCAAATTTATCCGAGGACCATCCACAAATGTCGCCATAACCAAAATGCTTTCCATTCCCTTGTGTCCATTTTACAGAAGTCGTTGTCAATTGAAAATTCGAATACTTTTTCCTCAGTTCAAATGTTACATGAGACTGATTTACTAAGAAAAGTCTTGTATATAGATATACAAGGAATATTAGTCCCAGAGCAAAGACTATAGCCGTTAAAATACAGCAGACACAAAATTGCACTTGGAATGCAATACTTAGTAGTAGAAAAGCAACATTAAAACCACTCTGTAAAGCGTCATTCGTGATTGAAAATGGTCACCGGAATAAACAATCGTGAATGTCCGTTACTTTCCGTCAGAAATCGGAAATGCCGAATGATAGAACTTTATGAAGGTGATTCAATGATCATTCCATTATTCAATGACCACGTGATGGTTACGTAATGAGCTTATTGCTATAGACAGCGTCTCACTGATCATGACTCATTAATATTGAGTTCCTAAGGCGACGCTGTGTAGCGAAGAACGTCTATAATTACTTGTGCTGTGACCTACGCGTACGTCGTTCTCCATTCACAAAACATCACTGCCAGACATCACACTATCACAGTCACTGCGAGCACGTTTATCATAAATATTATAACGGTCAAGCCATTAGCTTGCAGGGTACGTATTTTACATACTGTTGTTACACGTATCATTGAGTGGTGTTGGGGTCGAAAATGATCAATGAACTTTGTCATAGTTTAACAAAATTCCGTGCATCGTCCTCACAGGAAAACCATATACAGTAAAACCTCAATGATAAGACCACCATTTGGACCCTTGATAACTGGTCTTATTGAGGTGGTCCTTATATTGAGGTTGTATGAAGAGCAAAACAGTGAAAATTGACTTGAAAGTGTGGGCTTAATTTCGAGGTGGTCTTATTATTGAGGTTGAATATAGAGCAAAACAGTGAAAATGGACTTGAAAAGTGTGGGCTTAATCTCGAGGTGGTCTTCTGATTGTGATGGTCGTTAAGTGAGGTTTTACTGTATACGATCAGACGTTCCATTCTACTTCAAGCAGACGAAAGCATTTTCAACACCTCGGTTAGTACATTATTTCGTTCACACTTTTCACCGGGAAGTTTCTCGCGCTGAAATATGGCATGACCGATGAAAAGTATCGACTGTTGGCTTCAATTTCATGAACACAATATACATGTAGTAGTTCTCAAATAGAATTGTGTTGATGCTGGTTCGATTTCTGTCTCGCCAAACAACAACTGTAGTTATGATAATTGTTAATATATTGCCTTTAAATGCACCATTCAACACATGGCTATTATAGATGTTCAGAAATATTGGTTTGAAAACAAATTGTTAATTTTGAAAAATTACGAAATATTGAAAAGGGAGATTATCGACTGATAAGATTCCGATGAAGCTATTACGCTTGTCTCCCTTAGTATACGAGCGTATCTTTACAGCTGTTTTTGTTTACATCTTTACATGTTACTTTCTATAAATAAAGATATTATTACTATTATTATATTATATGTTTTCACGTTTCATCATCAAATAGTGGGTAATTGTTTATAAGTATTGCCGAATGTACAGATGATTGGTGGCTCACTAGAGGGCATACTGGTATTATCTTTAACGACCCATTTCATGTACTTCTCATCAATAATTCCTTCAGAAATAGGATACTGCTTATCAAGACAACAAACTTACTTTTATGTTGAACATACAGTAAAACCTCAATAATAATAAGACCACCCTTGGGACCCTGTAAAACTGGTCTTAATACTGAGTTGGTCTTAATATTGATTTTGAATATTTAAGAGCAAAACAATGAACATTGACTTGAAAATGGTGTTCTTAATTTTGAGGTAGTCTTATTATTGAGGTGGTCTTAAATTTGAGGTGGTCTTAATATTGAGGTTGAATAAAGAGCAAAACTGTGAAAATGGACTTGAATATGATGTTCTTAATTTTGAGGTAGTCTTATTATTGAGGTGGTCTTATTATTGAGGTGGTCTTATTATTGATGTGGTCTTATTGTTGAGGTGGTCTTATTATTGAGGTGGTCTTATTATTGATGTGGTCTTATTGTTGAGGTGGTCTTATTATTGAGGTGGTCTTAAAGCGAGATTTTTCTGCAATGTAAGTTTGTATAGAAATGGAATATGTCACACACTTACCATAAAACATTTACTTACCAATTTAATAACTTCCTCAAGTAACAAAATGTTGAAAAACCAGTCTACAGTTATTTCGTTGTAAAAAGAACATTCGATATTTAAAATCTTAGAGTAATTGAATGGAGACTTGAGGAAGAACAGCAAGAGTTGTCATGACATTGTTTTAATAATCTGGACCCTGGATCATAACGGATACTTGCACTTGAACACACAATATCAATTTAAAAATTGCAAGGCCACACTAAACGCTTTTTGTTAAACAGTTAGTATTGTGCTAAATACGCACTGTCTGTAACATGTTTTTTCAGAGTACTGCATGGATCACGTCGGAGGATTTTCGAACAGGAGTAACCATTACTTACTCTCTGACCTCTAGGTTTAGATATCCGTTAGTATCAAACGTTCATGTACATAAATTAAGTCACGTGAGTTTCCGTTCGCTATAAACCTTTAAATATGTATCTGGCTCATCTGAACATAAAATGTTTGAATTGGCTTTATCCAGTATTGTTGCCGTTACATTGGCTCAAACATCTCTAATTTGAACCATTGCAATGTATAACCGATTGAAAATACCATTGTTTACCATATTACTAACATACAGAACTTGTAATAATTAGCCTGATGATTAAAAAAACATAATATTTGTTTTAATTTTATGATTTACAAACACCTTTCTTCAACAAATACGGATCAATACATTATGAGTTCATTCTTTGTTAATGCATGTTTATTGATGTTTTAACTATACGAAATATAGTTTTCATGTTTATTTTGGTAAAAAAAATGAACAAAAAATGAGCATAGTATTACTTTAAAATGATAGTCGCTTAAAAAATTAGGAAACTATGCATACTAGTATATATTTATTTGTAGTGAATATTCATGACTTTATGTATTTTTTCATCGATGAAATTCACGTACATACTCAAAGGCATACAGCTAACGTGTTAATGAAGATATAACACCATTCGGAAATCCTCGGCCAACTACGTCAAGTGCTATCCGAGTAACGAAGTGGTACGGAAATGCCCGAGAGCTGTCGAGAATGGATATAACACTTGTCTGAGCGAGAATTCAACCACTTATATACTTCAGATTATAACTCACGTGGGAGTTTGTGACAATTTAAACTATTTTCGCCAGTTTTTATGTGAACAATTTTAGCATGTACCGGTAATTTGTGTACAGTAAAACCTCCCTTAAAGACCACCTCAATAATACGACCACCTTAAAATTAAGAACACCATTTTCATGTCCGTTTCCACTGCTTTGCTCTTTATTCAACCTCAATATTAAGACCACCTCGATATTAAGACCAGATTCAAGAGTCCCAAGGCAGGTCTTATTATTGAGGTTTTACTGTATATGCAATATAATTATACAATTATGTTCACTATTACAGTTTAATTAACGACTAATGCTAGGATATACCTTGTGTTTAACAAATTGTGAGATTTTCATTTAAATGTGTGTTGTATTTAGTTATTGAAGATATGAGTACTGAAGAATTAAATACACTATGTGCAAATACACAACTTGATACAATCTAGGTCACATAAAGTCAGCGGTTACTGTCAGAGCAAATATAGACAGACGTAGGTTGTCTTGGTATGAATATGAATGCTATATTATTGTTATTTTATTGTACTTATGCATTCTATGAGACATAATATAACAATAACTATGTCATATTGACACTCTCACATATTTGTACATACATACAGACGTGATAGTTGTATATGACTGCAGATATGTAGAGTACTGGTCATTGCAATGATAGACACGATGTGAGAGTACTGGCCATCTCAATGATACACACAATGTAAGAGTACTGGCCATCTCAATGATACACACAGTGTAAGAGTACTGGCCATCTCAATGATACACACAATGTAAGAGTACTGGCCATCTCAATGATACACACAATGTAAGAGTACTGGCCATCTCAATGATACACACAATGTAAGAGTACTCGCCATCTCAATGATACAGACAATGTAAGAGTACTGGCCATCTGAATGATAGACACAAATTTAAAAAAATATTTCACGTTCTGACAGACACACTATTAATTTTGTATATCCCTGACCGTCCGTATCACGTTGACTGCACACAGGGAACCAAATTGCAAAACGTCACGAGACGTGTACGAAGCCGCAAATACCATTACTAAAGCAGTCCAGGTGTCTTTCATAAAGCGGTCACAATTTGTCAGCGGGAATGTAAAGTAAAATTACAAACGAACTGTTTCTGTCAGACAATGGTTAACTGTATGCGGTTACGACAAACGTTCATACGCGCATATAACCACTAAAAATTATCTTAATTTGCATTCTTTCATACGTACGTGAAGATCAGTGTAAAATGATTCAATGAAATAATCGCTCGTTTTGTGAAGAAATTACACGGATGAACGCTGATTATTTGTGATATTTATTTCGTACAAAGTCATTTGAACACGCATAAATACAACAAAGACAAATAAATCATTTACAAATTCATTCTTCGTCCTGATCATGAACTTATGAGCGCTGCTATGGGATTTACAGACTCTTCTGTAAGTGACGTCATTTCAAGAAAACGCAACATGTGATGTCACTATTTGCAAGCAGGAAACAATATTTACTCCATATGGTCACTTCGAAGGGTGCAAATAGTGCTTACTGTCTGTACATGGTGACATCACATGTGACGTTTTCTGGAAATGACGTCACTTAAAGAAGAGGTTGGAAATCGTACAGCGGCGCTCATATCTTCTTAAAAATATCTCATCTATTTCGTCATATCTTAATATCTAAATTATGTCTTAGTTCTGAATTCTAAAAAAATGTTATACGCCGGAATACCGTCAAAACGGACGAGCTCGGGACCGGACTAAAATGACTTTGAGAACTGGACGAGATTCGGAACATTTTTATATGCACTCGTATATTTTTATATTTATTTTGTTTATTACTGTATTGATTTGTATCATCATCATATTTGCATATCTACGAAAAACCTACATCATTGAAACCACGTAAATACCATTACGTACAATACATACAGGTTGACAGAAAATATACATGTATATTCAACATTACCACATAAAGCAGACATTTAGAGCGAAACGTTAACGAAATGCTGAGTGTACATTCCACATTACCACATAAAGCAGACATTTAGAGCGAAACGTTAACGAAATGCTGAGTGTATATTCCACATTACCACATAAAGCAGACATTTAGAGCGAAACGTAAACGAAATGCTGAGTGTACATTCCACATTACCACATAAAGCAGACATTTAGAGCGAAACGTTAACGAAATGCTGAGTGTACATTCCACATTACCACATAAAACAGACATTTAGAGCGAAACGTTAACGAAATGCTGAGTGTACATTCCACATTTACACATAAAGCAGACATTTAGAGCGAAACGTTAACGAAATGCTGAGTGTACACTCCACATTACCACATAAAGCAGACATTTAGAGCGAAACGTTAACGAAATGCTGAGTGTACATTCCACATTACCACATAAAGCCGAGACATTTAGAGCGAAACGTTAAAGAAAACAACAGACAGGTCACCAATATGTTACTGCATTTGTATTTTCATATCTAAATCCATCTGACAGTGGCTGCGATTCTTTCTTGCTTATATTATATGTTTCATACAATACTCATGACTGACCATATGTCATCATTTGAACAGTAGCTTAGTACTCATGGCTGACCATATGTCATCATTTGAACAGTAGCTTAGTACACTAACATATCTTTAAGAAATACTTAATAAGAAATGCTTAATAATACAGCACTATTAGTCATACGGAACAATAGTTTTATCAACATGAAACTTTGTAGTCAATCTTTTCTCTAGACCAGAAGTAGTCTCCACTTTGGTACTTTTCGCCATGTTTCAACATTAGTCTTTATCCAAGCTGTCGAAGCTATCCATACTTCCAGTTTTTCCATTTTGTACTGTTTCCATGGAGAAAGTTTGCTTGCGGACAGACAAAGGTGTATCCCCCGTGGCTCCACTGTCTTCACTCTGTCTTGCAGGACGAAACCATGAAAACATGTCTTTGACACTTTGACGAAACCGGATGGACATAAACCCGTAAATGAATGGATTTATCGTGTGATTAACAAGAAAAATAATGTTCGCAATTCTGCCGAAATGTGTTTTGAAACTACGAGAAGGATAGGCGTTTGGTCCAGCAATGTTCAAGCACTTATTGACAAGTCTAGGTATCGGTAATATGGTTGCCATGACGATGACGATGATCACAATTCGGGACATGCGCTGTATGGATACTCGGGTAGCTTCCGTGGCTGAATCTTTAGTTGCACGTTTCACACGAATTATTTTCAGACCATGGAGAAAGCAAGTGACAATGAGAGGCAGTAGGTAGACGACTATCCACTGGATAATTAAGAACTCCCGTGACCGTCCCGGTGCAATCAGACCCAAGCTTATCAATCCAGATAGTGTTCCCATTAGAATTGACCCAATAATCCAGATGACAACTGAAGAAATAATCACCTTGGTAACAGTCAGGTGGACGTTTGCCCTTATGGGATAGGCGATCGTAATATACCGCAAAACAGCCAGGAACGCAACGTGAGCATTTGCCGAAAACCAGATAATCGCTTTCATGAGATAATACGGCTTGCTGATGATGACCGGTGCTGTACAGGTGATCGTCAACATTACTGACTCAAATGACAGCGTAAGGTTTAACGTTAGAAATAATAAGTCTGCTATGGAGAGTGCTGCAATGGCAACAAATGTTGGATCTTTCAACTTCCGGTCTCGGATAACACGTGTTAGCACTACGATGTTCGCCATTATTCCAATTACGAAGCATATCTCTATCGCACTGTAAACACAGCTTGTGTCACAATATCCACATGAAATTTTCTTGTAACCATAACTCCTACCCCTACCCCCACCACCGCCTCTACCAGCTCCAGAAGTACCGCCAGAACACGGGTTAGTGTCATTGTCAGTGGCGTTACTGTTAAAGTTAAATCCTGTATAATTCTGACAAGGCGATCTGGCCATTATTTCCACACAACTTATCTACATAAACTAAAAAAACTCTCTAAACCTGATTGAACAAGCAGCTTAAAACAACGATATCTATAATTGCCCACGGCATCCGTTTTATACAAGCATAAGAAGTTGTCCTAAGTGCTTTTTGGTTTGTCACAAAGTCAAGGGATGATCAAACTTGACCTTAAGCACACTGTTGTTCAAATCCGCAGCATAACTTCACCAATTGTCGTTTCCGGAAGTTATATAGTCACGTGGTATGATAAGCATTCACATCGATGAGATTAACAGTTTGTCACATCTATATCATTAATGTCCACACTTTTTCATCTCCATGTTTTATTACATGCGAAGCAATCGGAACCACGTGTTTACATTCCATCAATCAATGACTAAACTGCATTTTTCACGATATTATGAAAGTACACATTTCGTTCGTTGACTCGGCATACGGATCAAACTAGCAAATAAACAGTAATCTTTCATTTGTCATGCATCCTTTATTAATTAGGCCATACACATTGCTGTATTATTGTTTTCACTCCTTAATCGTTATAATATTGCGTGTTTTTGTTAGGATGGCCAACTGGTTACATAGAATATAGCGAGTTGTGGGTTTACGGATTCTTTAACAATTACAAGTTTACTTGTTTACTGAATCTTAGAATTCTGCAGGTTTTCAAGTTTACATGTTTATTTACAGGTTTAAAAGGTAACTTGTTTACGGATTCTGCAGGTGTTCAAGTTTATTTGTTTATTTACAGGTTTAAAAGGTAACTTGTTTACGGATTCTGCAGGTGTTCAAGTTTATTTGTTTATTTACAGGTTTAAAAGGTAACTTGTTTACGGATTCTGCAGGTTTTCAAGTTAACTTGCAATGCTACAGAATTTTACGCATCATGTGAGCTTAGTTTACGGAATCTTGGTAACCAGATGAGGATGGTGTTAGTCAAGTGATTGACTAGATATTTATCCTGGTATTTATGTGGTTGACTGGGGACCAGTCTTGTCAGTATGGAAGTCACTATATGACACCGTGGTGACATGTTCATATCGCTATACCCAGGGGTAGGTCTTAATACCGGGATTCAGGTCACTGTTCCCAATATATAGGTCTCTATACCTGGGATTCAGGTCACTATGCTTGGAGACAAAAATAAACCATCAACTAAAGCAGGATTGTAGTGTTTTTACTGACATTTCCAAGGCTGTAATTCGCTGTATGGTTATTGTTTGTGTTTGTGTTTTGAATGTGTTTTATATTTCCCTTTCCCCTGTGCAATTCTGTCACTTTATATAGTGTTCGGGTTATTTTCTGCCCAGTTTAGGTTTATTGCTGCCAACTGTCTTGACTTGCCCTGTGATCTTTTCCATCCATTAACCCCCCCCCCCTCATTCACTGTCCACTTTGATTCTCCTAGTTATTCCTTATGGTCGGCCAGGCCATTCCTTTTGCCTCTGTTCCTTAACATATGTACCCTTTAACCTCCCTAAGTGCCTTGTGTTTTGTGAATTGTTGTTTTCCCGGAGGTGTGCGTGGGGAGGCACTGTCTTATGTATGTGGCGTTTTCTGCAGCTACGTATTCTCTCTCTTATAGTATTACAATATTATAAACTTTATCTGATTGGTCGATTGATTTGATCGAGGGAAAACGGCGAAGTTAAATGTTCAACTTCGGCAACCATGAGGTTTACATCCGTAATTCGCAAAGATAATGTCGTAACCAATACATATTCCTCATGTTCCCCGCCAACACGACATGGCACGAGTCAGCCACCATAGTTTTAGATCACTACGGGAACCATATTGGGCGAGGTTTTGTATCACTATGTTGGCGGTCATCTATAACAAATGTTTGATGATAAATGTTTCTTTTTTGACCGCCAACATTTACTGAATTATTTGCATGATTAGAACCTAATATTACCTAATACACATTTGGTCCCCTAATGATTGCTTTCACAGTCTGTCATATGTTTGTTTGAATATTGAGACGCCTCGAGTTGTAATTGATTAAGCGGTTGTTTTTACTGGAAATGAAAGAAACATTCAACGTTTACGGCGAAGATAAATTGCTATCAGCTCTCTTCAATTCAGACATCACTATTTTCCAATTTAGTTGTTTGCCAGATATATTTAATCTATTGCATTCGTTGATGAGTTAATCACGCAATGATACGTTTTAATTTTTAGAATATTTGCATTTATTCACAGAACATCAAACGATTACGTTAGTTACACGACTAATTGTTTTTGTAGTCATTTTCTCATTTGAACAAGATTTGCAACTGCATTGTTTGAATCTTCACTTCTCTGAAGTGCCGAAATACTAAATAACAAAACTCTATACGAGCGCCGCTGTACAATTTCCAACCTCATATATAAGTGACGTCATTTCCAGAAAACGTCACATGTGACGTCACCATGTACTGACAGTAAGCAACATATGGCAATATGAAAACGAGGGTGACTATATGGAGTAAATGTTGTTTTCTGCTTGCAAATAGTGACATCACACAACATGAGGCGTTTTCTTGAAATGACGTCACTTAACAGAAGAGGATGCAAATCCAATAGCAGCGCTCATATGTGCCAAGGTCCCTATGCCTTGCGGCTGTACCACGGACACGGGTATTCATGAATTCTACCATAATGAAATGTATCGTTGTATTCACTTTTAGCGAAGCCTTTCAGGAGTTTGTGGTGTGGACTGACATTTTGTATAAACGTATAGCGGAATGTACCATGCTGGAGTCTTTACTTGCCAAAGCCTACATACGATTATTTAGATTTGATGAATTTTAAACAAATGCAAAAATATTGAGCTAAGAAAAGTATTACAGATGAATCAACGGAAAACACGTGGACGAGAGGAATGAGAACACGTGGACGAGAGGACTGAGAACACGTGAAAGAGAGGACTGAGAACACGTGAAAGATAGGACTGAGAACACGTGAAAGAGAGGAATGAGAACACGTGAAAGAGTGGACTGAGAACACGTGAAAGAGTGGACTGAGAACACGTGAAAGAGTGGACAGAGAACACGTGAAAGAGTGGACTGATAACACGTGAAAGAGAGGACTGAGAACACGTGAAAGAGTGGACTGAGAACACGTGAAAGAGTGGACTCAGAACACGTGAAAGAGTGGACTGATAACACGTGAAAGAGTGGACTGAGAACACGTGAAAGAGTGGACTGATAACACGTGAAAGAGAGGACTGAGAACACGTGAAAGAGAGGTCTGACACCACACACGTGAAAGAGAGGACTGACACCACACACGTGAACGAGTGGAATGAGAACACGTGAAATAGAGGACTGAGAACACATGAAAGAGAGGACTGAGAACATGTGAAAGAGAGGACTCAGAACACGTGAAAGAGTGGACTGATACCACGTGAAAGAGTGGACTGAGAACAAGTGAAAGAGTGGACTGATAACACGTGAAAGAGAGGACTGAGAACACGTGAAAGAGAGGACTGAGAACACGTGAAAGAGTGGACTGATAACACGTGAAAGAGTGGACTGAGAACACGTGAAAGAGTGGACTGATAACACGTGAAAGAGAGGACTGAGAACACGTGAAAGAGAGGACTGAGAACATGTGAATGAGAGGAATGAGAACACGTGAAAGAGAGGACTGAGAACACGTGAAAGAGAGGACTGAGAACACGTGAACGAGAGGACTGACACCACACACGTGAAAGAGAGGACTGACACCACACACGTGAACGAGTGGAAAGAGAACACGTGAAATAGTGGACTGATAACACGTGAAAGAGTGGACTGAGAACACGTGAAAGAGTGGACTGATAACACGTGAAAGAGAGGACTGAGAACACGTGAAAGAGAGGACTGAGAACACGTGAATGAGAGGAATGAGAACACGTGAAAGAGTGGACTGAGAACACGTGAAAGAGTGGACTGATAACACGTGAAAGAGAGGACTGAGAACACGTGAAAGAGAGGACTGAGAACACGTGAAAGAGAGGAATGAGAACACGTGAAAGAGAGGACTGACAACACGCGAAAGAGTGGACTGACAACACGTGAAAGAGTGGACTGACAACACGCGAAAGAGAGACAGAATGAATGAAGTCATTCGCCAGTGAAGTGAACGGCATATAAAGCTAATGATGCAAGATAAACGCATTAAGAAAATTCCACACGAGTTATGGCAAGATGTAAACATATAAAACATTGTTGTAAACAATAACTTACATCGATTGTTCATAAAATAATGTGATGTAAACACAATAATCAAACATGATGTCAAATATCTCAGCTGATAGTCTTATGTATATGATTTAGGAATGTTGAATGTTGGATACAGAAACTGATATAAGTACGACCCATACAAGTACTTATATCACTTCAACAAAATGAGTTCATCTTTCATGTACGTATATACTTATGAATAAGGAAAGTTTGCACCAATCCGGTTCTAGCTATGACATAATGCCCGCTGTAAGACAAATCACAAAGTTTAATTGTATTGTAAAAAAAAATCAAGTACTAATTAGTCATGCTGTATAGGCGTATAGTGAATTACAAGGACGTATAAGATCATTTCATCAAAGAGTTCAAACACCATATAATTGTTGTGAACTACTGATCTGCGGTTACATACTTATAGTTCAAGAAAATGGTGTGTTGGTGCAATATATCGGCAACAGTGTGTCAAATATACATGATTCTCGCGCTCGGGTTGATGTATATATAGTATATATACATCAACCCGATCCTTTATTACTCTCACACTATCTTACACAAATCGGGGTCGGCAAATAAATAAACAAATTTTTTTATTTTTCATAAATTTTTTATTAAGTATATTTTTTCGAATATTCGAATATTGAAACAGGATTCGAATATTCGAAGATAAAACGAATATTCGAATATTCGAATATTCGTTGACATCCCTAATATATACTCGACGACATTAAAAACGCAACCAAAAATAGTGCATAAATAGATAAAATGTCATTACATAGTCTACCATGTCCCGGTCTCTCGAAGCATCTCAAATCGAAATCTCAGCTCAATATGAGATTTTGCTCAAATAGAAACTGAGATTGAAACAAATCTCATTTGATTATCTTGTTGTTGTTTTTTTTTGAGGAAAAAACTCATCTTATCTTTTTCGTTTTGTAATACCGACTTTAAGTCCAGTCTCAGATGAGGAAAATCTCAACGATTTGATACAATATTTGAGCTGAGATTTAGCTCAAATTGAGATGATTCGGGAGATCGGGGGCCTGATTATTTAAATCTCAAACATGTTTCATAAAATCAATCAATTATGACATAAAAAATAATTGGTCCAGATTTTAATTAAGTTTAAAACAAGAGTTAACGCATAGATAACTGTAACGCGCTTTTAACAGTTGGTACTACACAATAAGCCCAGCTCAAATAGTTGCGTTTTTAATGGCGTCAAGTGTATATATAGGAGCCATATGTACCTACATGCACATTCCTCCGATAACAACATCGAAAATATAAACTTGATAAAATGTCTGCCTTAACATATGTCTCCGCTACATGTACGCATATATATCGGATATAAACATTCATAAACATTGCCCTCAAAGCGTAGTTGCAACAAAACAATAACCATGAGGTATCTGTCGCTCCCTGATCATCGAATTTTCGATATTGTCTGGAATGAACAAAGTTGACGTCGATTAAACGTGTTCATTGGCCGGTAGCTATTCGTGGAAGCACTCTGTACATTGACGTTTAGTTTATAACTTCATCCAAAACATGTTGTTTGTATATGTTGTTATCAATTCTGAGCGTTACCATAAGAACGTGTAAATGTTAGTCTTTATTCGTACATGGTCTAAATAGCCTTTGCACAAACAGAATATTTATCGTAACATCTAGGCATTTTTTTATGTTGCACAACAAATCATAACCTTCAAATTGCGCCGACCATCTTTTTTCAGGATATTTCTTATTTCTGGTTTTACTGAATTATACTTTGAATTGTCAAAATAAATGCTATAAGAATTACTAACCAAGTTCAATTAAATGATATACGAACCTTTCTATTTAGCAAACCTTATTATTCAACTCAATAGAACAACATTTCGAAAGCCAGCAAGGACATTCCATTTAGTACTGGACAATGTTTGTACAAGAGTTAAGTTTCATATTTGTTTCGCAACATGTATTCACTTGAAAATTGGTCAATACTTGAGAGAAGTGGGTTGGGAAAGTGTCCTTTCTTATCAATGAAATCACTGAATGTGCTTATATGTTTCACTCACATTCGTTCATGTACATATTTGCAGAAGCAGGTCAAGAACAATATTTACTATGTTTTATAGGAGACATACATACCATACATCGTGTGTATTCATAGTAAGTCAAAACAGGATACCTCGGGTATTCCAACCTCTTCTTAAGTGACGTCATTTCCAGAAAACGTCACAGTGACGTCACCATGTACGGTCAGTAAGCAATATTTGCCTCATATGGCAATATGACAATGAAGTGCATGTAAGGAGTAAATATTAGTTCCTGTTTGCAAATAGTGACATTACATGTTGCGTATTCTTGAAATGACGTCACATACAGAAAAGGTTATAAATCTCTTAGCAGCGCTCATATTATTTCAATGCATTTTGTTTTATGTTGGATAAATCTAAAACCGCGAAATTGGATAAACTCAGACGATTGATATTCAAAGCTTGTTCTGGCGCTACCTTAATACAGATCTATTTGTATTAAGTCATAAAATGAAGTTACATCCCGACCGCAAATCAATTCTATTCACGTAGCCTAATTTTGACATACATATAATGTGTACATAAAATAACGGCGATTAATCAAGTAATAAAATTACACCGCCGTACAATTGTCTCTGTGAGTGTAATACTCTGGACTACGTGCGTACGTCAACGTAGCGTAACGCACACAAAAACGGTCGAAATATACGTTCAGACGACGGATTTATCATTTTGATGAAATTCAAATTTGATGATGACAAAAGCAGTTTCCATCGACGTAGCCTACATATTGTAAAGTTTATAAACCCAACTCATTATTAAAATTCTCACTGTCACAAAAGACGTTTCACGGTGATTAAGTTTACCAAAAAATATCTATCTTGACGTAAAACGGTGGCGTTTAATGGTTGGTGGTGAATTGCCCGGTTAAATGTTTCATATTTAACTTAATTAGCATGATGACATTTTGTAAACAACGAAACATCGTTTAAGACAAAAACATGCTGTACAAGCAATGAATAAGCAAGTTTATATCATCAGATGAACAGAAACAATCCGGACACTGTCGGATGTGTGGAGAATATTTAATACTGACGAAACAGGAATGAAATGAGCGCTACTATGGGGTTAACAACCTCTTCTGTAAGTGATGTCATTTCAAGAAAACGCAACACGTGTCGTCACTTTTTGCAAGCAGGAAACAATATTTACTCCATATGGTCACTTCGCTTTCAAAATGCCATATGGGGGAGACATGGTGTTCTATGAGTAGAAATAGGGGGAGACATGGTGTTCTATGAGTAGAACTAGGGGGAGACATGGTGTTCTATGAGTAGAACGAGGGGGAGACATGGTGTTCTATGAGTAGAACTAGGGGGAGACATGGTGTTCTATGAGTAGAAATAGGGGGAGACATGGTGTTCTATGGGTAGAACGAGGGGGAGATATGGTGTTCTATGAGTAGAACTAGGGGGAGACATGGTGTTCTATGAGTAGAAATAGGGGGAGACATGGTGTTCTATGAGTAGAACTAGGGGGAGACATGGTGTTCTATGAGTAGAACGAGGGGGAGACATGGTGTTCTATGAGTAGAACTAGGGGGAGACATGGTGTTCTATGAGTAGAAATAGGGGGAGACATGGTGTTCTATGAGTAGAACTAGGGGGAGACATGGTGTTCTATGAGTAGAACGAGGGGGAGATATGGTGTTCTATGAGTAGAACTAGGGGGAGACATGGTGTTCTATGAGTAGAAATAGGGGGAGACATGGTGTTCTATGAGTAGAACTAGGGGGAGACATGGTGTTCTATGAGTAGAACGAGGGGGAGACATGGTGTTCTATGAGTAGAACTAGGGGGAGACATGGTGTTCTATGAGTAGAACTAGGGGGAGACATGGTGTTCTATGAGTAGAACGAGGGGGAGACATGGTGTTCTATGAGTAGAACGAGGGGGAGACATGGTGTTCTATGGGTAGAACTTGGGGGAGACATGGGGTTCTATGGGTAGAACTTGGGGGAGACATGGTGTTCTATGGGTAGAACTTGGGGGAGACATGGGGTTCTATGGGTAGAACTTGGGGGAGACATGGTGTTCTATGAGTAGAAATAGGGGGAGACATGGTGTTCTATGAGTAGAACTTGGGGGAGACATGGTGTTATATGAGTAGAACTAGGGGGAGACATGATGTTATATGAGTAGAACTTGGGGGAGACATGATGTTATATGCGTAGAACTTGGGGGAGACATGGTGTTATATGAGTAGAACTTGGGGGAGACATGGTGTTCTATGCGTAGAACTAGGGGGAGACATGGTGTTCTATGCGTAGAACTAGGGGGAGACATGGTGTTCTATGCGTAGAACTAGGGGGAGACATGGTGTTCTATGCGTAGAACTAGGGGGACACATGGTGTTCTATGCGTAGAACGAGGGGAGACATGGTGTTCTATGCGTAGAACTAGGGGGAGACATGTTGTTCTATGCGTAGAACTAGGGGGAGACATGGTGTTATATGAGTAGAACTTGGGGGAGACATGGTGTTCTATGCGTAGAACTAGGGGGAGACATGGTGTTCTATGCGTAGAACTAGGGGGAGACATGGTGTTCTATGCGTAGAACTAGGGGGAGACATGGTGTTCTATGCGTAGAACTAGGGGGAGACATGGTGTTCTATGCGTAGAACTAGGGGGAGACATGGTGTTCTATGAGTAGAACTAGGGGGAGACATGGTGTTCTATGGGTAGAACTTGGGGGAGACATGGTGTTCTATGGGTAGAACTAGGGAGAGACATGGTGTTCTATGGGTAGAACTTGGGGGAAACATGGTGTTCTATGGGTAGAACTTGGGGGAGACATGGTGTTCTATGGGTAGAACTTGGGGGAGACATGGTGTTCTATGGGTAGAACTTGGGGGAGACATGGTGTTCTATGGGTAGAACTTGGGGGAGACATGGTGTTCTATGGGTAGAACTTGGGGGAGACATGGTGTTCTATGGGTAGAACTTGGGGGAGACATGGTGTTCTATGGGTAGAACTTGGGGGAGACATGGTGTTCTATGGGTAGAACTTGGGGGAGACATGGTGTTCTATGGGTAGAACTTGGGGGAGACATGGTGTTCTATGGGTAGAACTTGGGGGAGACATGGTGTTCTATGGGTAGAACTAGGGGGAGACATGGTGTTCTATGCGTAGAACAAGGGGGAGACATGGTGTTCTATGCGTAGAACTAGGGGGAGACATGGTGTTCTATGAGTAGAACTAGGGGGAGAAATGGTGTTCTATGGGTAAAACTTGGGGGAGACATGGTGTTCTATGGGTAGAACTAGGGAGAGACATGGTGTTCTATGGGTAGAACTTGGGGGAGACATGGTGTTCTATGGGTAGAACTTGGGGGAGACATGGTGTTCTATGGGTAGAACTTGGGGGAGACATGGTGTTCTATGGGTAGAACTTGGGGGAGACATGGTGTTCTATGGGTAGAACTAGGGGGAGAAATGGTGTTCTATGAGTAGAACTAGGGGGAGACATGGTGTTCTATGGGTAGAACTAGGGGGAGACATGGTGTTCTATGGGTAGAACTAGGGGGAGACATGGTGTTCTATGGGTAGAACTTGGGGGAGACATGGGGTTCTATGGGTAGAACTAGGGGGAGACATGGTGTTCTATGAGTAGAACTAGTGGGAGACATGGTGTTCTATGGGTAGAACTAGGGGGAGACATGGTGTTCTATGGGTTGAACTAGGAGGAGACATGGTGTTCTATGGGTTGAACGAGGGGGAGACATGGTGTTCTATGGGTTGAACTAGGGGGAGACATGGTGTTCTATGGGTTGAACTAGGGGGAGACATGGTGTTCTATGGGTTGAACTAGGGGGAGACATGGTGTTCTATGGGTTGAACTAGGGGGAGACATGGTGTTCTATGAGTAGAACTAGGGGGAGACATGGTGTTCTATGGGTTGAACTAGGGGGAGACATGGTGTTCTATGGGTAGAACTAGGGGGAGACATGGTGTTCTATGAGTAGAACTAGGGGGAGACATGGTGTCCTGTTCTATGAGTAGAACGAGGGGGAGACATGGTGTTCTATGGGTAGAACTAGGGGGAGACATGGTGTTCTATGGGTAGAACTAGGGGGAGACATGGTGTTCTATGGGTAGAACTTGGGGGAGACATGGGGTTCTATGGGTAGAACTAGGGGGAGACATGGTGTTCTATGAGTAGAACTAGGGGGAGACATGGTGTTCTATGGGTAGAACTAGGGGGAGACATGGTGTTCTATGGGTTGAACTAGGAGGAGACATGGTGTTCTATGGGTTGAACGAGGGGGAGACATGGTGTTCTATGGGTTGAACTAGGGGGAGACATGGTGTTCTATGGGTTGAACTAGGGGGAGACATGGTGTTCTATGGGTTGAACTAGGGGGAGACATGGTGTTCTATGGGTTGAACTAGGGGGAGACATGGTGTTCTATGAGTAGAACTAGGGGGAGACATGGTGTTCTATGGGTTGAACTAGGGGGAGACATGGTGTTCTATGGGTAGAACTAGGGGGAGACATGGTGTTCTATGAGTAGAACTAGGGGGAGACATGGTGTCCTGTTCTATGAGTAGAACGAGGGGGAGACATGGTGTTCTATGGGTTGAACTAGGGGGAGACATGATGTCCTGTTCTATGAGTAGAACTTGGGGGAGACATGGTGTTCTATGAGTAGAACTAGGGGGAGACATGGTGTTCTATGGGTTGAACTAGGGGGAGACATGGTGTCCTGTTCTATGAGTAGAACTAGGGGGAGACGTGGTGTTCTATGAGTAGAACTAGGGGGAGACATGGTGTTCTATGCGTAGAACGAGGGGGGAGACATGGTGTTCTATGGGTTGAACTAGGAGGAGACATGGTGTCCTGTTCTATGAGTAGAACTAGGGGGAGACATGGTGTTCTATGCGTAGAACTAGGGGGATACATGGTGTTCTATGAGTAGAACGAGGGGGAGACATGGTGTTCTATGAGTAGAACTAGTGGGAGACATGGTGTTCTATGTGTTGAACTAGGGGGAGACATGGTGTCCTGTTCTATGAGTAGAACTAGGGGGAGACATGGTGTTCTATGAGTAGAACTAGGGGGAGACATGGTGTTCTATGAGTAGAACTAGGGGGAGACATAGTGTTCTATGAGTAGAACTAGGGGGAGACATGGTGTTCTATGAGTAGAACTAGGGGGAGACATGGTGTTCTATGAGTAGAACTAGGGGGAGACATGATGTTATATGAGTAGAACTAGGGGGAGACATAGTGTTCTATGAGTAGAACTAGGGGGAGACATGGTGTTCTATGAGTAGAACTAGGGGGAGACATGGTGTTCTATGAGTAGAACCAGGGGGGACATGGTGTTCTGTGGGTTGAACTAGGAGGAGACATGGTGTCCTGTTCTATGAGTAGAACTAGGGGGAGACATGGTGTTCTATGAGTAGAACTAGGGGGAGACATGGTGTTCTATGAGTAGAACTAGGGAGAGACATGGTGTTCTATGAGTAGAACGAGGGGGAGACATGGTGTCCTGTTCTATGAGTAGAACTAGGGGGAGACATGGTGTTCTATGGGTAGAACTAGGGGGAGACATGGTGTTCTATGGGTAGAACTTGGGGGAGACATGGTGTTCTATGGGTAGAACTAGGGGGAGACATGGTGTTCTATGAGTAGAACTAGGGGGAGACATGGTGTTCTATGAGTAGAACTAGGGGGAGACATAGTGTTCTATGAGTAGAACTAGGGGGAGACATGGTGTTCTATGGGTAGAACTAGGGGGAGACATGGTGTTCTATGAGTAGAACTAGGGGGAGACATGGTGTTCTATGAGTAGAACTAGGGGGAGACATGGTGTTCTATGGGTAGAACTAGGGGGAGACATGGTGTTCGATGTGTTGAACTAGGGGGAGACATGGTGTTCTATGAGTAGAACGAGGGGGAGACATGGTGTTCGATGTGTTGAACTAGGGGAAGACATGGTGTTCTGTTCTATGAGTAGAACTAGGGGGAGACATGGTGTTCTATGAGTAGAACTAGGGGGAGACATGGTGTTCTATGAGTAGAACGAGGGGGAAACATGGTGTCCTGTTCTATGAGTAGAACTAGGGGGAGACATGGTGTTCTATGGGTAGAACTAGTGGGAGACATGGTTTTCTATGGGTAGAACTAGGGGGATATATGGTGTTCGATGGGTAGAACTAGGGGGAGATATGGTGTTCTATGGGTAGAACTAGGGGGAGATATGGTGTTCTATGAGTAGAACTAGTGGGAGACATGGTTTTCTATGGGTAGAACTAGGGGGAGACATGGTGTTCTATGAGTAGAACTAGTGGGAGACATGGTTTTCTATGGGTAGAACTAGTGGGAGACATGGTGTTCTATGAGTAGAACTAGGGGGAGATATGGTGTTCTATGGGTAGAACTAGTGGGAGACATGGTTTTCTATGGGTAGAACTAGGGGGAGATATGGTGTTCTATGAGTAGAACTAGGGGGAGACATGGTGTTCTATGAGTAGAACTAGGGGGAGACATGGTGTTCTATGGGTAGAATTAGGGGGAGACATGGTGTTCAATGGGTAGAACTAGGGGGAGACATGGTGTTCTATGAGTAGAACTAGGGGGAGATATGGTGTTCTATGAGTAGAACGAGGGGGAGACATGGTGTTCTATGGGTTGAACTAGCGAGACATGGTGTCCTGTTCTATGAGTAGAACTAGGGGGAGACATGGTATTCTACGGGTATAGACATGGTGTTATTCTGATCGAAAGAACATAGATTGGAAATCGTCATGGTGAGATTCTATATCGGCCCTAACAATGCCGCTGAATTAGACGTGAGTACAGATGAGTACCCTAAGAGACATTACAGAGAGTGAATAACATAAACAATAGCAAGTATATGTTGTTGGCGATAAGAATATAACATTCTGTATCGAGGGTTCAGTGCAAGACTATCCTTACTCCTATATAAATACATAGGAGTTAGGATAGTATTGAGCTGAACCCTCGGTATGTGGTGTATAAATCACAAGGTGTAACAGGAATGTGTTAAAACATAACTTTAATGTTAAATATTCGTATATAGTATATACATAGTACTCAACAACTCAAACATACATAACTTCGTATACAAGAACATTAAAATACACATCAATATGATGATAAACAGTGGATTATATACTTTGTCTTTGGTTCTTTGTTTGCGTACACGGTATGCAGAAAACATGGCACGTGCAGCTTTCTTGTTTCATGTCAAGAATCATCTCCCTTGATTAGCGGCTATGTTAAAGCCACTTCTTCTAAATTGGATTGTCTCCCTTCCACGCGAAAATAATACATGTCAAAAATGGTCAATAATTAATAATCGATATCGGATTAGATTTTCACAGACTGGTTGGGGGTATCACGGACATACATATGGTGAATACGTCCATGTGGTATAGAACAACAATAGATTGAACGTAGAGTTAACAGAAATAAATGATATGTTCATTTTCTACCATTTACGACAACAATAAACATTTCAATGAAAACAGAAGATAATTATGTTGTTTAAGTAAGATAAATAATACATTTTTGTAATTACATATATCATCTTGATACTATGTGAAAATTAATACTGGTATTTTCGCGCACTATTTAAACATGAATTTATGAGGTCATTAAACTAGCTTTTAAGAACAGCAATATTATAATTAGCAAACACATTCGAGCATTGAAATAATTCTACACTGCTTACATTAACCTAAATTAGCGCACCTTACATGTTAAAATGTGACGGCATGTGAATAGTTCAAAAGTGTGCTTATCGAATATTCGTTCATAACTTCGAATATTCGAATCCTGTTTCAATATTCGAATATTCGGAAAAAATATACTTAATAAAAACTTGATGAAAAATAGAAATTGTCGTTTTTGTTTTTATCTATTTGCCGACCCCGATTTGTGTAAGAGAGTAATAAAGGTTGTTGTTGAAATATTTTTTTTTCCAAGTTGTGACGATCGAATATTCGTTCGAAAGGCTGATCGATTTTCGAATACCTGTTTTGCTATTCGTTGACATCCCTAGTATATATGTAATAAGTATCAATCCTCATGCTCTTAAATTTATTTATATCAGTTATTTTTCTAAATAAGCTTATCATCTGTATTACAATACATATACAGGGGCTGAATTTAGGATGTCTCAGATAAATAGCATTACTTTAATTATTTTCACTTTTAAGTATAAAATTAAATAGTATCATTGCCAAAATTGTATTCATTGTAATGATCTGAATCAATTTAAAATCATAGAAAATGAGTATCCCTTTTTATTAATTTGCCCTTTATACACACGCATGCGAAAAAGGTTAATAAAATCTAAATTCTAAAGTTATAACAAATCTCGCGATATGTATATACCATTCAAACAAACCTAGAAATGAATAAGATTAAAACAATCTTCTCAAATTTATAATTATACACATGTCAATACATAGATACATAGATGAGACGAAATTAAAGATAAAAATAAAAATAATAGTATGATTATTATTTTCTTTTTTCTTAAGCTTCTTATTATAATTATCTCTTGTCTCATTTAGTTATCATGTTTACTGTATATTATTTTATATTTATGAATGCTAGAAGAAGGTTGTATTGTATTAATGCTGAATACAAGTTGGTGTTGTTGTTGTAATCAAGTTTTACTGTGTTAAAGGTCACAGGTTAAAGTTCACACAGGTTAAAACGTCTAAGTATATGCCACTCAATATTATAAACAACAACAATAGTTCATCTCGAGGCTATTCTATAAAAGTCATATATTTCCCAAATTTCTCCCAAAAAGCGCTTTACGTGTTAACTAATAGTACAAGGTATAATGCTATCTGCATTCGGATTCATCACTTTAATCAGATGCCAATTGTTCGCGCGCTGTTGGATACCGATTAAGCGTACACAACAATAAATAGTGAACTTGAAATTACAAAAAATGACTGCATTTTGTATTCTCAACAAAATTAAAAGGCTAGCATGAAAGATAAACAACATTAAAGGTAAAAGTGTGCCATCTAAAGTTCATATTTTGAACTTTAATAAATCTGTGCAGACTGTATATCTACTTCAATTGGTAAGTGTTTAAATTCAAATACGAGTATATTGTTTTAGCCTCTTCGTATTTCCTGGGACCAATCTATACAATGTATAGATTGGTCCCAGATATACATATATTGGTCCCATGTATTTTAATGTGAAAAAAACACCATAAAAACATTAAAAAGGCAAGTGAGGAAAATAGAAATCACAGAAACACAATTAAGATTAAGGAAAAATGTTAGTACGAAAATAAGCAGTTAGAAATAGTATCCAAATTCACATATTTGAGCATCGTATTTTTCCACTGGAGGATCTTTTAATTTAACATTGGAGACTTAAAGTGGACAAGCACTTAAAGGTATTTTTAAACTAAGATCATATCTTAACAAATTTGTTAATATCACAGTTAGTAAATTAAGTCTATTCGACAAATTAATACTACCGATTTTAAACTATGGATCTTAAGTATGAGGATATGCAAATGCAAATAAGTTGGAAAATATTCATCTACAGTACTGTAAACAAATTTTAGGAGTGAGAAAACAAACGCAGAATAATTTTGTGTACGGAGAATTTGGCAGACATCCCTTAAAAATATATTGGTTTTTAAATATTACTAGATTTTGGTTAAAAATTATATTCAAAGAAGAAAGTTTATTAAAAAGGTATATACCATGATGTTAAATGATAATACAAATCATCCAAATAAACCAAATTGGGCCACGAATGTGAGATCTATCCTAGAACACCTAGGCTTTAATGATGTAGGTTGTATCAGGGAGTTGGAAACCCAGAAATGTTTATGAGTATTGTGAAACAAAGGGTTAAGTGACACATTTGTGCAATCATGGAATAATCAATTAAGTAATTCTGCTAGAGCATCAACATACACATTATTTGCTTATTTTAACTTTAAACCGTATCTTGACAAAATTAATATTACTCAATATAGATTTGCTTTGACTAGATTAGGAGTATCAAGCCATAGACTGGAAATCGAAACGGGAAGATGGAATAAACCAAATGCTATACCAAGATCAGAGAGAAAATGTCAACTTTGTAATGTTTTAGAAGATGAATTTCATTTTATATTAGAATGCCCTTTATACCATGAGTACAGACAACTATATATTAAAAAATACTTTTGGAGAAGACCAAATATTTTCGAATTCTCCGATTTTTTTACCTCGGATAACAAAGGCATATTACATACAAAATTACATCAATTTTTATATACACAAAATTAATATGAAAAAAGAGATACTTTTTATTATTTTCGATGAAATTTACGTGCTGTATGACGCATTACTTTATTTCTTTTTGAAGTCATACATGCATTAACTCTGTTTTTCTGTGCATCCAAAATTTAACTAAGACAAGGAGACACTTTTCTCCGTACTACATATCTAACCAAATCTGATTACAATATCTTAACTAACTAATACACCTTTTGCTTGTTTGGTAATTGATTAGGCTTTAATAATTTGTACATTGATCGAAAGCATTTATATATAATTGTGTTAATATTTACATGTATGCTCATGGGCAATATTGCCTTTTGCAATAAATATATCTATCTATCTATACTGACATTTCGTTATATATTTTGTGTACATATACTGACATTTTGTTATATATTTTGTGAACATATACTGACATTTTGTTATATATTTTGTGTACATAGACAGACATTTTGTTATATATTTTGTGTACATAGACAGACATTTTGTTACATATTTTGTGTACATATACTGACATTTTGTTATATATTTTGTGTACATATACTGACATTTTGTTACATATTTTGTGTACATAGACAGACATTTTGTTATATATTTTGTGTACATAGACAGACATTTTGTTACATATTTTGTGTACATATACTGACATTTTGTTATATATTTTGTGTACATAGACAGACATTTTGTTATATATTTTGTGTACATAGACAGACATTTTGTTATATATTTTGTGTACATATACTGACATTTTGTTATATATTTTGTGTACATAGACAGACATTTTGTTATATATTTTGTGTACATAGACAGACATTTTGTTATATATTTTGTGTACATATACTGACATTTTGTTATATATTTTGTGTACATATACTGACATATTGAATTTTTTCATTGTATTTTAAGAAATAATTTTGAATCTTATATTGATAAATAGGGACAATTTTGATACAATATCATCAGAAATTTTATGAGTTTTTTTTAAATATTCCAAAATTATGATAGAGGAAACTGTTAATTAAACACGTAATTTTATCAACAATTTTAATCAGGCCGCTATAATGGCATGAAAGAAGAATATGGTTATTCTAATAATTTTGATATTTTATGATATTTTAGTGATAACATAGTATTGTTCATTATTCATACGTTATTTTACTCTATGGCAGAATTCACGCTTACTTAACACATTATAATAAAATTATTTTTTACTATGATACAAATTACTAACGCTACGACCGAAATAATTCCTGCCATTAGTGTAGTCCGGTTCAGGTGATATGGACATGACGTCGCTGTCCAAACTACTAACACTACCGACACCCGTTGACACTGTCACTACACTGATGTGCCGCTGTTTTTGAGAGCGAGTCTTTTTATCACTGTTGTCATGGCAGACGTGACACATGCACTGGAACATTTCTTTCAGACTTCTTCGAAATTTTTGTGACAAAAATCCGTAAATGAATGGATTAACAAAATGATTAACTAAATACACAAGTTGCGATATTCCTTTGAAGTGTATTCGGAACGCCTTAGACTGTAAGGCGTCGCTCTTTGTCGCTTTCAGACAATTGTAAACAAGCTTCGGCAAGGGAAGCACCGTTGCCATAACAATGACAAGTGGAACTATTTTCGACATTCGACTGATTGACCGCCTCGTTGACATAGTTGTGGATTCATTCGTCGACCTTTTTACTCGAAATATTTTTAGAATATGCAGTATACTGGTAACAATGAGCGGTATAAGATATACAGTTATCCACCAAATAATGATAAACTCACCGGAAGTGCCGGGTAAAATAATTTTGAATGTGATCAAAACTGACAATGATCCCATCAGTATAATTCCAAGTATCCATACGCCAGCCGACAAGAAAACTACTCTTCTTGGAGTTAAGTACAATGAAGATCGTATTGGATACGCTATTGTCAAAAACCTTAATATGGCCAACAGAGCCACGTGCGAATTAGCAGCAAACCAGATCATGGAGTTCAAGACATACCATGGACGACTTACAATTACTGGTTCCAAACATTGGACTGAAATTACCACTGTTTCAAATGCAACTGTTATATTCAGTACAAGAAACAATAGGTCGGCAAAAGCTAGAGCAGCGATGCCGACAAACGTGGGATCTCGGAGTTTTTTGTCACGTATTACTCTGGCAATCACTAAAGCGTTTGCGACAACTCCGACAATGAAACATATTTCAATGACATCGTAAACACAATTTACGTCACAATAACCGCAGGACGTTGGTTCAAAACCAAAGCGGTAACGTGGTATCGCTGATCTATCAACTGTCTGACACGGGGATTCAGAGTCTAGTTGAAGCGCAGAGTCATTTCCACCATTTTCCGTTAGATTTTCACAACTTTTCATTTTGATATTCAACAAACTAATGCCATACCATTGTAAGTAAGTTAATTAGAAACTCATATCCTTTTTAGTAACGATGAACAAGCACGTATTCACTCTAAAGCCAAGTGTCCACGATTCACAACTGTATGACCATAACTTATAGGGAAATGCATTCAATCACCTGTCGCGCATTCAACATCCAGTATAAATTGTACTGTACAAATATTCGACGCCGTCATTTGTTTTACAGATAATGAAATACATCCAGGATCCAATGATAATGTTTACCATAAAACGTCGTATTTTTCATTTTTACTTATTACATTGTACATCATATTTAAGTGTGTGTTCTTTTCGCGTTAAGACAGTTCCGTTTTGTAAACTGTTACGAAATAATTGCTCACTGTATTAAAACTAAAAGTTCACTTTACTGCGCGACCAATTAGATGATATTGTGAAGGTTGTTCCGTATTACGAGGTAATTAAGACAGATGATCAAACAGTTTGGTAAAACACACTATGACCTTGACCGCATCAAATCCGATTTGTCATTTGGTGTATGTAAGTTGTGGGTGATGTTATTTGCTGTCTGCATTTGCATATACTGTTTTGAAAGACATGCAACGATTAACTATCTTCGTTATGAGCATGAGCGTAATATTTTGTGTTGTGTGTACCAGAGAGTAATACAATGGATGTTTGAAATGTATTGTGGTTTGTGGTTTGCAACCTTAAAAACTGATCGCAACGAACCCTCAAAGTACTTCCCATGGTTAGAAATGCATAATTTTAGTCTGTGAATCCATTTCCGCAAAGCGTCACGGTAAGCTGACTATGGAAGTACTGATGAACAGCAGAACCGACAGCTTGTCGCGATCGATATCTACGATCATAACTTTGAAGATTTTCTTTAAAATGAAATGAACTGTTGATAGTGAAATACCAACAATGCAGGCAATATCTTATACTATATATCTAGCATCGTTCTGAAGAATTCCTGTTAGCTTCAATACATTTTGTCACACGTTGCTGTCTTCGGCAGACCTGATCTTGCTGCATTTTCAACAGACTGTACCCCACAATCAAATTTCTTTTTTCCATTTACGAACCGTCTCATAAGACACATTACCCGACCCATCAACACGAGTAATTTCGGCAAAAATCTCTTTCACAGAACAACCGAGCTGACTGGGAACTTTTATGAAAGACCGAACTTTTTCTGTGTCGGCTATACGTTTTCCAACCATTTTTGCAACAGTGGTCAACGACTGCCTAAACTGAAATGACAAAAACTCTACAAACCGGTTATTCATTGGACTCATGTAAATGTATTCAGTTGTATAAACATCGACGAAAAATGCTTCGTGGAAGTTATCTCAATATATTTCAAACCTCCCTCGAACCTATCTGATAATGTATCAAACATCTGTACGGTATAGGCTGTGTCTTCCCCCTCCCTTTACTGTCCACTTTGATTCTCCTAGTTATTCCTTATGGTCTGTCGGGCCATTCCTTATGCCTCTATTCCTTAATATGTGTACCGTTTGACCTCCTTAAGTGCCTTATGTTCTGTGGATTGTTGTTTTTCCGGAGGTCTGCGTGGGGAGGTATTGTCTTGTGTATGTGGCATTCCCTGTGGTTACGTATTCTCTCTGCTTTACACTTCAGATGCCACACTGACCTGCAGTATGTTCTGGTATTCCAGCAACAAAGCATCTACACAGCTCATGGTTACATGGTATTGTAATCACAACTTAAAGCAACTCTTATTTATTGAAGTACATGTAATTTTTGTTCAAAATTTCACTTCAGTTTATGGATTGGGTCAAATTTATTCCCGCGTGGAAAAACAAATGTGTACATACATCTAAAAGAGAAGGAATAAGTTGCTACAGGGAACGCAACATACATAAGACAGTGCCTCCCTACACAGACCTCCGGGAAAACAACACTCCATAAAACATAAGGCACTTGATGAGGTTAAAGAGTACATACGTTAGGGAACAGAGGCGCAATGAATGGCATGACAGCCCACAAGGAATAACTAGTTGAATCAAAGAGGACAAACAGTGAGGGGGGGATTATTTGGTACTTAAGTACGTGACAATACCCTAGTACTTGGTCAGTATCATGCTGATTAAGGTCAGTTACATGTTTGGGGACAATCGTATTGTGCTCGATTTTGCAACATGAGCCACAGCGGTGTGAAAGCCGATCAAACCTAAGTTAAATGTCGAGCATTATTTTAGCATTATAATAATGCTTACTCATTATGTTTTCCTTTTTGTAATAATTTATGCATGCATGTATGTAGGCCTCTTGTAAGATAAGTTTGTGTATGTTTATGTGCATATCTTAATGATTTACCTTCAATAAGTTTATTATTATTATTATTTCCTTAATTATGGTTTGAATTTTGGCATATGTATAGACCTACGACTGTGCTTACACATACTTTCGGATAGTAACTAGAATTTAAATTACTGTCGAATTATTGTCTCAGTTTTATGTACTTTATGTTTAAAAATAAAACAATGTTATGTTTATCAATGTTATCACAGACATATAAATCATTTTTATATGTCCATGCTGTTATACTAATCAGGCAAAGGCAACTGTAATTAGTATTCTATACTTGTATAGTCAATTGAGGACTACGGGATAAATATTGTCGATTCATTTTACGCCTTCGTCGATTCAGAAGTTTTAATATCTTTGATTTAGTGAAAAGAAGACAGGTCCAATTATTATTTATTATACCATGTAGCTTTTCTTTAATCTAGACACGAAATAAATGCATATATATAGTGTTCTGAAGTGACACTAGCTTTTTTAGCTTTTTGGTCGATTATACTACTTTTGTTGATTATTTTACTTTGGGCTATTATCGAGCTTGCCAATAGTTATGCCCCTTGGGAGATAGGACGACATTTGTACTGGTAGAAAGACGTGTTTCGTAAACTAGAACTGAAATTAAAAATCGTAGAATATCTTCCGAGTTTTATAGTTATCGATCGAACATATAGCATTAATGTAGGCGTACTATTACATGTTTTGTTTTTTAAAATGAATACCTTGAATACGTTGTGATTTTAATGAAATCTCTAAAAGGTCACTGAACAATGTGACAATGAAAAAGAGCGAATACATTGATACAGGGTTAACGCCACATACACAAGACAGTGCCTCCCCACACAGACCTCCGGGAAAACAACAATCCACAAAACAAGGCACTTGAGGAGGTAAATTAGGGAACAGAGGCGCAAGGAATGGCCTGACAGACCATAAGGAATAACTATAGGAGAATCAAAGAGGACAAACAGGGAAGGAAGCAATTAATGGATGGAAAATATTACAGGACATGTCAAGACAGATGGCATCAATAGGCCGAAACTTTGGCATTTTGACCCTGCCATTGTGTTTTGATGTACATTTTCTTACTCGCTTTATTGAATTGTATTGAAACTAACAAACTATTTGTACCACGCTTGCTATTATTGTTGAATATATTCGTAAGTTCGAATAAATGAATGGGAGCAGAACTTATATATTTAGGTGTTTTTATTAATTGACTCTATCAACATGAGTTCGTGCAATGACTCAAAAAATTAACAAATAAAACTACCTTACCTTTGCTGATTACAATTTTCGCCGATAATATATTTTTAAAGATATTATAATTGCATAAATGATTTCTCATGTATTGTCATTGATGTTGTAACCTTGACGCTGATTGGTTAACCTTTCGATAAAGGGTACGTTACCTTACTGAAATCCACTGAATTTCGGTGAAATTACCGAAATCCATTTTGGATCTAAAGTGACCAGCAATCGTAACATCTCGGCATTTTTTATGTTTCACAACAAATCTTAACCTTCAAATTGCGCCGACCGTCTTTTTTCAAGATATTTCTTGCGTTTTATATTATTCTACTATAGGCAATGTTAGTATTTTTATATCCTATGTAGTACTTAGCATATACTTATATGCATTTTGGTGCATTTCGTATCACGCACAAGGGCAACAACTGTACATTTTTCGTATGATTTTTTCGTCACGTCCGCTGTGATATGTTTCTGTATATTATCCTAATGAAGCCGTCAGCCGAACCATTCTGTATATTCACAACAGATGTAGTTTACGTGTTGTTGTTGACACATCCATTATTTCGTGAATACTAAAATCATAAAAACGAACCTGGTGTCGTTAGATATGGTTTACAAAAAGACCTCCCGCAAAATAAACATGTAGCTTCCATTAATTGACTTATTGTGGTCTGTATATTCACAACAGATGTAGTTTACGTGTTGTTGTTGACACATTCATTATTTCGTTGTTACTAAAATCATAAAAACGAACCTGGTGTCGTTTGATATGGTTTACAAAAAAGACCTCCCCCAAAATAAACATGTAGCTTCCATTAATTGACTTATTGTGGTCTGTTAAAACATGTCGCCATTTTGTGGACTGTTAAAACAGATCGGCATTTTGTGGACTGTTAAAACTCGTCGGCATTTTGTGGTCTGTTAAAACAGATCGGCATTTTGTGGACTGTTAAAACTCGTCGGCATTTTGTGGGCTGTTAAACACGTCGGCATTTTGTGGACTGTTAAAACACGTCGGCATTTTGTGGGCTGTTAAAACACGTCAGCATTTTGTGGGCTGTTAAAACACGTTGGCATTTTGTGGGCTGTTAAAACACGTCAGCATTTTGTGGGCTGTTAAAACACGTCGGCATTTTGTGGGCTGTTAAAACACGTCAGCATTTTGTGGGCTGTTAAAACACGTCGGCATCTTGTGGACTGTTAAAACACGTCGGCATTTTGTGGACTGTGAAAACACGTCGACTTTTTGTGGGCTGTTAAAACACGTCGGCATTTTTGTGGGCTGTTAAAACACATCGGCATTTTGTGGGCTGTTAAAACACGTCGGCATTTTGTGGACTGTTAAAACACGTCAGCATTTTGTGGGCTGTTAAAACACGTCAGCATTTTGTGGACTGTTAAAACACGTCAGCATTTTGTGGACTGTTAAAACACGTCGGCATTTTGTGGACTGTTAAAACACGTCAGCATTTTGTGATGGTAGAGGAGTCTGTGGATAATGTCAGCAAACAGGTTTGAATAAACATTCTGATTGCATAATTGACGTATCACTTACACGCCTACTAAAACATTATTTATTTGAAAGATAAATAATAAGCGATCTAATGTTATTGCATACCACGCATGATTCTCATTGCATTAATGAGAGGTAATTAATAATATTTTTCTGAAATTGGGAATAATTTTGATGATGTAATATTCGGTACGATGGTTTCGACGTTATATTGTTTGTGTGTGTGTGTCGTTCACGTTATAAACCGAGTAAGTAAATGTTTATAGGGAAAAGACGAAGTTTAATATGTTCGGAGTTCTGAAATGATTCAGTCAACGTTTTAAAATGCTACATTGTCCATCCCAATATACGATATATTGCCAATATATCGTAATGTTTGCTACACTCGCCGTACAGTTCGGGCGCCTTGACTAAGATACATCCAAGAATAATTGTAGGAAATATTAAATGCTGAATCAATAATACTTCATTCTTGCATGTATGTGTCTTATGCAAGGTGTCTGTGTTTGTTTTACTTTATTTTTAGATCATCTTAACTTTTGTTGATTTTAGTAATCGCATTTATCCTTATAATTATGTTATATGTATGAACATGTGTAGATGTCAGACATTTTTTTAATGTTGATTTCTTAACATATAATGTTGATTTATATGGGTTTATTGATTCGTACATATTGTTACTAATATATGTCTTAGTCTTATATTGCGATGTAAATTGTACATTTTATGTTGAATTAAATCTATAACTCTATAATAAGCAATGCGTGTGTCTGGATAACCTGCCCTTGTCATGTTATAATTCTTGAATGTCTGATGTATAATAAGCAATGCGTGTGTCTGAATTACCTGCCCTTGTCATGTTATAATTCTTGAATGTCTGATATATAATAAGCAATGCGTGTGTCTGGATTACCTGCCCTTGTCATGTTATAATTCTTGAATGTCTGATGTATAATAAGCAATGCGTGTGTCTGGATTACCTGCCCTTGTCATGTTATAATTCTTGAATGTCTGATGTATAATAAGCAATGCGTGTGTCTGGATTACCTGCCCTTGTCATGTTATAATTCTTGAATGTCTGATGTATAATAAGCAATAATGTGTCTGGATTACCTGCCCTTGTCATGTTATAATTCTTGAATGTCTGATGTATAATAAGCAATGCGTGTGTCTGGATTACCTGCCCTTGTCATGTTATAATTCTTGAATGTCTGATGTATAATAAGCAATAATGTGTCTGGATTACCTGCCCTTGTCATGTTATAAGTTCTAAGCATTCTTGAATGTCTGATGTTTATAACGTAACAGTACTTTATAAAATCATCAAAGGTAAACACAGAGACCGCGTAATTACCATCTCAGTAAAAAGTAAGACATAAAATTTGATTAATTGACCAGTTTTTTACTCATTCATCAACATTTATACAGGAGATAAATTGCGGTTAAACTTCTAAAACTTTCAATTTACGGCGATGTTTTGTTTTGTTTGAATCCTCAAATGCCGTAACGTCTCGTATGTTATAAAAAGCAGGTTATGGATTGCCAAGTTACAGACCTAGTCACTCGTCAACTTTGTTGTTCTATCAAGTCCGGGTTCGTGACTGAACGATCCATGTAAAGTATCAATGTTTACTTCATCAACTACTCAGACATTTACGTCACTTTATGATTCGAGATTTCATGTTATCGAAAATAGAGAGTAGTCTCCCTAAAATTCATACGCGTGCTGTTTCCAAGAACTCTCTTGTTCATATTTTCGGGATATGCTCCTTTTGTTCTATTCTTCTGTTGAAATGTGTATTTTATACGATCGGGGTGGCTCGGACAATCTCGGGAGGTTCCGTAAAATATATTCGAGATTTGGTAGTCGGATATTTTCGAGCAAAGACGATCGGGGTTGCTCGGACAATCTCGGGAGGTTCCGTAAAATATATTCGAGATTTGGTAGCCGGATATCTTCGGGCAAAGACGATCGGGGTTGCTCGGACAATCTCGGGAGGTTCCGTAAAATATATTCGAGATTTGGTAGTCGGATACTTTCGGGCAAAAACTAAAATTTCAAGAATGATTGCATAAAACATGAACATAAAACTCATTTCAGTGTTTATTTATGTTAAAGTGACGAATTTTATCACAATTTAGGTAATGTAACAACATATAATAAATAATCAACGTTCAACAATGATAAGTAAGTTAATTAACATGAATTGGATACATAATGAACATTCTGAACAGATGCTGTTTCATTTGACCATAGATGTGTTTTGAAACTGTTTAAATCAGTTTCAAAACACTAGGGATGTCACGATACGACTGAAGCGTATCGCGATATATTTCGATTCTTTCAAAATATTGCGATATGTACCACAATATATTGTTTCATAAACCTAAGATATGACGAAGAAATTTAAATGGCCACCAGACTTTACTCTTTAATACGAACAATATCAAAGTATTACCGATTGAAAAATATTGTTTTATCATGTTATGAACGGATAAACTTGTAAAACAACCCGCTTGTTAAAAATAATACAAAGGTGTAAGAAACTGACATATATATCGATACATAATCAGTATATTCTTCGATAACGCATATTTATTGATGTTTTAACTATATGTTAAAAAATAATAAAAATATGCATAATATTTAAACACATTTATTTAACAACTAACGCTTCCAATGATTGCAAAAATAAACCAATATCAGCTTTTGACATGTAATTAAATATGAGGTCGACATTAATTTAAAGTTACAAGCTAAAAATAAAGATAATTTTTACTTAAATCTTTTACTTATATGAGTTTTCCGTGAATAGATAAATATATGTTTGCAAAAAAACCGCGGTGCGTTCAACTCATATCGTGGTACAAAACAGTTGGTCTGCATATTGCAATATACCGATATACCGGTATATATCGTGACACCCCTACATGACACATATATATATCTATGTCGAATAATTAAATGAACACATGTGTGAAAAATACATGTAACACATTACAATAAATTACATACAGTTAATAAATGTCATTATTTAAAGGACATTATTTAAAGGACATTATTTAAAGGACAACACTAATGGTTATTGAGTTCCGACAAAATCACGTATAGGTTTAAACTGTGCTCACATTTCAAATGGACATGTAATCAATGTGACAATAGAAAGGGAAAATGGAAGGAACAATAGGACATGATCGGAAAGAAATCATTTTATGATATCATCAACAATCGTTTTAAAGCATTCTCCGATACCACCCCCCCCCCCCCCCCGCCGACTTTACCTACTTAGATGCTTTTGTTGTACGAGGACGCTTAAAAATTGTCTTTATCGTATATAAATTAAATACAAATAATATTTCAATCATTGTGATGAAATTTTTCCACGACAAAAACTTGCCTTAAAAACGTGCATATCATTTTTCATAATATATCATATGTGGCCAATAAACATATTAGTAAAAAACACGCTTTAAAGACGATTTGTAAAGATCATCATTATGAGTAGACACGTTTTACAATCTATATATTTAAACAACATTTGATATTCAAGACAGGTACTTCTCATTTTAAACACAGTGAATATTTAACTGGCAATAATGTTCAATGCAGTAAAATCTCACCTAAAGACCATCTCAATAATAAGACCACCTCAAAATTAAGGCCATAATTTCGAAGTCCATTTTCACTGTTTTCCTTTTTATTCAACCTCAACATTAAGACCATCTCAATAGGAATACCAATTTTCAAGGGTCCCAAAGGTGGTCTTATCATTGAGGTTTTACTGTAGTAATAAAACTCCAGTATGCAAACAGAGCCACGCCATGGAATACAAATCATCATATGTTATCACTTATTTTGTGTTATTAATTTATTCAATTAATATCAATCAAAACGTATGAATAATTACTGTACACAAAAACATGGCCAGTGTTTTAATTTACGGGAGGTAATAAACTTGATGATAACCGTGCGTTGTCGTCAAACATCGGTAGTTTACATAATTATTATTAGAACTTTGAATGAATTTTATTTAAAAAATGCAGACAATATGAAGTCAATACGTGCAAACAGATGTACACGTTGGCATGCATGTCGTTCAAGCAAGACTTTATTGTTTGGTGCAGAATATTGCTGATTCAAAGTAATATTATTACATGTACATTTTGTGTGCATAGATTTTGTCTATTTTGTTGAATTTAAACAGAACTTAAACTAATTTTGCAAAAAATCGTTAACACAATACAGCGCTATTATGTATTCAATTACATATGGATGGCGATTTTCTTCAAACATTTTATATAACACTAACTAAAGAATTCATTTCAATAAAGTTCTATGGTTGTGTTCGATTTTCAAACGTGAACGAAAACAAAAACTTTAAAATAACTAAAAACTGTAACATCCAAATTTATCACCATAGCAACGGTTTCTAACCCAACTATAAATAAGAACATAATCGATAATATTCGATCAAATCAATCAAACGCTGCAATAAACAACAGAAATGTATAACATGATGTGCATATCTGTATTTGTTGATTGTAACAATGTGTAATTAAGTCTTTTTTATGATATATTTAAATTACATGTATTCTTTAAATAAATATCTCAAAAATTGAAATTATACTTCACATACATAAAGTTTTGCATACTTTAAGTGCACAGAGCATATTACGAAAAAAATACTTCATTATAATAGATGCAGCATTATGTTCTGTGTCGTCATGACGACAGTTCGCGCATGCGCTTCGTCAAGAATAATGTAATCAGATCCAAAAAAAAAAATCAATAAAAATATTTATAGTAGTAACGTTAAGTTAACAATACAGGACCAGTAATTACATTTGTTTATTGTGAGCAAATATTCAACAACAATTTATCATACGTTTTGTAAACATCAGCAGTAGAAACAACACTAACAACAACTAGTACAACAACAGCAGATAAACATTTGTGCATAATTATCTTGTTGTATTTCCTTACAATACATAGTTCCCACATCTACAATATTTACCTCCCTTGTTCTTAATCATATCAGCCATTTTGAAAGGCAAAACTGACAAATCCTTATAGGAGTATTTACAAATATCTGATAATTGAGAAAAACACCAAATTAATTTGCTTGTGATAACCACTTTTTCTTCAAATTACTTGGCCAACTGCCCACATGAGCATAATAAATAAGTTATTTGTTATATTTGATTAGTTTATCATCGTCTTCATTATATTCCTTATAAACTTTAAGGGAATTTGCCAATCAATATGGCCGACAAATCCAGAACAAGGGAGGTAAATATTGTAAATGTGAGAACTATCTATAGCTTCAATGTATGGTGTCCAGTACTTAAACTACGTGGCTTGAATAAATTCCTTTGAATTAAATAGCATAACAATAATGAAGTACGTACTAATATAAGCAGATATATTTTACTTGTGAATATAATAACTGAATCCAAACCAAAGTCAGTTTGTTTTACAGTGATCGGAACGAAATAGATATTCCATTTAAGACAGAGCTTTTCAAATATTGTCTTCACTATACGCAACTATGTTTTGTTTCGTGGACTGAGCAGTTAATGACAACGATAAATATTATCAAACATAACAAAGGTCACCAAACTTCATACTGACCTAACGTTACTGTGATACCTCATAGACACTATTGGTGGCTTAATTCAGGAATACTCATTATGGGAATGGCATAGGCTTTTTTAAGGCGATTGAAATCTGGAAACAACTGGACTTTGTCGTTTGACAAGCTCGTCCGTCGGACGTGCAACGGGTCCGACATTTTTCGGTTCCCGTTTAGGAGGTCTTCACTCGCCCGTCGGACTTTGACAGGGTCCGACATTTTCCGATTCCCCTGTGGGCGTTCTCCGACCAGATGCGGTAAACGGTCTTCGCGAGATGTCGACCATTGCCTTCTCATTCTTATTTCCTCTGTTTGCCGAATCTGTGACGTCACTTTGACGTCATCTCCATTGAAGACGTCATTGGTAGATGATTGGTTAGAATCATGTTCCGGAGCTGACGTCATCGAGTCTGTTATCAGAGGAGACGACGATGGTTTTTTGATTGGATCATGTACAACGGCTCCAGTTGGCGTCAATACTTCGACTGTACATGAATTCCTTCCTGCTAAAGAAAGAAACACGCGACATTAGTACAATGGTTATAGACTTGAGGTCTGCAAGTGGTGCATTAAGCTGCTCCTTTCTTACTTACACCAACACGTTATCGTAGACTGCATCCTCGGTACCCAGGTCTTTCATAACATATATGATACCCTGGGCATACTGACTGTAAAATGTCGTACTTATGAATAATTAATGAGGTGGTGAAATCCAGCCACTTGATTGGCCGCTTGACACACACCTCATGCGATAGCTCTTCATAAAGGAGATTCCTTCTTTTTGTCTTGTCCATATCGTTGCTCGAGAAATGCTAATGAATATCATGCATTACGAAGTTCCGCTAGCCAATTTGCACAGGGTATCATATATGTTATGAATAGCATAGGTATCGAGGATGCATAGACTTATGATGGAAACGTATATCGACGTTTGTATAGAACCAAAAATGATTAAACTTTACGATCAGTTGTAAAATCGAAAACAGTGATGATGTAGTACACGTTTAAAGACCGAATTTTATTGTCGTGTTTTTGATCTTCCGACCCCCGGGGTGAAGCTTTCATTGTACTTATTGATATAAATAATTTTATGAAAACTATAGCTGTTGAGAATAGCTACTGACTCAATTAAACATAAATCTAATACTTAACGTTTATTACGTTTTGTTCGAGAGCTAAACGTCTTGGCTTCCTTTTGTATTTTGCCACTTGTGTCCGACTGAGTGAGTCCTGAAAAAAAAGACAAAGATAACTCGTAATATGCAATCAACAGCAAAACATCGTAAACTATTGAAACAGTGTACACAAAACCATGATGAACAAACTGGAGAAGATGACCAGCCTTGATACAAGTTTGCCGCTTTGCTTATACTGTTCCGAATTTACTGCTGTTACATCACACAATAAGCACTGTAGGCAACACACATACATATATACGACTATTACATCAAACAATCAGCACCGCAGGCAACAATCATACATATATACGACTGTTACATCACACAATCAGCACCACAGGCAACAATCATACATATGGACGACTGTTACATCACACAGAAGGTACCGCAGGCACCAATCATACATATATATACGACTGTTACATCAAACAATTAGCACCGCAGGCAACACACATACATATAGCCGACTGTCATATCACACAGTAGGCACCACATACAGCAAACATACATATGGACGACTGTTACATCACACGATAGGTATCGCAGACAGCCAACATACATATGTCGACTGTTACATCACACAGAAGGCACCGCAGACAACCAACATACATATGGACGACTGTTACATCACACAGTAGGCACAGCAGACAACCAACATACATATAGACGACTGTTACATCACACAGTAGGCATCGCAGACAACCAGCATACATATAGACGACTGTTACATCACACAGTAGGCACCGCCTAGACGACTGGAACCAGAGTTGGACGAATGATGTAAAATGATAAGTGATAGAGAAAACCAGGTAAGTTATGACGCATGTTCAATTGTTTAACATATACAAGAAATAGAATTGCACTAAACATAATGTACAGTCGGACCACGTTCATTCGAATTCATCGGCTTAAACTTTTATTTCAAATAATACATGGTCTCGAACATGGTCGAATAAACGAGGTCCAACTGTATTTAAAGGACTGAACTAACAAAACGATAACACAGAAAACAATTATTGCTACAATTTTTCTACTTCTTAATAATCTATTCATAATTGCTTGTAAATTAATGTTTTAATAAGCACTTAAGGTAAATAATTATTATAGTGCAATAATAAAAGGTTATTGTGTGCTGAGAATAAAACTATAATACATGTGTGCAGAAATATAACTGAGACGAAGAAGTAAACTGACTAAAATAGTTTTGTGAACAATATTCAGATATCGTACTAAGTTTTAATAATCAGCGTTTCAGTTTAACAGTGAAGTAAACGAGCGTGTGTTCACATATGTATTAATTATAGAGTGAGTTGAACGTGTAAGTGGATAACAAAATTTCAGTTTAACACTGAATTCAACAAGTAACTGAATAACAGGTATTAGTTTAACATTTAATTAAATGAGTAACTGAATAACGCAAGTATTAGTTAAACAGTAAATTGAATGAGTTACAGAGCTTCACATATTTCAGTTAAAAGGTGAATTAAATGCGTAAGTGAATAAACACATGTTTCAGTTTAACAGCGAATTAAATGCGTAACCGAATAACACATGTTTTAGTTAAACAGCGAATTAAATAAGTAACAGAATAACACATGTTTCAGTTTAACAGCGTATTAAATAAGTAACTGAATAACACCTGTTTCAGTTTAACAGCGAATTAAATAAGTAACTGAATAACACCTGTTTCAGTTTAACAGCGAATTAAATAAGTAACTGAATAACACCTGTTTCAGTTTAACAGCGAATTAAATAAGTAACTGAATAACACCTGTTTCAGTTTAACAGCGAATTAAATAAGTAACTGAATAACACAAGTATTAGTTAAACAGCGAATTGAATGGGTTACTGAAATACAAATGTTTCTGCTTAACAGCGAATTAAATGAGTAACTGAATAACGCAAGTACTAAGTAAACAGTGAATTGGATGAATAACGCATGAATCTGTTTAACAGTGAAGTAAATGAATAACATAAATAACACATGTTTCAGTTTGACAGTGAATTGAATGTGTACTGTGTAACTGAATAAAAGAGAGAGAATAAGTTGCTACAGGGAATGCCACATACATAAGACAGTGCCTCTCGACACAGACCTCCGGGAAAACAACACTCCATAAAACATAAGGGGCATTTGAGAAGGCTCAAGGGTACATACGCAAAGGAACAGGGGCCCAATGAATGGCCTGGCCGACCGTAAGGAATAACTAGGAGAATCAAAGAGAACAAACAGGGGGGTGGGTTATGGATGCAATAATTCCGATACATCACAGGACCATTCAAGAAAGCTGGCAACAATAGGTCGAAAGTGGGGAGAAAATAACATGAACACTATCTCGTGAAAGAATTGCACGGGGGGAAGGGACATTTTACACAAATAGAAATGATAATCATACAGCGATTTACAGCCTTGGAACTGTCAGTAAAAATACTGGGGGTTTAAATCGATTTTACAGCTAGCTAACCTCACACTAAATCGCTATAATGTTTAAGTTTAACAGTTAATTGAATGAGTAAATGAATAACGCATGTTGCAATTTAACAGCGAATTGAATGACTGAATAAAAAACGTTTTAGTTTAAATATAAATTGAATGGCTGAATGTTTCATGTTTCAGTAAATAATAAAAGTGATAAAATAACATACGTTTCAGAAAATCAGTTAAAAGTAACAATAAAGTGAAATTGTGACAGAAATCAGACAATTTATATATAAATGATCTTAGACAGTTTAGATACATGTCTAGGGTGAAAATGTGCAAACTGAATGTGTCGATAAAAAAAAACGTATAACACAATAGTCAGTATATTTGCATTAGATTTAATACAATGAAAATTTGTGTCACGTGATGAAATGAGCTTGAATTAGCACTCACTGGACAGGAGTGTTTCCCTTTGCTACAATAATATAATCGTGGATTGTTATAACAAAGGTATTTACAATACAGAATCAGTCTTACAGATTTTATACTTATCAAAGAATATAAGATATAATATAATTTAATTGTTGGACACAGGTACGTACATTTATTGTTGTTATTCTAATCCTTAGTAAAGCATAGCTTACTTGGCCTGTTCGATAATATGTTTAATTTAGTGCATGTGTTATTAATTAATACTAATTAAACATAAACATGTTTCTAGCGTCAGCAACAGCACGGTTTGTACCACAGGAGATGTTTATATACAATAGAAGATATAAAGGAAGATAACTCGTGACAATCTCCTTCTAGATTTCTCTCCCTTTTCCCCTTCTATAGTAATATAGGCTATACATTTGTACATATTATGTATAGTCGTTTCCTTTTTGTCATGTGACAATCTGTATTGAATGAATGTAAAATGTATTGTTGCTAATACTGCCCTATTCGGGCCTTATGCAGAATCTGTAAATAAACTTGCAACTTGAAACTTCTTTAGAAGGGATAAAGGGAGAGAACTCGTGACAATCTCCTTCTAGATATCTCTCCCTTTATCCCTTCTATAGTGATATAACATATACGTTAGAAGGGATAAAGGGAGAGAACTCGTGACAATCTCCTTCTAGAGATCTCTCCCTTTATCCCTTCTATAGTGATATAACATATACGTTAGAAGGGATAAAGGGAGAGAACTCTTGACAATCTCCTTCTAGAGATCTTTCCCTTTATCCCTTCTATAGTGATATAACATATACGTTAGAAGGGATAAAGGGAGAGAACTCGTGACAATCTCCTTCTAGAGATCTCTCCCTTTATCCCTTCTATAGTGATATAACATATACGTTAGAAGGGATAAAGGGAGAGAACTCGTGACAATCTCCTTCTAGAGATCTCTCCCTTTATCCCTTCTATAGTGATATAACCTATACGTTAGAAGGGATAAAGGAAGAGAACTCGTGACAATCTCCTTCTAGAGATCTCTCCCTTTATCCCTTCTATAGTGATATAACCTATACGTTAGAAGGGATAAAGGGAGAGAACTCGTGACAATCTCCTTCTAGAGATCTCTCCCTTTATCCCTTCTATAGTGATATAACATATACGTTAGAAGGGATAAAGGAAGAGAACTCGTGACAATCTCCTTCTAGAGATCTCTCCCTTTATCCCTTCTATAGTGATATAACATATACGTTAGAAGGGATAAAGGGAGAGAACTCGTGACAATCTCCTTCTAGAGATCACGCCCTTTATCCCTTCTATAGTGATATAACATATACGTTAGAAGGGATAAAGGGAGAGAACTCCTCTGGTTTGTATATACACTTGAGAAATACGAATTGTGTGGAGGGGTAAGCGGTCTAGATGATGCGTTTTCGGTGTATGTTTTACATAATTTAATTTCGGTAGCTACTGTATCCTCTTTAGAATATAAAAAAATACGTCGTTGTTTAAATTATATGACCATAGATGTTGTGTTAAATGTTAAGGATTAGGCGGGAAATATATTAGCAATCATATGGGGTAAACTTGTTGTTTATAAGCGAGATTTCGATGCAAGATATAACAACAACTGGCAATGCGTGTAAAGGTTAACAAAGCGCTGGAATAGTTAAAATAACAAACAATGAACACATACATGATGGACACACATGGTATTTACAAAAAATATGGAAATAATGTAAATATGTCTAAGAATTGCCGAGAATTCGACATGTAAACGTTTAAACGGATACAACCTCTCATGTTCGCAATGTGGTACAGTGACATGGTTTCTCTGTCACGTATTTTATGTTGATGGTTTAAAAAAATGTGGAAAAAAACACAACGTACCATCTTTTATATACATAGTTCTCACATCTACAATATTTACCTCCCTTGTTCTGAATTGTCGGCCATTTTGATAGGCAAATTTCCTTAAAGTTTATGGAGCATATAATGATGATAAACTAATCCCATGTATCAAAAAATAACATATTCGTTATGCTCATGTGGGCATTTGCCACAGTAAGTTGTAGAAAAGGTGGTTGTACATGCTAACTACCATGGCATTTTAACAATTATCACATATTTGGAAATTACAGCTATACGGGCTTAATAGTTTTGCCTATGCAAATGGCCGACAGTTAAGAACAAGGGAGGTAAATATTGTAGATGCAGGAACTATGTATTACTGTACCACTGAGCGATGGTACAGCGCATGATTTGTGTATCATAACTTTAAGCATGTGTAGTAAATATCGAGGGTTCGGTGAAAGACAATCGTAACTCCTATATATATACATTGGAGTAACGATAGTCTTGCGTTGAACCCTCGATATATACAAATGTTTAAAACAATTCAATGTCAAATTTCTATAAAATATACGTCACTGATTTTAACGCAACGATACAAACATATTTATCAAATCATTTTTACTGAGTTTAGTAATTAAAATAGGGACTAAAATAGAACTTATGCTAAAATAAATTAAAATTAGCAACAACAAATAACTAAAAGGTTGATAAATGTAGATAAAAAATGAAATGATACGCCCGTTATCTTCTTGTATGTAAACTACTAACATAATGTATTGATATAACATTCTATGGCTGTATAAAAAATGTCAGAATGTATAAAACTGTCGAACATTGAAATGAACTGCATTACATAAAATACAAGCTTGGAAAGTCGACTAAAATAGAAAGAACTGCATAACAATACGCATCAATAAATCGAACCTGTAACATACATAATGCGCACACATAAATGGGAGAACGCTGTTACCTTCGTCCATAAGGTTCCAACTAGGGGGGTAAATATAATACAATGTGTCAGTATATCGTCACCATGAATATCAAATCAGTGTAACTGAACTACAGGCGTATACAGTGATTTTGAAACAATTAAACAACAAAATAATCGCCCGGGCTAAGGCTTCTAGTACTTTTTGTATACTAAGTAAGATTTTTGAGTATCATGAATGAAGGTTACATACATGTTGTAGATTTTATGAAACATTTAGTGGTGTTTGACCTTACAAATATTGCGTTCAAAAATTTATAAAAATATTCAAAAAAATATCCTTTTTAGGCCAATGTTATCAATAAATGTAACAATATGTATGTAATACACGTATGTATACAAGTAAACTTAGATAGGTATGAATGAATAGGCAGATAGTACAAATTATTATACAACTATACGCATCGTTTCGGAGTTTAACAAAGGCTAGATGTATATAAATCCGCATTTAAAATACAATCACATTCATATCTTAATGAATGACTATAGAAATATTGTGATTTATGACAAAAATGGATCTAAACAAGTAAGGAACGTCCACTTAAACACGGGTATACAACACAGGATGTGTAATGTAAGATCACATATTGTATGGACATTTTCCGACAATAGTATTATGTTAAGGGGAATAACTAGATCACTACTTGCAAACGTTAACACAGAGTTGTGTATAATAGACAGTAAATTTGAGAACATCATGCGCGGTAGGAGTGGAAATATACATTTCTTAGAAAACAAGCAGGTGCATATTTTTTCAGGAAATACAGGCTACTTGCATGTTTTAGGAATGACGTTTATAGCATTTAACGATAAGTCAGGGTGGATGGAGAAACCATCGGTAAACAGGCTACAAAACAACAGCTGTTACTAAACTAAAACCTTAATAGTGTAATTTACTGGACTGTAATGTTATTATCAAACCGCCTGACAAATATCACACCAAATAAGTGACGTCATTTCAAGATAACGTCACATGTGACGTCACTATGTACTAACAATAAGCAATATTTACCCCATATGGCAATATGAAAGCGAAGCGACTATACTGAGTTAATGTTGTTTCCGGCTTGCACATAAGTGACATCACATGTTGCGTTTCTTGAAATGACGTCACTTACAGAAGAGGTCGGAAATCCCACAGCAGCGCTCAAATATACATGTGTATACTCTAGAAACGTAACTCACCTGAATCACGACATCTAAATGTGTCATACAGACAGTCCGGAATTTATAGTTTTATTCACCAATTCAGATAATTTATTCTATTTTAGTGTTGTTTTAAAATGTCCATACACAAAGAACTTCAACACCTTATCAATAGGTATATAACGTATTTCTTATATGAACATAACTCCCAATGTTTAAACATATTTGATGTATAATTCAACAGAAGCAAAAATATGGTGACCAAACATTCATAGAATGAATTTTTTTCCCCAAACATTTAATATTACGAGAAGATTTTTTACCAGAAGTTTATCGGGTACATTACAAAAAATATAATAAGTTTGCACCCGCTACCCGAATCTGCTTAGTAGGTTTCTTCAAACAAAGATATAGAAGAGATTATCGCAGGTAAGAAATGTACCAGATAGTTGAACAATAACTATATTCATGGAAAGTCTGTGAGTGCAGATATAGGTGTAACGGAGTCATGTCTTCAGAGGCAATGCACATACCACTAATATCTAATCTATAGTTTTATTATTTTGTTATACCGCAATCAATGTTATACACCACGTATTATTTGCTCAGATATAAACTTGTAAAATTGGAAAACAAAGCAAAAAGCTGATCGCGTAGATCTTTCTTGATTTAGTCAACCTTTAATGTACATCCTACAACAAAACAACGGAAAACATAGACACACAAGTACATGTACGTGGAATTGTTAATATATCTGTTTCTACGTCCTACGGGAACTATATAATTATGTTAGTGACTTGGGAATATTATCCGAATCTTACAGATAGTGTAAAATAAATCACACAACAAATCAGACTGTTACTTACTTTGTATTCTTTGTCTTTTTGTGACATAATTCTTCTCTTTTTACATGGCTGAAACGTAATACAACATATATAGTAGAACTGTACTTATACACCGATGATGTACCTATTGTAGACATAGCTTGTATACAGTACATGGCTGAAACATAATACAACATATATAGTAGAACTGTACTTATACACCGATGATGTACCTATTGTAGACATAGCTTGTATACAGTACATGGCTGAAACATAATACAACATATATAGTAGAACTGTACTTATACACCGATGATGTACCTATTGTAGACATAGCTTGTATACAGTACATGGCTGAAACATAATACAACATATATAGTAGAACTGTACTTATACACCGATGATGTACCTATTGTAGACATAGCTTGTATACAGTACATGGCTGAAACATAATACAACATATATAGTAGAACTGTACTTATACACCGATGATGTACCTATTGTAGACATAGCTTGTATACAGTACATGGCTGAAACATAATACAACATATATAGTAGAACTGTACTTATACACCGATGATGTACCTATTGTAGACATAGCTTGTATACAGTACATGGCTGAAACATAATACAACATATATAGTAGAACTGTACTTATACACCGATGATGTACCTATTGTAGACATAGCTTGTATACAGTGAAGTCTCAACAATACAACCAACCTTGTTGTTATCGCTGGTATTATTCAGGTGGTATCGAATCCAACTGTGAAAGAAAAGCCGAAAATTGGCCAATTAAATACAGGGTTATTAATGATTTTGGTCTAGATTTTGATACGATCATTAAGTGAGGTTTTAAACTGTACCAAATTAGAAACATCCTGGTCCAGAAATTTGCATAGGCTGAACTGTACTAAAATAGATGAGGATGAACATACATGGAAGACAGATATATAGGTTCCTTCTGTCAAATAGTCAAGTCGTAATAGTTCACATAGGCCAACACATTCTTGAATCAATTTACTTTCTCACTAGTTCCAAAATATGTGAATACATCTTGCTTGATGTTGTTATATTTACTTTGTGATAAGTCACAGACATAGTCTTAAATGCTTAATGCATGTTGGATGTACATTGCCAATATACCATCGATGTTTATAGACGTAATCGACAGATCAATTCTTAATTTGCATTGTGTTTTCCAAATGTTCCCAAGTCAGACCGTATTAATCTCTCGGTTTATTTATTCAACATGCACGCTATGTCTAAATCAACGTTTTCGTATTTCGATGAATAAATACTTGATGATGTAGCATTAATATTACATTGTATATCATTGTCCAACATGAGTCACATGTATTGGTTGGCAATTCACATTATCACGATGCGTCTAAATGCCACAGATGATATAAGATGTCCACTGGGATTACTTAAATGTCCTAATACATTTACAACCGATGAACAGTTCATACAGACAACATAGTTGTTCCCGATCTGAACAGCTTCGACGTTAGACATAGAATTACATGCACTCGTTCTCTCTGGAGTAATGAACTGAATTTAGTGTACATCGGTCAGCTGACATCGCTACCGTGTTGAACACCGAACTGCTGACTAAACAAAAACATTCTGGAATTTCAACCAGTTGTTTCTAGATATCTTCGATCCGTTGACAGCCTTCACAAACGGATCAGGACACAGAAGATGGTCACGAGTTATATCCCTTTATCCCTATAGTACGTACTATATGTACATATACTATAGAAGGGATAAAGAGGGAGAACTCTTGAAGGGATGAAGGGAGAGAACTCGTGACACTCTTCTATGGATCGGGAAAGTAGATCATGGAGATTTGGTCATCATGGCTTTTCTAAAATAATTATTTTCATATTAATATGATATAACAGCACATAATGCACAGAAAGTGATGGGAAAAGCTATGATGATTTTATGATACAAAACTATAAAGTTTATCCGGGTATTATGTAAATTGTGTTAATGTGTCGAAATATCAATGTGAATCATCACCTGTATGTGAAGTACATTGTATAATTAAAGCATAGATTTGTTTAGCTATTTGTAATTATAATAATACTCTTGGTGATAGAAGTTATCTCAATACTGAAGTCGATAACATCAGAATACATAAAACGAATAAAACCAGGCACACACTGTAATAATGAAGACATTGTCCTAGATAAGTTTCTAGATAAATGTAATACCAGGGAGGAAGTAATGGCCGCAGGTTACAACATGAGAGCTAGGTGCTTGCTACTTCAGTACTTATACAAACCAATGCTGATATAGACATCAGACAAACACAGAATGTTAAAACATTTACTGAGATGCATTAGGAGAGATTTGTGATAACGATGAAGACAGTGAAGACGTCAAGGAACTCACTACATGGATGAGTCAGTTTGCTAACATTCTAACTGATGTACAGATACTAATTAAGTAGACGTTTAGTCCAGCATGTCACTGAAACAAACTATCAACACTTTGAAATGATTCTAGGTAATAAAGCAAGTAATTTAAAACGTTTATCCATAGTAAAGCGTCACTTGTATTAGTAAACACAAGGACCATACACGTTGGTTGGTCCCTAACTGAAAAACACAACAACCAACCCAAACATATGCAAATCAAAGACCAAATTCATTAATGGAATAAGGATTTTTTTGGAATATAGTACATAAGACTACAATTTTCCCACAATTCCATTCGTGGCTTTGGTCGCGGATTAACTATTTTTTGGGTGAATTATTATTGCATTTGTTCAGTTAAGGACCATTCAACGTATCCGACACCTGTATTAGTAAACGGCGTCCATATTCGATTATCTAATTTTGTTGTAAGATTTATATCCCTTTTATTAAAACTTGCTAGCTTTATATTGGCCTTTACATCCTTGGTCAAGATGCTGATATTCCTATAACGTGACGTATGACGTCACTGATAATTCATCAAATAAATGACAGAAAAGTTTCACAATTTATTTGAACTGACTATTTCGAGGGTTCAGTGCAAGACTATTCTAACTCCTATATAAATACATAGGAGTTAGGATAGTCTTGCGCTGGATTTAATGTTTTCGTAAGTAACTTGTGAGTTTTGTCGTTAATTACTTCCTTGTACTTCCACTCATGTTGTTGGATATGTCGGTAAGAAAAATGAGATTTGGTAAAATTTTGCAATGTGAAAAAAAGCTCGAGGACAGGAGAACAGACGAACGGTAAGATGTGAAGCGTGTGCCTTAAATCCTTGATCCATCACAACCGTTTTATTTCACATTATTTCACATTATTTCACATTTCTGAAAACATTACTGTAGTAGTTGTTACATACTTAAATCCGTATTTCGTTGGTATCCAACAAAAAATATCTTGGTGTTAAAATCAGTAAGTTTGGTTACATTTCTGCCAACAAGAGAGTTTTTATCAGACGCTAATGCAGTAAACTGTATAATCAAATTATGATGCTAGCGTGGAAAGCTCGATCAGTGCCGGTTTGGTTCTGTAGCTCTGTGGATATATGATAATGATACAAGTCGTATATCTTGTTCGTAAATGAATCTTCTCTTTTTTCACAATTGCTAACACAGTAAATTCCAATATGGCCGCCACATAAACCAATACTTATAAACCATGCCGTAGGTTTTTATATGGTATGGCATTGACACTTGTGAGTAGTTAAAATGCACATACATAGTACTGTTGATACTTACAAAGAGATATATAATGACGATGAATCCGATGTTGTAGACGATATATAGAACACTGAGTGTTAAAATGCACATACATAGTACTGTTGATACTTACAAAGAGATATATAATGACGATGAATCCGATGTTGTAGACGATATATAGAACACTGAGTATTGTAAGGACGATATTTTCCACTCTATCAGCATATGGACGATTGTATAGTAATCGTGTCACTATGGCATGCCATGTACATACTGCTGATAACATTACCATGGAAACTAGCAAATATTTATCCTGAAAATCAGAAAGACATATTATTAGCTACTTACATATTAAACGTATTTGTCACATTTCATCTGGTCGATTAAACTCTAAAATCATTTCAATACATAAACTTTTATCAATATGAAAATGATACTAAAATGGCTTTGGTAGTCATCCATAATTTGGTTACAATATAATACAGTAAAACCCTATTTATAAGACCCCCTTGGGACCCTTGAACAATGGTCTTCTTACTGGGGTGGTCTTGAGGTTGAATAAAGTGCAAACCAGTGAAAAGGGACTTGAAAAAAAAGTGTGTTCTTAATTTTGAGGTGGTCCTATTATTGAGGTGGTCCTATTATTGAGGTGGTCCTATTATTGAGGTGGTCCTATTATTGAGGTGGTCCTATTATTGAGATAGTGTTTAAGTGAAGAAAGATGTTTGTACATCATAAAATTAAAAAAAACTTTTTTTGACAACCGGTGCTATTTTAAAAGTTCAGTCTGTTAGTAACATGGTAAAAACGATATTTTAAATTGGTTATACATGTACATTGCAATGGTTCTATAAATACTGGATGAAGCCAATTCAAACATTTTATGTTCAGATGAGCCAGATACATCTTTAAGAGGCGATGACAGGTACAACCGTTTATCACAGACAGTATCATAGTTTTGGATACGTATAAGTTCAAGGAACAACGTATTGGATCAAGTTTAAATGCCTGAACAAATACGTCAATATCCAAGTATCCATGTTAAAATGTATATGATACATGGTACCGTATACTTACCATGTAAGTGAGGTATGATATTCGCGGAAGACTTGAATTTACAACAGATTTGAAAGCTACAGCTGTTAGAACAAGTGTGAAAGACAATTGTAGACGATTTTGTGGTAGTTTCTTATCTACAGAGAATGTTGCAAAGGCCAAACTACAAATCAGGAACTGAAATAAAAAACAAAACATTACATAGAAAAAAAACAGAAATCGACCAAGGATAATATAAGTGTTAGATGGTAATTCCCTCTCGCCGTTTGATCACAAGCGGAAAATTAATTATAAGCCAGATTATTCTAGTACCTATGTTCACGTACAGATGTAGAGTACTTATTGTTGCAATATCTACAACAATGAGAATTCGCCTCAAACATCGCACATTATCAATCCAATCAAATGTTTGTATGTCAACGAAATCTTGCACCCATAAATCTATTCGCCATTCCGCGCTTGATATAGATCTGATAACAGGAATAACAACTGCGATTGTTTTCAAACTTGGTCGATAAATCATACAATGCTAACTTACTGCTACACGACGTGTTTATCTGTATACTGATAAGTCACGAACAGAACGCACATTAACACATAATGAACTTGGTTATTTCTCCTTGGCCCCTTTTCAGCCTCCTTAAATTGGGCATTTAATATAAAGCAATGGAATGCAGACCTTTCAGTGCTGCATTGTCACTGTTATACCATTTTACTTCCATTTAGATTCTAAACGAGCGTTCCTCGGATATCAAAAGGCTAAAATGAACTATACTTCCTCGTATAGCACGCAGCTGGAATTTATACCAAACATCTCATCAAAACCACCGTTCCTTGGATACCAAACACCTTATCTAAACCACCGTTCCTGTGATACCAAACACCTTATCTAAACCACCGTTCCTTGGATACCAAACACCTTATCTAAACCACCATTCCTTGGATACCAAACACCTTATCTAAACCACCGTTCCTTGGATACCAAACACCTTATCTAAACCACCGTTCCTTGGATACCAAACACCTTATCTAAACCAACGTTCCTGTGATACCAAACACCTTATCTAAACCACCGTTCCTGTGATACCAAACACCTTATCTAAACCGCCGTTCCTGTGATACCAAACACCTTATCTAAACCATCGTTCCTGGGATACCAAACACCTTATCTAAACCACCGTTCCTGTGATACCAAACACCTTATCTAAACCACCGTTCCTGTGATACCAAACACCTTATCTAAACCGCCGTTCCTGTGATACCAAACAGCTTATCTAAACCATCGTTACTGTGATACCAAACACCTTATCTAAACCACCGTTCCTGTGATACCAAACACCTTATCTAAACCACCGTTCCTGTGATACCAAACACCTTATCTAAACCACCGTTCCTGTGATACCAAACACCTTATCTAAACCACCGTTCCTGTGATACCAAACACCTTATCTAAACCACCGTTCCTGTGATACCAAACACCTTATATAAACCACCGTTCCTGTGATACCAAACACCTTATCTAAACCACCGTTCCTGTGATACCAAACACCTTATCTAAACCACCGTTCCTGTGATACCAAACACCTTATCTAAACCACCGTTCCTGTGATACCAAACACCTTATCTAAACCACCGTTCCTGTGATACTAAACACCTTATCTAAACCACCGTTCCTGTGATACCAAACACCTTATCTAAACCATCGTTCCTGGGATACCAAACATATTAAAAAACCCAGTTCTCCAGGGTTATACAACAGCTTCAATATACAAGCGTTCCTGATACCAAAATGTTAACTAAACAATTGCTCCCGAGATCCCAAGCTACTTGACTAAATCAGTGTTACTGTGATACCAAACATCTGATTCAAACCAGTGTATCTAAGATACAAAACAGTTTATATAAACCAGCGTTGTTTGGATACTAAACAGCTAAACTAAACCAGTTTTCTGGTTTACCACGTGACTTAACTAAACCAATGTGCCGTTGATACCAAATAGCTTAATTGAAACAGTGTTTGAGTAAACCAAACCATACGTAGTGCTAATAGAACACCTCATCCGGTGTATACAGCAAAAGCTTTTGTTAGATAACTCTTGTAGATCTGATTTAAACAAACTTACCGTTATCATGAATATATTCCACACAAAATATCCAGGCCGACGTGCAGCACGACATTTTACGGAAAGTGCCGAACGTTTTACGGAATTATCGACCTGATCAATCACTAGTTCCCTTTTATTACATTCAGTATGAACATATAAATGCCACTCTTGTTCATCTACAAATGATTGTCTGTTAACCACGTGATGTTCTTCTTTATCTTCCATAAGTTCACATTCACTGATTGGAAGTTCAGATGCTACAGTAATCGTTAAATCCTGTGAAGAGAAAATGGAACAATACATTCATGTACATTTTGGTGAATACTAGTAAATATAATGACACAGTAGAAAGGAATAACCTGTATGAAATGGTTGAAATCATCAATTTGATATTGATTGCATAGAAGATTTGAATCACTTGTAAAGAAGCTACGTTTGAAGAACATTATGCCCCGTCCTAAAGATGCATCATTGGTGAGAGGATTTTAATTAAACTGATGACTGTAGAAGTGAGTACGGATGATATACATAGATAAGATCTTGACGGTCTTTAAAGCTCAACAATGCTTAAGCTATCGGACGGACAAGAATGTTCACATAATTGTCAGGTGGACATTGACCTTTGACCCAGTGACTCAAAATCAATAGGGTTCATCTACAACACACAGGCAATGTTTCTACCAAGCTTATACCCGAGAGGTCAAATGTTCCTTAAGTTATTGCGCAGAAATGTATAAACTTAAATGTGTTCATGTATTCTAGTACTGTATGTCCACGGTGGTGATTCATAACATTGCGGGCTTAAGTTTGTCTCATAACCAAGAGTGACAGACGAGCTCTGCCGTGCGTTCGGTTAAGGCTAACACTCGCACGAGTTAAGAAACTGTGCACGCATTTTGCAACCGAACGCTCTGTTTGCCAAAAAGTACGCGCCCACTGTGCGCCCACTCGCTCGAGCATCTCCGAGGTAGCTAGCGAAGGGCGCGTACTTTGTGGCAAACAGAGCGTTCGGTTGCAAAATGCGTGCACAGTTTCTTAACTCGTGCGAGTGTTAGCCTTAACCGAACGCACGGCTGAATCATTAGTTTCAAACGTCTTTCCCTGTATAAAAAAATGTAACACGGACGCATGTCACCAACAGCTATCTATGTTTCCTTCACAGTAATACAATTGGACAGAAATGCAGAGAAGCGAAATTTACGAGAAACAGCTGTTATACAGTAGAACATTGGAACACGCCACGCATATGTATAACAGTGGTTGCCAAACACAGTCTTAGCTTCCCCGAGTTATGCGAGAATCGATCCTACTTATTCCTCGTTTGAATTATTTAGTCATAATTCTTTTAGTATGTCATATGAAATGATTAATACAGGAATTTATAATCAAGTGTTATTATAGAGCCGCAGGAAGGTCCCATTGATTACAACTCAGGTACAGTTTTTAATTGAACGAAATGTCAAGGTCAGTATAACTGTAGTCTGTATTTAATGTTCAATCTTTCAATTTCAGGAGAAAGGTGGTTGTCAGTTTGTACTAAATATATTTGAATATATAATATTACACAGAATGCTACACATATGTACTGATATCTCGAATCATACCATACCAATTATCGGGTACAATATGTACTGATATCTCGAATCATACCATACCAATTATCGGGTACAATATGTACTGATATCTCGAATCTTACCATACCAATTATCGGGTACAATATGTACTGATATCTCGAATCATACCATACCAATTATCGGGTACAATATGTACTGATATCATGAAGCCTACCATACCAATTATCGGGTACAATATGTACTGATATCATGAAGCCTACCATACCAATTATCGGGTACAATATGTACTGATATCTCGAATCATACCATACCAATTATCGGGTACAATATGTACTGATATCATGAATCATACCATACCAATTATCGGGTACAATATGTACTGATATCTCGAAGCCTACCATACCAATTATCGGGTACAATATGTACTGATATCTCGAATCTTACCATACCAATTATCGGGTACAATATGTACTGATATCTCGAATCTTACCATACCAATTATCGGGTACAATATGTACTGATATCTCGAATCTTACCATACCAATTATCGGGTACAATATGTACTGATATCTCGAATCTTACCATACCAATTATCGGGTACAATATGTACTGATATCTCGAATCTTACCATACCAATTATCGGGTACAATATGTACTGATATCTCGAATCATACCATACCAATTATCGGGTACAATATGTACTGATATCTCGAATCTTACCATACCAATTATCGGGTACAATATGTACTGATATCTCGATTCATACCATACCAATTATCGGGTACAATAAGTACTGATATCATGAAGCCTACAATATCAATTCTCGGGTACAATAAGTACTGATATCTTCGGTGTAGATCGAAAATTGTTTTATCTCGTGAACACAAGATTTTAAATTTTTACACTTGACTACGCTGCTCGTGAAAATAGTTCGCCTGATGTTCACTTGATAAACTTATTTGTGTCTACGAACGAAACATACAAACATCCCCGTATGAAAAACGTCACCCGTGATATATGACATCAATTGACCGTTTGGACATATTGCTCTGACCAATAGACTCGATACTTAAGATAGATATAAGTTTACCTGTACATCAAACGGAAAATCGTCCAGCTCCAAATTCTCCATAAACGTCCCTTTTGCGACCCGTTTCTCATATATAAACGCCTCAGCTTTGTCATTGTAAATTATTCTGTGACGTATCTGTTCTTTAGGGTCTCCGAGGGAGTTTTCTATATATAGTTTGGGGTTCCATAGTCGGCTGAAATCGACATTTTCTGCCTGCAAAAATAATTAGAAATATAGATATATTTGTATATTTTAGAGAACATGAAATTGTGATATTCTTAATTCAGAATGCAGCCTTATCATTGGTCAATTTTAGAACAGCATTAAGAACCAACCAATCAGAAGTTAACATTTACAAAATGATTCCCTTGTCTAAGAAATGTTGTTTCATACAACACGGATTGCATCAAAACCACGGTTACCTACTTTTCCCGTTCATTATGAACATTATTATAAAAAAAGTTGAAACTCGACTGATCACGTAAAATTTTACAGAAAAACAGAACAGAAATTTTACAACACTTTATCATTACACTACGGTGGCTGCAAGGAGTAATATATGTGACGTAAACTATCAGCAAACATTCAACAACAAACAAGTAATCGTGTTAATAAGCCGTTCGAAAACAAACTACGCTATCTGTACAGCTGTTGATTGTGGATTTTATAATCAGAGGAACATTAGAAACCTGGATATGTACACAACGAATGTAATTATCTTAGATTCACTGATCAAAACATTGACACCTGCTGTAGAACCACTATCCAAATAAAATTCCGTGTTGATAATACATATATAGAAGTTTTACAGTGTCATCCCAAATTAGAGAGCCAGCCATTTCTGACTTATGAGACACCTACTTTCTGAGCTCATTTACTTCCTGATTATTATCCTTTAATGCCAGGCACCAGACAGGAATGCGTACGGTGACCATTATTTAACTAGGTGGCGGCTCAACAACCGGCCATATCAGAACGGACCTCCGACCTCCCGCACCCAATGCTGATGCCTTAACCACTCGGTCACGACAGACGGTGTAATAAGATGAGGACAATATGTTAATACCACAATGTTGAACCGTAATTTCGCATAATCCAATTTTTCACACATTTTATACTTACAAGTACGGTCGTACATTTCTGAAATCAAAAATGTAACATATTCGTTAGACACTTTTGTAAGCACACATTCGAGCTCGAGCTTAATGTATCCAATTCATATCTTGTATCATACAAATTGTATATACATGTATATAGACAAAATTTCAAGCAACCGCGACCAACCTTTAACAACAACCTATATGCTACCAAAATACGTAGGACGAGTTTAAGTATGGGCCAAATCGTACTGGTCTGATCAGAGTTATGACCCTTGATTATTAAAACAATTATATGTGAGTCTACTATCTTGATCATCTACAACAATAGAGTCAATTATTAAAACAAAAATGTATATCTAAAGAATGTAACTGCTATATAATGGAAGTCGTTTTCCAGATTGTTGGTCAAGTTCGATTTTTGATCCGATCGCCCTAGTAACAACTCAGTTATTTCCCTTGATTTAGCAAGAAACAACATTAAAACTTGTACACACTCTAGAAAAGTTAATACAATGTCAATCTCAATAAGATTTGGACAAAAAGTGTATGGTTGAATGATCTCGAATTCATATAAAATTCACTAGAAGTGTAGCTGATTTAGCAAAATCCCGGTACATACACTCAACAAAGCTTATAAGCGTGCAGTTATAAATATGACCGTATCTAGGTCAATATTAGTCTGATCTTGCTGAAATTTTCAACAAATTAGCATAGATACCTGGCATAATTTTTATACATTTAATGTCATACATCCTCAGATGCAGGTATAAATATGACCGTATCTAGGTCAATATTAGTCTGATCTTGCTGAAATATACATTTCATGTCATACATCCTTAGATGCAGGTATAAATATGACCTTATCTAGGTCAATATTAGTCTGATCTTGCTGAAATATACATTTCATGTCATACATCCTCAGATGCAGGTATAACTATGACCTTATCTAGGTCAATATTAGTCTGATCTTGCTGAAATTTTCAACAAATATGGCGTATATACCTGGCATAATTTTTATATACATTTCATGTCATAAATGCTTAGATTGAATAAATAAATTCAATAAATGTGATGATGCTTAAAAAACAAAACTGCAGATCCCTCTTAAAGATGATCTAATTGATTGAAAATAGTCTAATAGCGCGTGTGCGCACTCTGACTCAACGCACCGTGTTATCTACATTGATAAATTCGACCAGTGTATCATAATCTACACATATCCAATAGCCTATATACACAATTTCGTGCAGAAATGTTAATAAATAACAAAGTTATTCGACATTATAAAAGTTCACACTTATAAGTTTGTTAAGTGTATAATCAATAAAAAAGTTATTCGACATTATAAAAGTGCACACTTATAAGTTTGTTGAGTGTATATTGCTTCTGATCACTATATTATTGCTTAGATAAGATCATTAATGGCAGAGTTATGTACCCTGATTCAACAATAATGATACTATATTGATTGTCCCAGAAATACGCCTAAATACAACACATGCAAATTCCAACTTCTGTAGGCATGTGGTTACATATTCGGATGATGATAACTATGCTGCATAACAAACTGGGTTATAGTGATCGACCTTCAAGTTCAGCAACAGACAAGTACGGATCATGTTTTTTTTGCAGTTGTTAACAAAGTTTGATATAGTCAGCCAATGAAAATATGTTTTGGAAACCGTTAACCAATAGATATAGCGTACAATGAAACAGTATTCTCCACAAATTTTGAATCTACAATGCGAACTTGACTTAGGTTAAACTACATTCAAATACACCGACATCATATCTTCGCAAAACATTATAATGTGACTGTCAGTAGCGTAGATGATATCACCCCGGGGAGGCTACAACTCTCAGCTTGGTATATTTACCTGTGTTCATGTTTTTCTCAAGTTCATTAATATCACACCATTACTAACTCCGATTAGTTACTGTGCGCATCAAGTAATTACAAAGGTACACGTTTCTAACGGAGCATGACTACTGACATATGTTGCTTCTGCGTTACTTTCTCTTTTCAGTCACTCATTCCCTGTCACGTGGTTTCAGTGTTCCATTTCCTCGATCGTTTGAGCGCCGCTGTACGATTTCCAACCTCTTCTATAAATGACGTTATTTGCAGAAAACGTCATATGTGACGTCACCATGTAGAGCTACTGACAGTGAGCAATATTTGACCCACACAAGGTAATAAGAAAACATATTGACCATATAGAGTAAATATTGTTTCCTGCTTGCACATAGTGACGTCATATGTGACGTTTTCTTGAAATGACGTCACTTACAGAAGAGGTTGGAAATCCCACAACAGCGCTCATTTTGTAATATTGTTCGATAACAATTATTACCATATCGAACGACTTTACATGTACATTGAATGATATTGAAGTACATAATTCAAACAATTCATATGGTGTTTTATTTTCGGCGCAGTCGTACTAACATGGTTTTGCTATTTGCATATCAATGTTGTATGAACCAATCAAATCCTACGTTAACCACCAAGGTAATTTCTCTTCAACCGAACAACGTTTGTAACTTTGATGCGGATTGGTTAACATTTTGGTAATAGGTTTATTACCTTACCGAAATCCACTGAATGTCGGTGAATTTACCAAAATCCATTTTTGATCTGGAGTGACCAGCAGACGTAACATCACGGCATTTTTTTTATGTTGTACAACAAATCTTAACCTTCGAATTGCGCCCACCCAATATATTTCTTGTTAGATTCTGATAAAGTTCTACATACTAACACTTACTGTCGCTTGCTGTCCGTCAAGTGTGGGTTCCCGCCATTTTGCTTTCACAATGACGTCAGCATTGAACTGTTCTTTGAGCGTATCAATTTCACCCACTTTAAAAAATTGGACCACGATTTCAACCTTGACCTGAAAAAAAAAGAATTCATACTTGCACGTGACTACCAACAAACATACTGCGTCAATATTTCTCAAACAAAGAATTCATACTTGCACGTTAATACCAACAAACATACGGCGTCAATATTTCTCAAACAAAGAATTCATACTTGCACGTTAATACCAACAAACATACTGCGTCAATATTTCTCAATTTTGCTAAAATCGAGTCACCTTTGAACTCGACAAAATCAAATGGCTTGATAGTGGGTTCTAAACCACTGTTCATATGAGGTTTGTTGCTTGTAAATACATTGTCTGACATACAATGAATAAAATAACATTAACTATGCCTGCATAGAAAAACAAATACCCCATTAAAAATAAATAGGGACTACATATATTAAGATACGTGCATTTTAACGGCGAAAAGCTGTATTCCATTTCGTTGTTAATTATAAAAGAGAGAAGATGTCACAGGGAACGCCACATACATAAGACAATACCTCCCCACACAGACCCCAAGGGAAATAACAATCTACAAATAATAGGGACTGAGGAGGTGTAAGGGTAAACACGGGAATAGGGGAGCAAGGAATGGTCTGGCCAACCATCGAAACAACAATGGAGAATTTAAGGGGACAACAAGGAGGGAAGCGTTGAATGGATGGAATATATCACGGAACAAGCCAAGAAAGTCAGTAATCATACGCTGAATGGAGGAGAAGGGAACATAATTTTTATACTTATTGTTTATGTTCATCAAAATTTCCAATCAAAATGTAGATATAATTATTAGGGATGTCAACGAATGGCCATTGTGGAATTCGAACATTCGACCTTCTTATGTAATGATAATACATTCGAAATTCGAAGTTTAAATTTATGCTTATCAATTTTGTGCTTTGATCTTATCAATCAAGTTTGATAACCAATAATTTCAGGGCCTTAGTGTCATCACCAGAGTGTTATATCTCTCTTGTCCCCTTATATACAACATGACATGCAAATTAACAACTGTAGATATTATTGTCCAACGTAAAATGTCATTTTAAATGCGTAAATGCCCATTATTGAAATTTAATACACATGCATTCAGCTTTTATATTGAAAATATATTTTATCGAATATTCGAATGCCGATTCAGTATTCGAATATTCTGACATTCAATCGAATATTCGATGACATCCCTTATATTAATTACGTAATGTGCACTGTCTTGTATACCACTCTAGGCAGCGATTCCACATAAACAAATGAGCCAGCAATGTGGTTATTCAAATTAATACTATATTTAAACACCGTACCATACCTCATGGCAATTAAACTTTAATGACTTCTATAACTTCAAAGTATACAAATAGTAAATCCCAATAAATCGTCTAGTTCAGTAAAACTTTGGAATTCTATAAACAACTGTTTGAAACTTTAAAACATTTTAATTGTTTTCACAAGAAATTCGAACGAACGAATCACTTGTAAGATACATATATCGCATCGTAAATCAATTTTACTCCACCTTTATAACTTTTTAATTAGTTCATGATCTTAAAAGCTTCAAGTCAAACTGACTTGTGTGTTCCAACTACAACATTAACACTATCATACTCTGAATATAGTAATTCATAAATCATGATTTATTAAGAACAAATTTGAATTTTAAATATAGCAATTTTATTGGTGTATTATTTAACAGCAAACAAACGAGTTTCTCTTGACTGAAATATTCAAATATATGTTCTGGAAAATAACAGTCAGCATATTGAATACTCGGACCACGCCCGAAAAACGGAATACGGATTTTATACACATGTCGCAATTTAATGTATATACTTAATGTAACTATCATAATACGCAAGGGCTCTAGAATATTTTTCAAAGACGCTTGTCCCGGACTAATGGAAATGTAAAATTTGACTTGTCCGACATAGATAGCTAGTTGTCCGAGAATATCAGTCAATTTAGTAACAAATAAACATACACAATGATAGCTCCACAATCTGAAATTCATAACCACATGTATGAGTTTGTGGGATTGTAAGGTTTAACTTACAACTGAACAAATACTGATGTTGGTAAGCTTTAAAAACGGACTTGTCCGGGACTAACTTCAACTCAACTGTTGGTAGCCCGATTCACTATTAGACTAGTCCGGGACGTCGGCCTAGTGGATTTCTAGAGCCCTGTACGCAAACTGACATTTAAAGTATAAACACACTTTTACTTTGTAAACAATCAATTATGCAATTTCAGAATTACGAATGAATTTAGTTTGGAATAATTTCTTGAATGCGCAGATTCTGATGTATGAGTGATAGAAGGAAGGAGTAAGAAATAAGCCAGAAGTACTGATAAGGCGTAAACAAATGCTTGTTTCAGGTTTCCCGACCTACCCTATGTTTTTTTGCCCCGACCCTACAATTTTTTTTCGCGTGTAAACATTATTTTTTTGGGGAAAATTTCTTCTTTTTGGGAAAATTTCTTCTTTTTGATAAAATTTCTTTTTGGTATTATTATAATTTCTTTAGGTTCATATTTCTGCCCAGTTATTAGACGATTTACGAGTATTCCAGCTTTAGAACATTATATTCACCATGATTAAACAATATCCATGTTAAACGGGAAATGGTCTTACAGCACATATTCATTAAATTCTATGTTTAATTTGCTTCGTTTGAAAATAAAAAAAATCTCCAAAAAAATCCGACCTACCTACCCTAATGTTTTTGGACATGCAACCTGAAACAAAGTCTCAATAATGAATTGTTCTACAAGATGCTTCTCAAAGTGACGATGCAGTCGCCTATATGAGAATAAAAAAGTTCAAGTTACAACGTTCACAACACAACAAAACAAACATTTAATATAAATACATTATGGTGTTCTGAGACATCTATATAAATGTAAGATTGTCAAGGTAAACGCAACATTGGGTCAGACCATGGCTTATATTAACACCAATTCAAAATGTCATCAGTTTGGTATAACCAACATTTATATGTAAACTATTCTGTAGTCTGTATGTAATACTTTACTAGCATGGCTTTATTTAGACACTACAATTTATATATATTTAATAGCGAATATAATACTGGTCTGATTAATATAATATGTTTTCAATTCTATTAACGATCCGTATGAACATTGATAATTGGTAAAAGAAGACAGATGGAAAGTTCAAAGGAACTTGAAACAAAACATGCACTTTAGAAAAGATCGTAATAAAATAGTAAACACTTTTATCAAGGAAAATGCGTTAATATAATAGACTAGCGTTTCGACAAAATCAGCCAATATTTTAACCGTAATTTACAATCTATTCTTTCATTAAATACCGCTTAAGGAAATACCTCAGAATAGCTTATCTCAAGTGATGTACGGATAACTAATCCATTGTTCATTCTTTGTTTACATTGGCATGAAATATTCAGTGTATTTACATCTAAAGCTTCACGCACCAGTAACCCTTACTCTATAGAAGCATGGTCCGTGAAAAGACGACTACTATTTTTATAACTGCCGTCTTATAGGTTTACAAATGTTGAAGAACCTGACAAAGCCAAACTACTCCAACAATTGGTATTTTCTTCCATGAATGGTATTTTGAATGCGTTAATTTCAAATTTCAATGCTCATGTTGATTGAACTTTAACATAAACATATAAGGATTTATTCACTTTAAAATATGAAATATAGTAATTAAGATAATGCACGACAAACATACACAGTGTCTCAATCACGTATAGTTAAATAAAATCATAAACGTACATAAATTGTTTGATGTAATATCTATCTATAACCGTTGTAAAAACATAATATAATCTGTACTTGTTGTTAGAAACATAATGTTATTATAATATAATAAAGTCGTAGAAAACTGGAAATATACAATTATACAATATCATTTTTATGCATAAAACATGTTACAATGTTTATAGCAAACAAAAGTCAATACTGCTATACATAATGTAGAAGAATTACATGGACTTTCAAAGAGCATCACAAATTTTACATCATTTTCATGCATTGGTTTGATGTCTACATAAATTGGCAAAGTAAATAAATTTCGCAAGATCACATGAAGATTTATATAACAGACAAATAGTCTTACCCCATTCTCTAAAAGCATAACACTGTGCACAGTTCTAACATTTAATGCGTCATTGATGTTCTAAATGCGACCGTTTTATGTTCCTGCGCAGACATATATAACGATTGATACGCCGAGCAATAATATAATCAACAAGCTAAATTCTCAAAGACCTGGAGAAGACATTGTCTTGCACGTGCAGCCATGTTGTTTATGGTACACATGAGAACCCGTCACTTCCAAACACGGAGAGAAAGTAATAATGTTCTATGGAACGCCGGCACTGTCTATGGTGGTCATGAAAATCTAGTATTATATTTGTTCTTGTAACATCATGTATACAGTTCTTCATAGCGCTGTTTTACTAACCGCGAACGCATGAATATATTACCCGGTCCAATTCATTTCAAAATGGGTGTACACGGTTGTTCGTGTTTTTCCGTGCGCTTTACAGAAAAAAAATCGCAATAGTGTTTTGATAGAAAAGAAAAGCAATCGTCTGTTAATACTTTACGCACGGGTGCACTTTCTTACCCAAATGGACATGGATCGATCCTGAAAGTTCATAAGCCAGTTCGCGGTCAATCTAACAGCACTTTACATGTTGTCCACACACATTTAAACATGTAAAAAACGTGGTTCATAATGTATTAAAAACAAACATGATAATACATTTTCATGACCACCAAAGACAGTGCCGGCGTTCCATAATAATAACAAAATTAAGGATATCGACAGAAACCCAATTAGTGACCCTATAATTGCGATATATTTGGTTTCTATAAATATAAATTGTCCCTAAATAAATGATTATTTTATTATACACTAAGGGGGTAACATAGATATATACCGCGTGAGTGGTTGATATATTATTTATAAGTCTTACGATCAATAAATATTACTCACATAGAAACTCGGTCAGTCAGATAACACATTACTTTGTACGGAAACATTTCATTTATTGGTCGCCCTATGCTTTTGCTAGAAAGAATTTAGGTTATTTGTCATAATCGTCACTGATTGATAATTTTTTTCGGCACAGTCGTACTAACATGGTTTTGCTATTTGCATATCAGTGTAGTGTAAACCAATCAAATATTACGTTAACCACCAAGGCAATTTCTCTTTAACCGAACAACGTTTGTAACCTTGACGCGGATTGAATAACCTTTCGATAAAGGGTACGTTACCTTGTACCGAAATCCACTGAATTTCGGGGAATTTACCGACATCCATTTGGGATCTGGAGTGACCAGCAAACGTAACATATCGGCATTTTTTTAAGTTGCACAACAAATCTTAACCTTCATATTGCGCCGACCATCTCTTTAAGATATTTCTTGTTTTAATTATTCTGTCGTATATAACAAATTTGACTAAATGCATTAACAAGATTGTGCTATGTATCTATGCGAAATGCAACACATTTCGTTGTGTTTATAAAACATATAATTAAATACAATTACGATACTCATACGATATGTATTCTGATTTTATGTTTTGATACTTTAATATCTTTGATATTCATTTCGTCGAATTATCATGAAGATTTGTGGTAGGTAAGAAATATATAACAAATACAAAATATTTAGAAGAATACTGCGCCTCTCATTTCGGTGACGCCATAACTTGACTGGTTAATTGTCAAAAAACGCGGTAAATAACAATTTAATAGCAAGTGAAGTTCTCGTATATTATATAACAATTATACCAATACACTTTATTGCTTGAAAACGGATTGTGTTACAAGTGTGTTAACCCTTAAATGTTTATGATTATGACGTGATGAGTGAACAGATGTATGGAACCCTAGTATCTTTTTTTTTTTGAAGGGGATGTATTTTTATTTTCCTCGTAAATAAGTATGTGTGGGTCGAGGATACTCCATACTTTACAAAATAGCAGTTAGTATGCATAAGACAACAAGGTTAGTATTTCAATGAAGTTTAGATTCAATTTGATGCAAATAATTTGAATAAGGTTATCTTACACTAACGCAGAAATTATTAACTAACACTTGGTTGATTTGTATAATATTCTAGTATCTTTATGATAACATGGCCTTACATGGTACTATAACATATATTCCTCAGTATCCCAACATTCGTGTCTATGGAAGAGCGTTTGTGCCAACCGATAGCTAAAACAATTTCTTTCTAACGAACGTCTAAAAACGCGCTGCATACTTTTTCTGTATATTGTATAAGTATTTAAGTCGAACGTACTGTATACATCTGTCTGATTGAGCATGCCAGCCGTGAGGATATATTCTAAGTCTATTAGTGTACTATCTCTGTAACTACACAACACAATCAGTCCCCATACACACGTGTATTGACAGTGAAAGGTTTTGTAGTACGGTGCAACTTTCAATGTTACGCTCATGACTCATTCGATTTTGCCTTTGGATATATTCTATTGAAATACAGTTAAACCTCGATAAAAAGACCATGCTCGAAACCCTTGAAAACTTGTCTTCTTATTGGGGTGGTCTTAATATTGAGATTGAATAAAGAGCAAATCAGTGAAATTGGAACTAAAAAAATTGTTTTCTTAATTTTGAGATGGTCTTATTATTGAGGTGGTCTTAAAGTCAGGTTTTACTGTAATTAATATAATATGATTTGTCAGAGATATATATATATATATATAGTTTATTTCAAGATTGTAGGCCTTTGGCCCATGAATCACATGTATAATACAGAGAATATAGTATAAAGTCACATGTAAACACAGTACATATAGTATTCAGCATAAATTGTACAATAGTAATTATTATGTGTATGTAACGAAGTCTATAAGTCAGGTGTAAAACGTTATTGGCTAAATCGGTTCCAGCGTAAAATAAAGGGTTAAGACGTAATTACGTAATCTAGTGTTTATATTAAACACTAAATGTATTAACGCGTTCGTTCAACATGATAATTGTATAGAGTATCAAATTTGTCCAGGTTGATGTTAGAAAATTGTTAAAGTGAAATAAAGAAATGTATCTCATCATTGTTTTTCTTTGCACGAGGCTGGTGCCAAATGTTGATCAAGTATGAACATAAATGATCAGGTTCTGCCAAGTATTTGTAATATGTTACGTCAGTGAGATTGCTAATCTGTAGTACTGAAATAACTAAAAGGAAATGCTGTCTAGAAAATGGACTTACCATAAACATTGAGTATTTTAGGGCGAAACATACCACCATAGAGAACAGCGGGCCTGACTTGACCAAGATATACATTTGTATAGATTAGACGTGTTATAGTTTCCCCTTATTCTGCATATATGAGTGCATTGAAACATGTTCCGGAGTAGTAGTACTAACATGGTTTGTTTCTATTTGCATATCAGTGTTGTGTAAACCAATTAAACCTTACGTTAACCACCAAGGCAATTTCTCTTTAACCGAACAACGTTTGTTACCTTGACGTGGATTGGTTATGGTACTTTACCGAAATCCACTGAATTTCGGTGAATTTACCGAAATCTATTTTGGATCTGGACTGACCAGCAATCGTAACATCTCCGCATTTTTTATGTTGCACAACAAACATTAACCTTCAAATTGCGCCAACCATCTTTTATCAAGATATTTATTGTTAGTGTTATCGTGATCTGCAGCAAAATATACACATGCATGGCGTATTTATTGAAACGAAGTCGAACGAACAGATGATCAGTCACGGACCCACAGTTAATATAGCACATTTCATCAAACTCGAAAGATACTAACACAAACAACATCTTCCTAATGTAAGAAATACATATTTTCTTTCATATATCGAAACATATTCACGGTGAAATTTGTACAATCGCAAAACAATACATAGACAACACGTGGAGATATCGGCCACATCGGACATTAAATCAATTTGATTCATGTTTAGTTTATGGTTCTACCCAGAAGGCGCTGTGAGATCCCATAGAACGCTGCTTCCGAATAACGTTCATGAAAGAGCTTTCAAAGGAGGTGATGTATACCCAACCCGTATGAGAAGTCTCCCAGTTTGAATGAAAATAAGCCAATTATAACAATAATAATAATAATATAACGGCCAGCCAGCGACAAACCTGATGGCTCCCCGACCCAACCAGCTGAGTACCAGCAGGGGACAACACTGAGTAAACAAGACTAGACAGTAGAATTGCGAACAGCAAACTAACACTGTTGCAACTATCTGCCATTGCCTTGAATTACGAACTAACAACCAGCCGCTGAATTCAATGCTGACGACCTTCTCTGGTTTGACCCTAGAAGTCGGAATACCCCGGCGGTCGCTTTTTAACATTGAATTTTGAACGACGGAATTAGTGTTGTCATTATTAATGTTGATCAAGATCGCATTAGAAATACAGGGAAACACTTCACAATTCAATTCAGAACTGGCAACCAGTTGTCACATTTTAGTTTATTCGAATTTCAAACTTAAAATTCGTCTGCAATTTTGAATTTACGTCTACCCTTTAGCTTCATCAGCATTATTTTATTATCTTGGTTTTATCCAAGCTGGAGAGTTTCATGAGGACTGCAAATACATGCACTCTGGTCCCATGTTCACAATAGATCAGCTGATCTGGATCTAGTTGATCCATAAAAATATTTGCCATTCAAGCTCATGAAGCATTTGGACACTTTTTCCAGTACTTCTCATAAACATACACAACAATACCTAAAATTCTTCTAATTTACACCATGAAAACATACAAAACTTTACCATGATGTTGAGAATTGATTTATTATACTTATGACAGAAACTGATCTGGATCAAATCAGGATAAATTTCCCAAAATAGGTCATAACTTATGAATTTCCATATTTTTCTTAATATGCATGACATGTGAATTTAAAGTCTCAAAAGTTTTGTAGGATGTTCAAATTTGTCACATTAAGTAAAAATGTTTAACTTTCCATATAATTTTATACAAAGCCCGTGTGCAGTGAATGTGATACGGTGGGTCAGGGATACACAAACAAAACAGTTTCGTAACGTTCGCAATTGTTAGCCGTAACTGAACGCAGGGCTGTACACAGTATGATAATTCAACAATTGAAAATAGTAAATGAACTTTAATCACATAAATTATGAGCCGCGGTCTGTGATTCTGGCGCTTATGGCAAAATTTAACGAAATTTACTTTTTGCTTGCATTACAAAGACGCATATCTCCTGATCACAAAGATAACCTTTTTATCAAAATCCAACGTCGGAAAGTTGTTTTGTGACCAATTTGAAAATATGTGTAAAAAGTGTTTTTTTATGAATTTCGAAATTTATTTCATTTCAAGTTTAGTGTCAATGGATACAATATCATTGAATAATGTATATAGTGTGTGCAGTAGAAATGTTTGTAGAGAATCCATATCACATTAACATAATTATATGACATATCTAGTTTTGATTTTTTTTCAGTAAATTCGAAAAAAAACAGTTGCCATAGTAACCGTTATGTTAAAAATACCAACATACCATAGCGTAATTAATTTATGATTTTGTCTTACATCACATCTTAGGCTGTCTTAATAAACACAAGAGGACTGAAGCGGTCCCCCCTATAGATCCGAAGACTATATTTTGTATTGATTAGTTTATGACTCATAACATACATTTAATACATATGATCTAACTACGGTATTTACTGGATTAAAGAAGACATACACCGGCCCTGCGTTCAGTTACGGCTATCAGCCCTATCGTTTCGTAACGTTTTGCAATTTGGTTCCCGTGTGCAGCTAATGGGCTATGGTGGGAAAGGGATAAAATACAAAACGTTCGCCACTGATAGCCGTAACTGAACGCAGGGCGGGTGTAAGGGTTTGTTAGCGCAATGAACGCTTGGCTTTCCACCAAATGCAGATCATAAACGCCAAGCGTCTGTCATGATAAGTAGGTGATAGAGAAACATATGAAACATGTGGCGGGGGTGGTGTATATTAACTCTCAAAATAGCTCAAGTCTGTCAGATAAAATGTTCCTATACTGAATTTCATGATCTTTCCCGTTAGATATATACATCGTTAACCTATCTATTCAAACAGCAATCGTTATCTGTCTTTTTTAGTGATGACGTACATGTTTGTACAATCTGTGAATACTTATCGTTGGTAAAACAGAACGAAGAACCAAGTACTTTATATTTATAGCTACACGTTGTAAATCGAACACAACAGGCAATTACCCGCATCTCTTGTTTAAAACATCGTAAATAATATATGTGGTTGAACACGTGTCAATACTATGTGTTGTTGGAGTTAAATATTTCTCATATTAAAACATATACAGAAATCTGAGAACATCACTCTCAACTGGGACACAGTCAATGTTGACAATATAACTGTCACCTGGCACACAGTCAATGTTGAAAATATTACTGTCACCTGGCACACAGTAAATGTTGACAATGTTACTGTCACCTGGCACACAGTCAATGTCGACAACATAACTGTCACCTGGCACACAGTCAATGTTGACAATATTACTGTCACCTGGCACACAGTCAAGGTTGACAACATTGCTGTCACCTAGCACACAGTCAAGGTTGACAACATTACTGTCACATGCCACACAGTCATGATTGACAACATTACTGTCACCTGGCACACATTCATGATTGACAACATTACTGTCACCTGGCACACAGTCAAGGTTTGACAATATAACTGTCACCTGGCATCAGTCATGATTGACAACATTACTGTCACCTGGCACACAGTCATGATTGACAACATTACTGTCACCTGGCACACAGTCATGATTGACAACATTACTGTCACCTGGCACACATTCATGATTGACAACATTACTGTCACCTGGCACACAGTCAAGGTTGACAACATTGCTGTCACCTGGCACACAGTCATGATTGACAACATAACTGTCACCTGGCACACTTTCATGATTGACATCATTACTGTCACCTTGCACACAGTCATGATTGACAACATTACTGTCACCTGGCACACAGTCAAGGCTTGACAATATAACTGTCACCTGGCACACATTCATGATTGACAACATTACTGTCACCTGGCACACAGTCATGATTGACAACATTACTGTCACCTGGCACACAGTCAAGGCTTGACAATATAACTGTCACCTGGCACACATTCATGATTGACAACATTACTGTCACCTGGCACACAGTCATGATTGACAACATTACTGTCACCTGGCACACAGTCATGATTGACAACATTACTGTCACCTGGCATACAGTCAAGGTTGACAACATTACTGTCACCTGGCACACAGTCATGATTGACAACATTACTGTCACCTGGCACACTATTATGATTGACAACATTACTGTCACCTGGCACACAGTCAAGGTTGACAACGTTACTGTCACCTGGCACACAGTCATGATTGACAACATTACTGTCACCTGGGACACAGTCAATGTTAACAATATAACTGTCACCTGGCACACAGTCATGATTGACAACATTACTGTCACCTGGAACACAGTCAAGGTTAACAATATAACTGTCACATAGGACACAGTCAAGGTTAACAATATTGCTGTCTACTGGGACACAATGTTACTGTCCAAAATAAATCCATTTGCGTTAACTTTTGTATTCGTACTTTGTACCGAGCATAAAATCTTATACTATCAAAGACGATAATATTGTTGTTAGGCGCTTACTCTTCTCATTAAATGCATTCTGAAAATTATGAAATTCCAGTTATGAAAATAGATAACGTTCCGGTGTCGAGAGTTATAAAGATCACCTGGTTGATAGTATTAATTAAAACAAGAACATGTATAGAACGTAATACCATCACGGTACATAGTACTTTTAGTATATGATATGTCCCTTCTTTGGATTTGTGTTTAAACTGAAAATCAATTTTCGGGGTGATAACTGCAGCTAAACATATGCAACTTTTGGAAATAATCAATGGTTAGTCAATAGTCATGTTATACAGCACAGTAGAACAAATATTAAAGATACATCTGGCTCATCTGAGCATAATCTGTTTGAATTGTCTTCATCCAGTATTGTTGTTGCATTGGGTAAATCATCTCTAATAAGAACCATTGCAATGTATAACCGATTGAAAAAATATTTTTTTAACCATATTACTAACAGACAAAACTTGTAAAATAGCCTGATTGTCAAAAGACTTGATTTTTTTAATACTATGATCTTCCTCCAACAAGTACGGATCAATACATTATGAGTTCATTCTTTGTTGATGCATGTTTATTGATGTTTTAACTGTAGGAAATATATTTTTCATGTTTGTATCTAAAGGTAAACAAGTGAGCAATATTACTTTAACCGGTCGTCAATATAACACTATTTTACAACATTTCCATGCTAATATGTAGATGTGTGATTCCATCAAGTAGATCATTTACACACATAATCCGGTAGAATATAGATGAGATGAACTACAAACAACGCTGAATATCTAAGTCTTACAACAAGGCCTGATTGGCAACCTGTTGTATAATCTGAACACCACGTGTTACGCAATACTGCATTCAGTCATTTCGTTCTTTTCACTCCATTTTTTTTCATTCATCGGATTTCTTTCAATGTCTAATCGTTAATCTGTTTTTTTTACGTTTCAGCGTCTACCTAACATTATAATTCATTTCAAAGAAACGTTTGTCATTGTAATTCAACGTGTTGTTATTTATAGCAAATTGTGAAACAGCTGACGGCAGTTTTTGATACCTGGATGTATTTCTAAAAATAATAAACGCGATAATGAACTAATCTGAAAAACTTACACACAACACACAGTCGCTATGACTTTGTATTACATCAATTTTGTATAACCCCTTGTACTATCCCGATTGAAAACTGATAGCACCATTCGTTTCTGGTAAAAAACGTTTACTAAACAATTACAAACAGAGACAATTGAACGTATCAGTAGAAATTAAAAAGTTATATTCGAAATTTTCGTTTGGTTTTTAATTCTTCTTTTCCATTTTGAGAATTAAGGAGTTGAATGCACTCACAATAGAGATTGTCGCACGTGATCAAAATGTGAAATTGTTTACAGCGAACAGATGCTATTTATCATCTTTGTTGAGGTCTAAAAATGTTTAAAATACAAAACAACTGTGTCATGTTGGGTACATTCTAGTCCAGCCACGGACGTCACATTTCTATACCGTCGCTGCACGAAGACGCGTGTGATAGTCGGAGTACAGAGACACGTATGCGGGGCTAACTCTATACCCTACAGGTCGTATATGCAACATAAAATGACGTTATTGACGTTCACCCTAAATCTCAGATTAAATCAAGGACTGATATGCATATCGTCATGTTCTCTCGAAGATACGCAAAATATTCATATCCACCTAATCATATGCAAGTGTTTGTCATTCCATAATATCTCACATGACAGAAACAATATCGCCAAGACGTTAGTAATACTTCCAATCTTATCGTTTTTGTCTGAGACAATAAACTGACGTGACTTGCACAGATATTCCGCCAAAATCATATTCAATATATTTAGACAAGAGCCAAAAAGACATTTCTGTTGCATTAACAGCACTTATGTCGTCCTGTTGATCGTTAGTTAATTAGTTAAAATAACAATTGTTACCGCTATGATTTACTTTTATTACAAAAGTATTGTGCTCGGACACCGAGAACAAAAGGTGACCGAGTGACCATAGGCGTATTGTCCAGTTTGAGCCAGTTTTGTCTTCATAACAGAGTGAAAATAAATACAAACGGACATACTTGGAGTAGTATGGTTTCCCGTCAGACTGAAAAGGGTTTTGGTACCCACTGGATGACGTATATTGTTATAGGGATGTTACATTAACTCTGCTCCTACGCTCACATCAGGTAAACAACGGGTAACCAGGAACCAGAGATACAAATCACTTAAAACATATTTCGCAATTTTCGTTTCAACCGAACAAAGAAAAATAACCATACAAAATGATCTGCATTATATATATAAATATCAATGAAACACATATTTGCTTAAAAGGGAGAGAATAAGTTGCTACAGGGAACGCCACATACATAAGACAGTGCCTCCGGGAAAACAACACTCCATTAACCATCAAACCCAGGAGATGGTTAAAGGGGGTACATACGTTAGGGAACAGAGGCGCAAGGAATGGCATGGCAGACTATAAGGAATAACTAGGAGAATCAAAGAGGACAAACAGTGAAGGGGGGGGGGGGATTAATTGATGGACAATATCACAGGACAAGTCAAGACAGCTGGCAACAATACGCCGAAAACTGAGCAGAAAACAGCATGAACACTTTAAAAATGACAGAATTGCACAGGGGAAGGGAAATAATGTACATGGCCCACCTGTTACGTAAATATTTGAAAGGATGGGTTGAACAACGTTGTTGCTACCTTGGCTAATACATATTTGATAAAAATTAATTGCAATGCAATACCAACTAAAAAAAAATGTTTAATCACGAAAACTGCAAGTCCTTTTAATTTATATAAAGTACAAACGACAGAGGAATACATTCTGAGCGTATTCTTTGAAAATCTATTGATATAAAATATTATAACTGTATGCATTGTATGTTCATGTTTGTTTAGGAACAAAACAATGACCATGATCTTACGTTACTTGTGATAAATCTAAAGCTTCTTATATAAGTATTGACTTATCATAATGATAGTTTCTGGAATCGTTTGATTGTATATTTTACCCAGACTGATGCTTTAGAATACACGTCGGACTAATGCTATAATTGTTATCTCATAAGAAGCAAAAATCCTCAGAGTATTATTTATATTGGGCACTGTTATTTAACCCATTGAGGAGATCCGTTTTTGATTTTGATCGTCTGGTCTGCCAAATGGAAACAAACATGCAGGATACTTTTAAGCATTAGATATGAAGTTTGAGGAGTGAGTATGAGGAGTTTTATGATAACATTTATATTGAAAACTGGGACTACAGTGGTGACATCATCACTTACAGTGGTGACACAATCACTTTCAGCGGTGACATCATCACTTCCAGCGGTGACATCATCACTTTCAGCGGTGACATCATCACTTTCAGCGGTGACATCATCACTTCCAGCGGTGACATCATCACTTTCAGCGGTGACATCATCACTTTCAGCGGTGACATCATCACTTCCAGCGGTGACATCATCACTTTCAGCGGTGACATCATCATCACTTTCAGCGGTGACATCATCACTTCAAGAGGTGACGTACTCACTACAGTGGTGACATTATCACTTACAGCGGTGACATCATCACTTACAGCGGTGACATCATCAAGATTCAGTGAAGATTCTCAAAGTGTAACATGGCAACCGATAGATCAAATACTAACTTCAGAGAATGTAAAGTTGAGGACGAAGAGATGAATGCCATAAGAACATAATAGCATACTTTTTTGATGGACATGTACACCGTTGAAGTTCTTATCTCGTTAACAGCAGGTATATTCTACAATATCACCACACGTATAATGGAGCATAACCTTGTGAGAGTAAACGTAATATAATACATAATTATAGTCTTTGTACACTTGATGTAGTGAAAACAATCAATTACCACTCGAAACATTGCAAACCGCACATGAACAATTGTTCGTGTAGTTCACTGGGATGCTATAACAAGAAGGAATATATCTGTGACCACTTGTCCAATGGTGTAATTATCTTACGTGTAGCAATGTCACATACTTTTCAAAGCTATTTGATAATTTTAAGAATTATCAATATGATAGTAAAAATACGTTATCGAAACTAACCCATATTATTTAATACTAATCGAAAAAAGGAAAAATATATTACACATATTGCTATTTCAATATAGGATTATTTGCGTGAATCGATCATGATTTTGGGTAAACGTTTAACAGTAACTTTGAACGTCAAACTGCTTGATAAATATATACATCAAAAGCTAAACATAAATTACTGATTGATTAAATGTATTCAGTATTGGTAAAATGTGTGTAATTTTAAATCGAATAAAGGATTTGTCATGGTTCAGTCAACCTTGGATAAATAAGTTGAACAAATAGTAAATTATAACATCTATACGATAGTTGATGTACTGTGGAATGAAATCCACAAGAATACAAATTTGTTGTATTTCACACAGACACAATTTAATTAACCTGTAGAAATACATCATTCCAATTTTGTATTCACTGTAACTGTATAGTGTACTTACCAGTTCTATGTTATGTTCTTCTTCTAGAATGTATACTAATGTTTTTTTGCAATCCCGCTTTTCTACATTTTGTGTCTGAAACAACATTACATGTTAAATTTGCTAAATTTGTAAAATCACTTTACATAATTGTTTACCATGTAAATATGACTTTGATTCTATATGACTTTATATGACTTTATATGACTTTATATGACTTTATATGACTTTATATGACTTTATATGTATTTATATGACTTTATATGACTTTATATTACTTTTATATGTATTTGTATGTATTTGTATGTATTTGTATGTATTTGTGTGTACTTGTGTGTACTTGTATGTATTTGTATGTACTTGTATGTATTTGTATGTATTTGTGTGTACTTGTGTGTACGTGTATGTATTTGTATGTACTTGTATGTATTTGTATGTATTTGTGTGTACTTGTATGTATTTGTATGTATTTGTATGTATTTGTATGTATGTGTATGTATTTGTATGTATAGGTATGTATTTGTATGTATTTGTATGTATTTGTATGTATTTGTATGTATTTGTATGTATTTGTATGTATTTATTTATGTAATGGATGAGAAACACATTGTTTAAATCCTAAATAAAATGTATGTTCTGTTCTATATTCAAAGTAAGATTTCCTAGCTTGGGCTATTTTTGTAAAATATATAAAACGTATCATATTTGATCATATTTGAAAATCAATTTGTCTACATTTTACTTCCAAGTCATAGCACTGAGCTAGGGTCTTTTTCACCAACGTTTTAAGACTGAAACTCAGACTTAGACTTTAAAATTGCAAAAGTTAAATTTACCAGCATTTCGTTTTCATTAAATCTAAATGGACGAACTTTGGTCAGAATAATTCCCGTTGCTAACTCTACACTTTTGCCGAGTTTTATGAAAATCTATTCTGTTATAACAACTGTTATATATAAGATGAACATTTAACATTGGAAAGTCTAAGTCTGAGATTCAGTCTTCAATTTTTTATGCATAATGCCCCAGGATTAATCCGGCTTTTTAATTATTCACAAACGTCAATTTTTAACATGTAAGTCGTGCTATTTTAGGTTGTAAGTTGTGTAGAATAAATTTAAATGTTCGAAATTTTATGACCACGTGACGCAGTGATCTAGTGTAATAACTAGTTTTCTGATCTCATACATTCATTTTTAAATAATGTGCGATAATACAAGTATTCACTTTGACATATTATCAAGATAACATACGTGATAACAAAAATTATGACGCATTTTATACATATATATGCAACATGTTTTCTGTTTTTTTTCTGTTTTCACTGAAGAAATTATTGTGACCGTAAATGGTAGAAAATGATCACATTAGATGGAAAAGATAGAAAAAGCTTGAAGAGACGGTTTCAATGATTCCAAATACTCAAAACCGCCAAAAATTGAGGTTTGGAGTTCTGGAAATAAGGCAAAGATATGTTGATAAAAGCTGGATATAATATAAATTAACATTTGATGTACACTCTGATTTCAAATGTCATTTACGTTGTATATAAAGAAACCAATGATGTAACAAGAGAATACTAAATGACGGGACACATATCATCTTAATTCTCAATATTTGAAATACTGATAAATCAACATTTTCAATTGTGATTAAGTGTACAAACTGATTTTAAATGTCAGTTACGTTGTATATAAAGAAACCAATGATATGACAAGTAAATCCAAAATGACGGGACAAATATCATCTTAATGCTCAATAGTTGAACACATTTATCGACAATGGCAGATATGACTTATGACATATAAACGTAAAATCCAATAATACTCTGATTTCAAATGTCATTTACGTTGTACATAAAGAAATCAATGAACAGATAAGATAAAACACTATGACCAGACCAACATCATCTCAATATTTGAGCACATATAGCGACAATGGCAGATATGACTTATGACATATAAACGTAAAATCCAATAATACTCTGATTTCAAATGTCATTTACGTTGTACATGTACATAAAGAAATCAATGAAATAATAAGATAATAAAATATGACGGGACAAATATCACCTTATTGCTCAATATTTGAAATAATATAAATCAACATTTTCAAATGTGATTAAGTGTACAAACTGATTTCAAATGTCATTTACGTTGTACATAAAGAAATCAATGAAACGAAAAGAGAATATCACATATCACATTAAATCTCAATTTTTGGACACATTTAGCAACAATGGCAAATATGACTTATGACATATAACAAAAATAGAATACAATACCTGAGGGTGGTGATAAAGGCCATCTTTCTCAAATATTATACCATGTAAATTACATGAACTACCACAGTGAAAATTGTGGTGCATTTTTAACAACATCACAGACAAACATAATCAAGTTACCCGTTGTTATAACACACGCGCAAATATTCCATCTCACATTGTGTAGAATATTTAACACTATTTAAAAATCCGGGTAGAGCACAGAAAATAAAATTATTGAATGTTAAAATACAGATTTGACTTCTGTGTAAGAGTTTGAAAGTATGTTAACACACTCCACATGTAAATATTTGTCATAATCCAAATTTTGTGAAGTGACGTGCATACAATACACATATGTTACCGTGGATTAACATAATACTATGCACCAACCAAGCATTCCCAGTCTGCAACGATGATACGACTTGTGTTCAGGTAAACATATGTAGTTCATTTTGCATAGGATTCTGGCATTGTGTCAGCAATGACATTTACACATGAACATTGTTCGTTATGTGACTTCGGCTGTTGACACGGAAACGGTAAATGTATGTTACATGTAAAGCAGACATGCTTGTGTTATGTGTTATATTTACAACATATATCTATAAAAAAACATACCCCCCCCCCCCACTGTACTGACAGACAATCAGTTTTGTGTACAACTTTTCTCATGTATTCCACCAACAATGTTTGAACAACCAACTTGATGATCCGGGCGTCTAGAACATGACCCACTCTTCAACAAAGCTGACTTCAAATCATTTTCACACATTAGACAGTCTAAAATAAGAATCTAGTTGATATTCATAGTTTTTGTGTTTTCCGTACGAAAGGCAAACACTGACATTTACATGTGTTACGAACTTACATGTCCCGTCGTCATCGTCCGGTGACAATCATGACCATAGACAAATAGGGATTTTTTTAGTACAAAGGCAAACATAGACATTTACATGTGTTACGAACTACCATGTCCCGCCGTCATCGTCCGGTGACACTCATGACCATAGATAAATAGTTGTTTTTGTGTTTTCAGTAAAAAGGCAAACATAGACATTTCAACATGTGTTACAAACTACCATGGCCCGCCGTCATCGTCCGGTGATAACCAAAGATACAGAAATATTTGCTGAACATCATTGTGTCCAGTTTCCATCACATAAATTGGTAACTGTATATGAAGATGACCTGTGGCTGTTGCATGACACGAACTGCACTCACTTATGTACTGTGTCACAGTAGATGGTAAATCATAAATCAAATTGACAAAACTTCCCTCCAATTTTATTGACGAAGAACTATAAACGCAAGTGGACGGTGACATGGATACTCGAGTCTTGGAACCCAGAAAAACGGAATTGACTTTAAGGTCTCTAGGGATCATGACTCATACGGAGGTGTCCACGAACTACCTGAAAGAATAAATGACCAGCCATAAGAAGATGGCCATAAACTACCAATAACTGACCAAACGGAGGTGTCCTTGAGCTACCTGAAAAGAATAAATGACCAGCCATAAGAAGATGACCATAAAATACCAATGACTGGCCATACGGATGTGTCCACGAACTACCTGAACGGAATAAATGACCAGCCATAAGATGATGACCATAAAATACCAATAACTGACCAAACGGAGGTGTCCATGTACACGAACTACCTGAAAGGAATAAATGACCAGCCATAAGAAGCTGACCATAAAATACCAATGACTGACCATACGGAGGTGTCCACGAACTACCTGAACGGAATAAAAGACCAGCCATAAGATGATGACCATAAACTACCAATAACTGACCAAACGGAGGTGTCCATGTGCACGAACTACCTGAAAGGAATAAATGACCAGCCATAAGAAGATGACCATAAAATACCAATGACTGACCAAACGGAGGTGTCCATGTGCACGAACTACCTGAACGGAATAAATGACCAACCATAAGAAGATGACCATAAAATACCAATGACTGACCAAACGGAGGTGTCCATGTCCACGAACTACCTGAAAGGAATAAATGACCAGCCATAAGAAGATGACCATAAACTACCAATAACTGACCAAACGGAGGTGTCCATGTCCACGAACTACCTGAAAGGAATAAATGACCAGCTATAAGAAGCTGACCATAAACTACCAATAACTGACCAAACGGAGGTGTCCATGTCCACGAACTACCTGAAAGGAATAAATGACCAGCTATAAGAAGATGACCATAAACTACCAATAACTGACCAAACGGAGGTGTCCATGTCCACGAACTACCTGAAAGGAATAAATGACCAGCCATAAGAAGATGACCATAAACTACCAATAACTGACCAAACGGAGGTGTCCATGTCCACTGACCAAACGGAGGTGTCCATAAAATACCGAAAAAAAACATATGACTCACCTTACAAAGGTTTCACTGAAATACCTTAAGGAATAAACGATTATGTTGCAAGCGGGGACTGTATTTCAATTCTGATATGGCATAGAAGGGTGTAAGACTATTTTCTGGGAAAAAGTATGGCTGTAGTTTGACTAGTATAGATATACATGATGTAATTAGCGAAGGAATTCAACTAATTATTATACGAGATATGGTTTTGCACAATTCTGTTTTCATCGTTTCCAACATATGATGTATATTCAACATTTCGGGTAAGATAAACAAATATCGACAAGATGTAATTGTACGGAATAAATGTACTTGGGAGTGGAGTGTTAAATACATGCATACACTACCCTTCATGTCGCCGAGACATACATGTATGTGTAATATATATGTATGTACTGTATATACGTGTATGTACAATACGTGCATGTACGTACACTATATGCATGTATGTACAATATATACATGTATGTACAATATATACATGTATGTACAATATACCGGTATACATGTATGTACAATATATATACATGTATGCACAATACATGTACATGTATGTACAATATATACACGTATGTACAATATATACACGTATGTACAATATACCGGTATACATGTATGTACAATATACCGGTATGCATGTATGTACAATATATATACACGTATGTACAATATATACACGTATGTACAATATACCGGTATGCATGTATGTACACTATACCGGTATGCATGTATGTACAATATATATACATGTATGTACAATATATACACGTATGTACAATATATACATGTATGTACAATATACCGGTATACATGTATGTACAATATATACACGTATGTACAATATACCGGTATACATGTATGTAAAATATACCGGTATACATGTATGTACAATATATACATGTATGTACAATATAAACATGTATGTACAATATATACACGCATGTACAATATATACACGTATGTACAATATATACACGTATGTACAATATATACACGTATGTACAATATATACACGTATGTACAATATATACACGTATGTACAATATATACACGCATCTACAATAGATACACGTATGTACAATATATACACGTATGTACAATATATACACGTATGTACAATATATACACGTATGTACAATATATACACGTATGTACAATATATACACGTATGTACAATATATACACGTATGTACAATATATACACGTATGTACAATATATACACGTATGTACAATATATACACGTATGTTCAATATATACACGTATGTACAATATATACACGTATCTACAATATATACATGCATGTACAATATATACAAGCATGTACAATATATACACGTATGTACAATATATACACGTATGTACAATATATACACGTATGTACAATATATACACGTATGTATAATATATACACGTATGTTCAATATATACACGTATCTACAATATATACACGTATGTATAATATATACACGTATGTACAATATATACACGTATGTACAATATATACACGTATGTACAATATATACACGTATGTAGAATATATACACGTATGTAGAATATTTGCATTCCGGCTTCATGATAAATCAATATTTAAACTTCAGTGACTTTGTCACCGCATATTCCCTAAACTGAAATATAACCTGCCGAGTAATATGCAAACGTGAGTCGTGTTTATACCGCGGATAGTCCTACATTATTTGAAGACACAGGTACTTTACTGGTACTTTGACTTAGTGTTGTCAGCTAAAAATAGCTCTTACAACTCAACGTACCAGAAGAAAATAATAGTCAGATTAGAAAAAAATATCTGCACTAGTTTGTTATATCCATTATTGCGTAGAAGTGTGGAATTCATTACAGATTGAGTTTCTCGTGCAAATTATCATTGGATCATTACAGGAATTTTAATTGCTTACGATTTTTATGTTGGGTGATACACATATCCGTAACATGTAAATAATGTCCATGGACCAAATGAAGCTCAACATTGTGAGAATCTATTTGGAACACAATACATGTCCATTGTCACGCATCAGAGATGTGACCGCGACAAGTTTATCTGTAAAACTAGTGATGGATAATCGGACACATTTTATAATCGATTGTCGGTTTGAAAATTCATAATCGAAAATCGAATCGGAATTAATCGAAAAAGCCATGAAACTGATATTTCGTGTTCTCATTCCTGACACCTGCGTAAAATCTGAATGTCACATGATAGTGTCACGAGTTCTCTCCCCTTATCCCTTCTAGAGTTATCTCCCTTTATCCATCCAATTGTATATGTAAAGTATGTAAGAACATACACTATAGATGGGATAAAGGGAGAGAACTCTAGAAATGACAACTAGATTTCTAAAAGATGGTCAATGTGTTATAAGAGAAGCATTCTTGTGCTTAACATACAAACAGATATAAAACATGGTGTATGCAGATCGTATATAAGCATTTATGAAGCTGAGTGCATATCAAAGACGGAGTTGAAAACATTAATGGAAGAAAGGTTAAGAGACTAATAAAAACACGTCATAAATAAAGAAACAAATATCGTCATTTCTTACCCCACCATGTTCCTATAATGATAACAAATAATTAAGTTTTAATTTGAAATAGTAGAAAATTAACTCTATATTTAAACTACTAATTCGACTAAGCCTTGGTGCATCTACATATATTCCATTGTGGAGTAATATGATGAAGAGAAATAAGCTATACAACCAGTATTACATGTTATATGTGTAACAGAACTTAATAAAGGTTAAAACAATGAGAAAATATACCTAGGATATACACTATCATATAACGGTACTTTTTAGCACAGATTTTTATATGTGTAACATAACTTAACAAAGGTTAACATAATGATAAAATATACCTAGGTTATACACTATTATATAACGGTACTTCATAGCACAGGAGTGTGTCACGAGTTCTCTCCCTTTATCCCTTCTAGAGTTATCTCTCTTTATCCCTTCAATTGTATATGTAAAGTATGAACATACACTATAGAAGCGATAAAGGGAGAGAACTCTAGAAATGATAAACGGAGAGAACTCGTGACAATCTCTGTTAATGTAAATAAAATGTGTATGTAATGAGGTAAAAAAGACAATGTACGATACGTAATAACTACGATGTTATTTACGATTAGGTCAAAGCGGGACGTTTATTTGATTGTTAGATGCTTTTGTTGAGAATATAACGATGAGAACGAGTTTTAATGACCATTTAGCAAAACCCTCTGGAGAGCATTTGACGTTGTCAATTGTATGTAATAACCAACTAGCTGTTGTAAGTAAGACCAAAGTCAAAAATGAGATTACAGTCTTTGTTGATCGAGTAAACACCTCAACAGACCTTCCCTTTATAACGAACGTACTTCGTACTTATTGTACAATCGGACTCAGATTTGATATTTTATCAATCAGGATATAATTGCAGTCGTTGCTAAACAAGTACACCGGAACAGGTCCCAATTAGGGGCCACGGTTGATTGTACATACCTTATACTGTGTTTGTTTTTAAAACTACAACAAGCGTGTGATAATAATGACTTTATTCAAACCTTTTCTCCTAATGGTCGGTGTACGATTGGTTTCTCCGACGATTCACGTTTAGAGTGATCACTCTCTTCGTCACTTATCACTTCTTCCGTAGTCATCATATTGACAAGGTTCATTTCGTAACCCATCATCTTTGCGCATGCGTGAGACGATAATTAGATAAATGCTAAAAAAACTGATAGTTTCTTCCAGGTAGACCAATCAAAGTTCGACATTCTAGCAAATTGACCAATTACCGATTACGATAATCAAGTTTTACATTATGTTTTTATAATTTTAAATTACTAAATGTAAACAAATTAGCATTCTAACTTAAACAGTATGGTGTTTAAAGGCACACCTGAGCGTTTAAATGCAAAGGTAATATTACTCCAAGCTTATAATGTCAATATTAACACAGGGATCACAAAGTTCATCCGCTATATATGTCCTTAACAGTGTACATGTAACACTACGCGGAGAAAATATAGTTCCATAACACATACATCAGTCTTCTCTAAAACCATGACAACTCTGCAGCATCAGACGCTTGAAATTACAACATGTATATTTACTCAAGCGTCAACCTGTAAATGTTGTAGGTACCTTTGACAGATGTTTATAATTGACAAGATATTCATACCTGTGTTACAAACTCGTGCCAATAGGCCAGTCAGAAAACATCATTAGACTAAACGTGTTGCTTACAAAAACAGCATCACAAAAATAATGTGAGACGTTGTTTTGTCGAAATTATCAATATTCAAAATTTGATCTATCAGCCAAAACGAAGTCGCGAATTATGATGAAAACAGGAAACAGAAAGCAGATTTGTTTTTTTTGTGCAAAATATTGTACTCGATCTTTAGCGCAACCAATTAATAAAATGACAACAGAAGTATCAGCCAGAAACTATGAATTATTTCAGATGTACCATAATTTACATATAAATACTCTATTAATTTATTTGTAATAACATCGCATGTGTAGGAACAATTTATGTCATAATTATAACTAGAAGCAATTCGCTGTTATCGTTAAATTCATTCCAAAATAATCAAAACGTTATATGTCAGTAATTATGTTGGTCACTCCACGAAGGATGTTATATAAAGATGTTCAAGTGTGCCCAATTTCTGACAATTCGTTAGAAATGGGCAGAGATCATGCAGACAATTATATTACACTAATCAATTAGCAAAAATGTTTCGTGACAGAATTTTCTCGCTATTCATATCAGAGTAAATGAGTCCTTACAAGACAGTGAGGCAGTTCGAGCACCAACTATAGTGACTATGGTGACTATGGTTGATGATAAAATTCCGTCTGGTCCGATTACCTCTTCGAAATTTGAGGTTTTAATAATATATAGAGGTGTTCCGAACATTACACCGATTTAGTACGATTGATATATAGTCGACATTTGGAACACCTCTATAGGATTTTCAACCCTCCAATTTCTAAGAGTGACCAGAGTCGTAAGACTTTAGATGAACTAGACTGAGTGTTATCATCCAACCATAGCCACCATAGTCAGTGATCAAACTACCTCATTAATGTAAAAAATAAATGTACTACACCATAGACATAGACATGCATTTAAACGATCAGACGTTTTTTTTCTCAAGAACACTATAAAACTTAACTGTTTGCATCGTTAATATATTTCCAACATCATGCGTCGTGACAAATCACAAAGTAGATACGCTTTTTTACACGGCGAAATCTTGACATCTCGAGACTGCAAACCATCTAAGTCACCTCATCATAATTCTACTTCCGGTGTTTCTGCAAGCACTACTTTTATACGGTACACGTATCTTATTCACATCAAAGAAACAACTGCACACGGTGTAATGCAAAGGGGTTATGATGCTTTAATAGAGATGAGTTTTGTGTACCTAAATGGATGTGACATTTAAGTCACACCACAGAAAAAGGCAATATCAATAAAACAAGACAGGAGTGTTATCATGATGACCTACGCACTATTGTTCTGATGGGGCATATCGAGATATATTTCATTATTCATAAACGATTCAGTTTTGCGTTAGATAAATTCCGTGCCAAAATATGATTCTCTGCATTAATAGATACTTCGTGTGTTCAATATACATTGTTTGAAGTTGTAAAACACCAACATTTTATAATCATACACATATGATATCATTGACATTGAAGTTAGTTATAGTCTGCGAAATTCTAGGAAGGTCCTAGACGATGTTGTCCCAACTTTTGGTTCTGTCATTTTGTAGGCTTTTGTTATTTGTATGCTCGTGTAGAGTAAATGTAACGCATTTGTGCATATAAAATTACGGTACTAAACAATAGAATATCACAGAAGACAGAAAGCCAATACGTGTCTTGTGTGACGGGACCGATATTGAAGAAGAATATCATTTAATATTTAACCAGACTGAGCAACTAGTTAACACATGTATTAATACTCTGCAAGCGTACACCAAAACATCAGCAAAATTGTCAAGGTTTGACATGTAATTGACCAGACGTGAACTGCTGATACAAACAGAGCATACAAACACACCCTCATAAAATATTATATGTCTAGCATTTTCCATATACAATATCAATTTATTGCATGAAACATGTTACAATGTTTATAGCAAACAAAAGTCAATACTACTATACAAAATGTAGAAGAAATACATGGATGTTCAAAGAGCATCAACAATTTTACACAATGTTCATCAGTGCTTTGATTTCTACATAAATTGGCAAAGTAAATAAATTTCGCAAGATTACATGTAGTTTTTTGGATTTCCACATATAAGATTCGTAAATGTGTGTATGTTTGGCCAGGTGTAATGATAACGTTTGAAGTATTGAACTCTAAGATTTTGGACAAATAAGTAAAAAGTGATATTCATTTTCTATCATATTCATTATAATACTTTTACAGTACATATGCTATAATGTGAATACCACTAATTAAGAATTAATTAATACGCATGCACAATATTACTACTAATGTAGTATCTATAAGCACCAAGCTTGCCTGAACAAATGTTAGACCCAGTTATGCTTTACCTAAACCTTTGTATTTCTCTCTCTCTACAAAGACCAGCTGTCTACTACGTTGACTTATATTCTCCCAAGTTATATATAGATGAGTTCGGCACAGATAATACCCAGCATTATACACATGAACACATCAATAAACTATACGAAAGCAATGTAAGATAATGCTAAACATATGGCACCTGATAATTTCACATAAACAAACAATTGTCGCTCTTGTCTGTCTGTGTGTATGAGTGTAAGAATCTTCGAGCTGATAAGCCAATACATCTGAATATACCCATTTTGTTTATCTTGAAATTTATACTCACCCACCCCTTTAGGGCAACTCGGTGTACAAAACGCACCCTTTGTATTCCGTCGTATATATGTACAGTAAAACGTCTTCACTACGACCATCCTTTGGACTCTTGAAAAACTGGTCTTAATGTTGAGGTTGAATAAAGAGCAAAACAGTGAAAATGAACTTGAACTTTTTAGTCGTGTTCTTTATTTTGAGATGGTCTTATTATTGAAGTGATCTTTAAGTGAGGTTTTCCTTATATGATAATTATTTAGCTGTAAAGCAATAAATCAATGTCTGATAATTGGTGCAGTGTGGGTACACATGTATATTATTTTATCATTCGTCTTGATAAGTCTGGCAATCAAATGAAGCTCAGAGGGGTACGCTACGGGAAAGGGAATTCTCTTTTTGAGACACCCCGTTTGATGCCTCTCCACTTAAAATATGAACCAATCAAATCGTCTTTTTTGTTGCATATTCAAACAACGCGTTTCATATACAACACTTGATTGGTGTAAATGTAGGTCAAAGGCAATAGTATACAGCTACGCCGAAAACAATGAATTCAAGAGCTCTGCAAAGTACCAAGTATTTCAGTTAAGTTCGTATGTATAGTTTTATTTTACCACATACTTGCTGGCTTAATATCTGTTATATTTTTGAGCTACCTAGTTTTGATATTATTGAGCAGTTGATAACAAAAACATGAAACATTCCGATGTAGGAAAAGAAGTTATTCTCTGAGATCAGTAAAATGATAAGGTTTACGTGTTTCATAAATCAGCTTGTCACAAAGCTGGACACGAGTATACAAATACACAAATTAAGTTACAAAATCTTGCACATTATACTCGAGCGGGTGACTTTCTGAGGACAATGTCCGATGTGATCCGATTATTGGTTAGTCCGAGATCTATAACAATGTACACAGGGCGATAGTTTTATTCTAACAAGCAACTTGTTTTACAGCTCTCATCAAATACATTATAGCACATTAAGCCTTAATTTATTAATCATTTTCATAAAAGAAACATCATCACAGACGGAATTAGCCGATGTAATAAGGTTAACATCACTCTAGGGTATATTTATGTATAGAATTCGTGATGTCTAAACTATGACTGTATGACCAAATATGGTCTCATTGGAACAATTGGCGAGCAGCTATTAATGAGTATACCACAGATGGATGCCTGTACAGAGACGTATAGGGAAATCATCCAAACATCGTGTATATGTTGGGTAACATAACATTCACAGGTTATCATTAAATGTTTAACATCGGGACATATTACTTGCTGGGTTATCTGACTTGGGATGTGTTCTGTAATGCTGGACATGTAAGACTAAGGAATGTGTCAAACAGTATTCTATACGACACACTACACTTCACATCCCGGTCAAAGTAGTGTTACTTTGTGTTTGGACTGAAAATGATAAAAAAAATCACCAATACTATATACATGTATGTATAGAAAGGACTACAACTCTTAACTGATATAAAGGTATGCTTCGAAGGAACCTGGAGAACGTAGGTTCGAATTTTACATACTCCTTCATTACTTACCACGCCCCCTTGTAATACAGTACGTCCCGCCATATTATCACGCCCCCCCCCCCCCTTCTAAAAACAGTACGTCCCATTATATAATACCGCCTCATAAGACGACAGAACGGTCTCTTTTTGTATAAACGCATACTCCGAAGTTGATTGATAAATTGTTATAAACAAAATTGTTAAAAATTATATCAACATAAAACAAAACACGAGAAAAGCGAAACAACACTAATTGTGTACGAAACAACACTAATTGTGTACGAAACAACACTAATTGTGTACGAAACAACACTAATTGTGTACGAAACAACACTAATTGTGTACGAAACAACACTAATTGTGTACGAAACAACACTAATTGTGTACGAAACAACACTAATTGTGTACGAAACAACACTAATTGTGTACGAAAAAACACGAAATAAGTTGTTCACTCTTACAAAACAACGACTATGCAACTATTGTTGTTTTCCTGGAATATTGGAGTATACTTACTGTAAAGTATATTCTCTCAACTCCAGAAATTACTCAAACAAAGATTACACGCGTTAGAAGAGCGAGAGTTGTGTCCCTTGAATGATAAACACGTTCCTACGGCAGTAATGAAAATTTTCTCTCGAGATAAATGAACGATAACCAAAAACGACATTACATCAACTTGACATTAAATACCCGGTATCAATCACCTCTGAATATTTACTCAGAAAAGTATTTGTTTTACTTGTGTGGATATTGGTTCTAGCGATGCATGCAAAAAAAACCACCAACATGTTGTCTTTTCTTGTAAAGTGCATACTGCATGTGTGATGTAAATTTTATATCATTATACTGATGAAGTCTAAACAACACATATACTCTAACAGGGATTTGCCTGACGCAGAAATACTGAGTCCCTGGCTCCCTTTTCTTTCTAGGAACTTCCATTTTCAATTTACTGTGCATCCCTGGGACCCCTAAAATAAATGTTTGTCAAGTATAAACTGCATATCTTGGAGCCTACACATTTACTAAAGACTCCCAATTTGTCAAACACAATGGATCTTACAATCCCAAGCTGGAAAACTCTGCACGGAGATATTTGTATATTGTTATAATAACCTCCGAGTTACATACAAATATACAAAGAAAACGAAGACAATACAAAGAAAACGAAGACAATACAAAGAAAACGAAGCCAATACAAAGAAAACGAAGACAATACAAAGAAAACGAAGCTAATACAAAGAAAACGAAGATAATACAAAGAAAACGAATCTTATACAAAGAAAACGAAGACAATACAAAGAAAACGAATCTAATACAAAGAAAACGAAGCTAATACAAAGAAAACGAAGCTAACACAAAGAAAACGAAGATAATACAAAGAAAACGAAGCTAATACAAAGAAAACGAAGCTAATACAAAGCAAACGAAGCTAACACAAAGAAAAAGAAGCTAATACAAAGAAAACGAAGCTAATACAAAGATAACAAAGCTAATACAACGAAAACGAAGCTTATACAAAGAAAACGAAGCTAATACAAAGATAAAGAAGCTAATACAAAGAAAACGAAGCTAATACAACGAAAACGAAGCTTATACAAAGAAAACGAAGCTAATACAAAGATAAAGAAGCTAATACAAAGAAAACGAAGCTAATACAAAGATAAAGAAGCTAATACAACGAAAACGAAGCTAACACAAAGAAAACGAAGATAACACAAAGATAACGAAGCTAATACAAAGAAAACGAAGCTAATACAAAGCAAACGAAGCTAACACAAAGAAAACGAAGCTAACACAAAGATAACGAAGCTAATACAACGAAAACAAAGCTTATACAAAGAAAACGAAGCTAACACAAAGATAACGAAGCTAACACAACGAAAACAAAGCTTATACAAAGATAACGAAGATAATACATCGAAAACAAAGCTTATACAAAGAAAACGAAGCTAACACAAAGATAACGAAGCTAATACAACGAAAACAAAGCTTATACAAAGAAAACGAAGCTAATACAAAGCAAACGAAGCTAACACAAAGAAAACGAAGCTAATACAAAGATAACGAAGCTAATACAAAGAAAACGAAGCTTATACAAAGAAAATGCAGATAGTACAAAGAAAACGAAGCTAACACAAAGAAAACGAAGCTTATACAAAGAAAACGAAGATAATACAAAGAAAACAAAGCTAATACAAAGAAAACAAAGCTAATACAAAGAAAACGAAGCTTATACAAAGAAAACGAAGCTAATACAAAGAAAACGAAGATAACACAAAGAAAACGAAGCTTATACAAAGAAACGAAACTAGCAAAAAGAAAACGAAGCTTATACAAAGAAAACTAAACTAGCAAAAAGAAAAATAAGCTAATACAAAGAAAACGAAGATAATACAAAGAAAACGAAGCTAACACAAAGAAAACGAAGACAATACAAAGAAAACGAAGATAACACAAAGAAAACGAAGATAACACAAAGAAAACTTCGCTTATTTCAATTTGCACAGACTAGGTGTGTTTGCGTGTCAGTGAAAAGTAAATGTGTGAATCTCACAGGTGAAACTGTGTCAGATAAAATCATAATTCGTTTAAATTGAACACTTATGTTTTGTCTCGTTTTCTGATAAATACATACAAATCTATCTACACTATTATTTGCGTCGATAAAACGTGGGTAGTAACACACTGGAACTGTTTCAATTGTAGGAAAATGTTCAGGTGTTTTTTTTGGGGATAGAAAACTAATGAAGCAATCATAAAATTGTGTTGCATCTTCTTGCCATTTCGTTATACATGTATTTCGTGGTCACGTGATAAGATCAAGTCGTATTCAACTCAGGGCGAATTTGTTTGTACCAAACCGGTTTGAATCCAAAACTGGTTTGTCAAACCTTTCATTTGTTTTAACTAACTGGTTTCAAACTAAAACAAGTTTCTGTATTTGTTAATAACAAAATCTTAAACTCTAACTCCAAGTGTGGTTTGTCTGGTTTGATTTATCCGAATAATCGTATACTAGTTAAACAAAATGGTGGACTGATTTTATGGCGGGTGACCGTGCCACTCATATGTGGGGCAATGTTTAAAAACAAATGTTTCTCTGCTATATGGGAACCTGGCTTTAAAATTGTCCACTCTGTTACGTTGCAAAACAGAAGTTTTATAGTTCTCAACTCTGATTTTCTTATCACGCACCAATCAGTCTGCAATCTTGCACAATCAAAATCAAACTACAACAAAACTGAAACCTCAAACCTTAACCAGGTTTTGCAAAACAAATTCGCCCTTTGATAGTGGTTCTTATCTCCTAACCATACGATAGTCACGTGATAACAGTCAAACATGTATTTTCATATAAAGAATGATGTATAAAACACAGTGTTACATTATGGTAATTGTACAATACGTACAGTAAAACCTCAGCTAACGACCACCTCACTAATAAGACCACCTCAATAATAAGACCACCTCAAAAATAAGAACCCAATTTTCAAGTCCATTTTCAATAGTTTGCTCATTATTCAACCTCAATATCAAGACCACCTCAATAATAAGATTCATTTTCAAGGGTCCCAAGGGTGGTCGCATTATTGAGGTTTTACTGTAGATTCTAATTAAATATAATACTATAGCAATTTAGAATACAACCTACATTTTCAGCCAATGAAATGACAGAACAGCTCCCGTTAAGTACTACGCTTATTCATTAAGAATTTCGACTTTTCGCGGGCTTTTTAAGCTCCGCCTACTGCGAATCTTTGAGAGCGTTACCATATTTGGAAATTTACTATTCTTGTCCGTTATAGCTTTTACCCTTTCACACCACGTGATCGTTTTTACACTGTTTTGTTTATGTTTCGTCAAAACAAGAGCGCCACGCTCGTTTATATTTATCGAAAAAGGGGCTTAACACAATTATTAAAGTTAGTTATTGGCTTTGTTGTTTGCTGGCACCAAGTCTATGACAATACTGTTAAGTGTCACCTGCATGGACTTTATCGTTTTTTTATCTGTTTTGACCATTGATCGTTTTGATTTTTGTGCCACTTTGCAAAATCTTAATTTGACCTTTTGGCTACGCACTTTGCTTATCCGTTTATAGGCTGTTCTGAAACCCCAATTTAAACAACTTTATTTTTCCAATAAAGTAACAAACCAAAAGAACATGAACTTTAATTTCAAATGCATGTAAATCAATGGTACATCCATTTTGAAACGCTTACAAACAAGCGTGTGACGCTAAAATCGCTACACACATGTTCCAGATTGCGCGTTGAAATTTGAATGCGTATCGGCCAATCAAAGTGTAGGTTACATTCTAAGTCAGTTAGTAGATATTAAGTAAAATCTTATTGGTAAAGAAGAGGGCTCGCTCGCTACGCTCGCTCCGCCCCTTCTTAATCAATAAGATTTTACTTAATATCTACTAACTATTACATGAAAACGAAGTGATCATATGGAGTAAATATTGTTTCCTGCTCGCAAATAGTGACATCACATGTTGTTTTTTCTTGAAATGACGTCACTTACAGAAGGAGTTGTAAATCCCATAGCTCAGCGCTCATATAGTATACGGGCGTCGAGTTTTTAGCGTGTCTACCTGAGTCTGATAACATGGTTCGTGTCGGATTGTTAACATATATTGTATTTATCATGTCACTACCTTCTCGAGTGAATTTTAGTGATCCAATACAGACAAATAGCTTAAACTTATATCGGTGACCAAGTGCGTTTTACGGAGAACCTCCAATTATGAGTCCTGGCATACACAACAGTTTGATACATTAGTCGAAGGTTGTAACAATGTATGTATGCATCTATGTTTTATTGTAGTATGACATGCGTAATAGATTACAAACTTTGCCAAGAAAATTGATGAAAAAATCAAACAAAGCACACTAGTTTATCAACAGATTCTTTGAATTCGCAGTGACGTACGATACTATGCTACGTCATCAATGCATTCTATAGTCTTTTTTTGCAAAGACGATGTAAGCAAAACATCCTTACATAATGACTGGAAATTTAGGATGCTCAAGATAAGTATCTGGATATGAGCTGGTTTTCAGACAAATCAAGATTTTTAGCCAGTAATATTGCGTTTCTTACACAAGCTTAGCCTGGTGTAATATTTCTAACATATATCTATGCTGATCTTGGAGATATCTCCAACGACAGTCATTGGTGTGTACCAGTAATGACACTGTGTAACGTAGACAGGAGTTTCAAGGAGGTGCACCTGTAGTCATGGATATCAGTAGTCACACCATAGTAGGAAACCATACTGGCATCGTTTGTCCTGCAAACTATTTGTCCGGCATATTTCCGGACAGCCCTTTTAATGACCCCTCTTGGTGCAATATTGATTGGCTAAACTAAGTCGTGGCCTTAATTTAATAACTTGTGGCAACAACTTACTAACTTCTGGCCACACATTACTAACGTGTGGCCACAACTTACTAACTTGTGGCCACAAGATAAATAAAGTGTTGCGGATGTCACCTCAGTGCCGCCGTATATGTCGGATTAGTTTATCATCGTTTACATTATATTCCCCATAAACTATAAGGAAATTTGCCAATCAAAATGGCCGACAAGGGAGGTAAATATGTTAGATGTGAAAACTATGTATACGCGCTGTATTAATGTTATTGAACATGTAACAAACTATTTGTACCACGCATGCTACTATTATTGTCGAATAAGTTCAAACAAATCAACGGAAGCAGAATTTTAATAATGTGTAGTCTTTATTTACTCTATTAACATATGATCGTGCTATGGCTCAATAAAACTGCATCATCTTCGCTTATTTCAATTTGCACCGATCATCGTTTTTAAACGATATTTCTTGTTTTATATAAAACGAACGGCAAATACGTGAATTGTTTGAATCTTTAAATTAGTTTTTATAAGTTCGGCAAGATTGACAAGTTGCTATTTTCTTTTATGATGCAAAGATTTTACTGAACTTTATAGATTCACTAAGACCCAATCAAATAATGATATTATTATGTTTAATTTAAGAATTTCATTATATTTTTGCAGTTTTCCAACTACTTTTTATCCGTATACTTTATTATTAAAAAAAGTCATAGATATTTAAAATTCTACATTCAAAATTATAAAACGACCTTCAATAATTATTTAAAACTAACACATTTGATGAAAATGTAAAACGATAATGGGTTACCAGGTGTATTATGGGTAAAGTTTTCAACTTTCATTTTCCATATATATTACATTTGAAACACAATAAATCAATATTTATCTTAAAATCAAGCAAGACTATCTATTATTTTTATTTCATATTTTCATTCAGACAGTGACTCTCATAGATTATACTTAGTTGTAAGAAAATCTCTTCGCTAGAAGATGTATAGTAAAACTGTATCGATATTTCTGTATATTCATACGAAATATTCACGTTTTAATTTGCATTATCATAAAGTCGAGTAAGGTGACCAGTCATTTTTATTTCCGATATTTTGGTAAGATACATTTCACTGATAAAATATATAAAGTTTAAAGGAAGCTCTCCGTTAGAAAAAATGGCCTTATTGTCGGATACGCCTTTAAACAGTTATGTTTGGCATTGTGATATCAAGGTATTGGTGCCAGAGTCAGCTATCTCCATATACATTTACAAAGGAGTTGGTAGATTCTGGCGCTAACCCCTCGATATGTTGAGAATTCATACGCTCATGGAACAAATCAGTTTCATTCACTTTGCGTCTGCTTCTAATATATTTTTAAGTTGCCCCTATGGTTAACTTGATGTCATACTGCACGTACTCCAAGATACTTGGAAGAGAAAACGATTTATAAATCCATCTGCAATAAAACTCATATCAGATGATATCACAAGTCATACATAACCTGTCTGTATGATAAAACAACACCTCCAGACGGCTACTGATAACACAATTTGTAAGACAAAACCTTCATCAAAACGCAATCATATAAAACCTAAGTTGAAGTAAAGTATTTATTGTCAGACCAATAATGCAATGTTTCGTACGTGCATCTTTATGTTGAATAGGAACAATTGTATTAAGGTTTACGGACCCTGAAAAATCGGTATTTTCCGGGTTATACCGGTACATTTCGGAAGGTCACGTTACCGACCATGTGACCATGATAAACGACCACGTGATCTGGACAATTAGCCGATCGTCCGGATATCTAGCCGGACAACAAGGTTACAGGTTTTGACTTACATAGGGATATTAGAAAAGTACGGTACATTGCATTATTTCGTGCTTATTTGGAACATATACGATATATTTTATTGCAAATATTGGGTATTTTCAATAAGTTCCAAATTGTAATAAAATGACGCTTTACAAACATTTCGCAGGTCTAAAACTGCGTTTTTTAAATGTACTGAGTATAAATATCAAATTCACTACAAACAGTTTTGTGTGCAGATATCTGTCCAAGTCTTATTTCAATGAACGAGTGTTCAACAGTGCAATATCAGTATTATATACAAGTACACATCAAATATTCTACAATGTGTAGACATCTATGCACAGAATGGTTCACAAAATAGCACGAAGTGATTTGCCATCTTACGTTAAGGTTCAGAATAAGAAAAAATGTAGTAACAAATCTATAAACTACGGTGGCATAGAGGTGACATGTGTGAATGATTTCATCTCGTTCCCACGACTTACTAACTCGTTCCCACGCCATTCTTAGCCGTGGGAACGAGAAAAAATCACCTCTATGCAACCGTAATAAAAGTATTCATATCAATTAAATACTTCTACAAGTATGTCTACATGTCAGAAAGAAAAGAAGTGTGCACCATTATCAAATTAATGTCGACATTTAAGTGGTATGTAAAACATGTCACGAAATATTTGACAATTTTTATATAAAGTTTTATACTTTTATCACGTAATGGAGGGGATTTGAATATACAATAAAAGCTCAATAATGCCTTCACCCTTGGGACCCTTGGAAACTGGTCTTATTATTTAGGTGGTCTTAAAACTAAGTATGAATAATGGGCAAAATCGTGACATTGGACTTAAATTGGAAAAAATGTGTTTTTAATTTGAGGTGGTCTTATTATTGAGGTGGTCTTTAAATGAGGTTTTACTGAATATACATTTGTCACGTTATGGAGGTGATTTAATTGTTCATTTATCACGTAATGAGACGATTTGTTTATACATTTGTCACGTAATGGAGGCTAGTTGTCTGTTCATTTGTCACGCAATGAATGCGATTTGTTTATACATTTGTCACGCAATGAATGCGATTTGTTTATACATTTGTCACGTAATGGGTGCGATTTGTTTATACATTTGTCACGTAATGGAGGCTAGTTGTCTGTTCATTTGTCACGCAATGAATGCGATTTGTTTATACATTTGTCACGCAATGAATGCGATTTGTTTATACATTTGTCACGTAATGGGTGCGATTTGTTTATACATTTGTCACGTAATGGAGGCTAGTTGTCTGTTCATTTGGCACGCAATGAATGCGATTTGTTTATACATTACTCACGCAATGAATGCGATTTGTTTATACATTTGTCACGTAATGGAGGCAATTTGTTTATACATTTGTCACGTAATGGAGGCAATTTGTTTATACGTTTGTCACGTAATGGAGACGATTTGTTTATCCGTTTGTCACGTAATGGAGGCACTTTGTTTATACGTTTGTCACGTAATGGAGGCAATTTGTTCATACGTTTGTCACGTAATGGAGGCAATTTGTTTATCCGTTTGTCACGTAATGTAGGCAATTTGTTTATACATTTGTCACGTAATGGAGGCAATTTGTTTATACATTTGTCACGCAATGAATGCGATTTGTTTATACATTTGTCACCTAATGGAGGCGATTTGTTTATACATTTGTCACGTGTTGGAGGCGATTTGTTTATACATTTGTCACGTAATGGATGCGCTTTGTTATTCATTTTTCACGTAATGGGGGCGATTTTTTTTCACGTAATGGAGACGATTTGTTTATACATTTGTCACGTTATGGAATCGAGTTGTTTGTACATTTGTCACGTAATGGAGGCAATTTGTTTATACGTTTGTCACGTAATGGAGACGATTTGTTTATCCGTTTGTCACGTAATGGAGGCACTTTGTTTATACGTTTGTCACGTAATGGAGGCAATTTGTTCATACGTTTGTCACGTAATGGAGGCAATTTGTTTATCCGTTTGTCACGTAATGTAGGCAATTTGTTTATACATTTGTCACGTAATGGAGGCAATTTGTTTATACGTTTGTCACGTAATGGAGGCAATTTGTTTATACATTTGTCACGTAATGGGGGCGGTTTGTTTGTACATTGCCACGTATTGGAGGTAAATTGTTTATACATTTGTCACGTAATGGAGGCGAGTTGCCTGTTCATTTGTCACGCAATGGTTGTGATTTGTGAATACATTTACCACGTAATGGATGCGCTTTGTTATTCATTTGTCACGTAATGGAGACGATTTGTTTATACATTTGTCACGTAATGGAGGCAATTTGTTTGTACATTTGTCACGTAATGGAGGCGATTTGTTTATACATTTGTCACGTAATGGAGGCAATTTGTTTATACATTTGTCACGTAATGGAGGCGATTTGTTTATACATTTGTCACGTAATGGATGCGCTTTGTTATTCATTTTTCACGTAATGGGGGCGATTTTTTTTCACGTAATGGAGACGATTTGTTTATACATTTGTCACGTTATGGAATCGAGTTGTTTGTACATTTGTCACGTTATGGAGACAATTTGTTTCTCAAAATGAATCGATGATGATGATGTAATTGTATATTCAAAGCTGGTCAATATGGTAAGTTGTATTCCTTAATCAGAACACTAACAAATCCATGACATTGTAGATATTTACATGAAGAGTTTGACGACAGAGTTTAGAGATATCAACGCGAAGTATTAGCTCCTAAATTCTCCTTAGTTGATATGTAGAACTAAAACATTAAGCATTTATCGGTTTATATCATATTTTGTCTTGAAATAAACAATGAACGGCATACGAGAGTGAACTAGTACATTACTCACCTTCTCTCCTGAAGAGTGTAATACGTCATTGTCATCCATTCGATACCTGTTACTACTGTGTGTGTTAGACTGTTCTGCAGTTTCATTAGGGTTCGGGGCAGAAGATAACAATTTCAGTACGGACATTTCAAGTCCTAACATGACTGTGGAGTCGGGTTGTTATACCTTACAAGTGTTTAGTGTCTATTAGATCCATTTTAATACATTCCACATTATGTGATATTTCATTTTTTATGAGATACGTTCTCTAAGCAATTATATCCCAAGATGTCGTGAAGCAACAATACTAAAATAATGTCAAACTATATCATGACTATTTTAGTATGGCTCCTGTTGTTTAAAAACACAATAAATGAAGATGCTGGCAAAACTCCATTCGGTCCACTCTTTATACATGTAGAATTTACATAGCTACCATTGTAGTACACTGTAACGTTTTCGAACGTTTTTGACGACAAGTCCATAACATAAATTCCAAAACACGAAGTCCAAAGACGCCAGTCCAGGCTCTCTGTATCGTCCACAACACCGTTAATTCCAAAACACACAGAAATAAGACAGACGATTACGAACAGCTTAATATTACTTCCAATATAGTAACAATTGAACGTCTTTGAAGACATTAAATAAACGTCCATGTTATATAGCACTACTACTGATCAATACTAGTATCTATTTTAGCATACAAACATAATTTTCACAATGTCTATGCTAATCTAGCATGACAATGGAATATTATGTTCTGACTACGTCTCACATTAATGGTATATCTACATTTTTACAATCCAAACTGATTTAAGGTTCATATTAAACTGTGTCGTGCGTTCAGCCCACTCAGTGAATTCGTGCAATGGAACACAACTGTTGGAACTCTCTGACGTCAGATGTGAGTCTGTGATGTCATTATAATATATCCTTTGAACAAAACTCGATTTTTAAGCATATAATGCTGGCGAATAACATAAGCGAAAGGTTCCACTAATATTTCTACCACATTTCAATCTTTTATAAAATATAGTTCCGTCAATGTATATATGTGACAATTAGTTATCCATAAGACGTCTTAAATAATCAGATGTTGTCTATGTTAAATTCCATGTTTCCAGCAATTGTCCATGTAACTGTTGCTTGAAGCACGTGCCTCCGTAAACACTTAATCAGCAAACCATCCCAATTGTTAATCAAGTTAATCATCAATTGTGTTAACGAAACAATGGGCTTTTACGAGAGAAATTTTGTCTATCAATTGACCAATTGTTAAAATGTCTTAACTCGAACGATGTAATTGTTATATATAATCGTTTTTACCTAAATATACCAACAGCCTAACCCTTCTTTTTACGTTAGACATCTTCTATCTAATCAACTCATATATGATATTCATAAATAACGAGAAATTTCTGGTTATTTTCCGATTTTGAAATAATTATCATTTGTTCCTGGAAGCGTGCCGCCAATGGGTGAACAGGCTAAACGCCAGTTGTACGGAACAGATTTTACCGCTTACTGGCATTGGTGTGGAAGATTGGTAAAACCCAAAGGGCTAATTTCGGCTAGACGTATTAGAGATAGATAACAGCCAGTTCTGGAATAAAAGCATTGATTAGTTTGTCTCTAACGATCACTCTGTTTCTATATTTGATAATCGTATTAATAAATATTTACAGGCTATATATAACGGGAGGCTGTAAAGTACATGTAATAGCCTCACTATGATAGTGCCCTAGGTTGATGTACGACCAAACATTGTACACGTTATCCTGTAAGAACGACGACTTTGTCAACAGGTGACGTTGGAAATAAGTCTTAAATGCAAAGGTCAGAATTCAAAATGACAAATGAGGTTTACAGGAAGTGACTTTAAATATTATCACCCCACCCTAAAGAGTATATGCTTAATAAAGTTAACATTTTGGGTTTTATCTATCACAAACAATGTGAAGTTAGAACAGAACATGATGACCATGATGGCCAGGTTTCGCCGAGTTGTACAATAATGATGCTACTCCGATCTAAATAAGGAAGCCAGACATCATCCCATTGGTCAGCATTTTTATGCAGAAGTTACCCATAGACAAATTATATCAACTCATGTTTTCATTCTTACAACTGAAATCAGACAAGAGTCTTGTTCAAGTGACCTATAAAGTAACGTATATCTTGAAAAAAGATGGTCGGCGCAATTTGACGGTTAAGATTTGTTGTGCAACATAAAAATGCCGAGGTGTTACGATTGCTGGTCACTTCAGATCCAAAATGGATTTCGGTAAATTGAGCGAAATTCAGTGGATTTCGGTGAGGTAACGACTACCCCTTATTGAAAGGTTAACCAATCCGCGTCAAGGTTAAAAATGTTGTTCGGTTGAAGAGAAGTTGGTTCGGCGGTTGCACGTAAGATTTGATTGGTTTACACAACACTGATATGCAAATAGCAAAACCATTTTAGTACGGCCGCGCCGAAAAACTAGTCCCCGTTTTAGCAGATGCTCTTAACTCGTGGAATTGTATAAGAAATATTTGTATATAGATCAACTCAATACTGATCTTTCCCACCAAACCGGTCACCAATGCTCATTCCCTCAAACCCATTCACAATTCTTACCATTGGTGTCAGTGAAGAGTTTCCGGTGGAGGTATTCATGTATAACAAAACCCAGCCCCGACTTCATGACAAAATGTGTAGAAATTAATCAGTGTTTCTTTTCACTTCTAGGGGAATGGTGGTGGGCCCTTAAATAGGGGAAAATAGCGTTGTGAGGGGAAAATAGGGTGAAAATAATGTGCATTTAAAGTATACATTTATATGTCTATATTCACTACACTTCTTTGTTGCAGTGATGTAAACATGTAAATATGCTAACAGATTGGTTAGTCTCATTAAAGGTCAATGTTTCTATCTTTCTGACTAAAAATATCAACAATACTGGCAACATATCTCCAATCTAAAAAAAAGCTGTAATTTTTACTGAGAAAAGGGGAATAAAACATACTTTTGAGTGAGGGGAATGGGTCCGAATTACGGCCCCAAAAAGGCCCCCAAAAAACACTGAGAATACACCGTCATGCTAATGTCAACCGTAGATATATATATACAGTAAAGTTCCGTCTTACGACCGGTCCGATAATACGATCACTTTTCCTCGGATCCAAATTTTCGGTTCTTTAATTCAATGGTCCCGGGGTCCGAAATTACGACCAACTCCTAATTGTATTTTATTCTGACCATAGGATCTCGAGGCGATGAATTTCTAAGTTTCTATATACAATGGAACTTATATGGACAAAACACCTCCATATCCACAGGACGCCACATGCTTTGAACCACCATCTTTATTTGGTAGATGGTAACCGGCAGGTCAATTTTGAATTTGGAGGTTTTGTGCAGTTTATATAGTAGGAAAAACCGCCCCAAATCTATGTGGCCTCTTCTTGCAAGGATCACCCGCACATTAGCCATTCTGGTTAATGATAACAATATAATTGTTTGCGGTAAATTATTTCTATCACTGACAATTTGTTTCAGAGAAGATTATTTCAAAGACTTGGCATCTCGTTGCCATGGCTATCACCATTTTGCAATCTGCCAGTTTTATATAATTAATTTGTAAGAAAATCATCCAAGAGATACTTCTGAAAAGTTTTATGAAACAAAAATGGCTGATGTGAATTTTTTAGTGAGAGATATCGAGTGAAGCCGCTGGCGTCGTGTTGATGACGCAAACATACGACCGCGGATCGCAATAGCTCGCCATAAACACTTATAAAATAGTTAGATGAGCTAAAACTCAGTACATCTATGGTTCCCTTGAATACATCGATTCCGGAAGTCAGCTATGTACATGGCATAAAGCCATGTATGCTTCAACAAACAGGAGTAAAATAGTTCTAAATGCATCTGCCAAATTTATAAAAGGTTCATTGTTGTCATAGGAGAATCAGAAATAGCATAATCATCACTAGTTACAATACGTATTATCGGCTCAGTGCCAATGTTATGTTAACAGGAAATTAATGGGATGTTGATTAAAAGCCTGACGCTTTGGTGCGCTTTTGAAGAAATCGCATCGTTACTCGAAGGAAGATCAGTTTATCCATTTCGCTAATTATCATGTCAAATATTTAGCTGTTTTACACATACAACTGAATAGTAATACTCTTAGATTTCAAATACTGCTTGTCTCCTGTGTGGGATATGTATAAGCACTGATACTTACTGCAATACGATTCAATGAACAAGTCAACAGCACAGCACGGCCTTAAGGTAATTATATTTGCACTTGCAACACTTACGTTTATTGTTGAAATAACACTGAGACAAGTGGAAGACATAAATACTTGGATACCACATTAATACGTTATCTCGGTAAACCAATCAAACAAACAACACATTGTTCATTTCACATTCTACAAAGACAAAGATAACCCATCCCAAATAAGTGAGCAATTTTGGTTTAATCCGAGTTAAACACGGCGGTATTGACATTGGGTTAAAATTGGGTCTTTTAGCTTACCGAGCAGGTTTTTCTAGGCAAAATAAGGGTTTTCCAGAGAAAAAAAACCTACAAAAAACAGCTTTAACCAACTCAGTGGGTTTTTTTCTGAGTTAATGTGGGGTTTTCAACACACTTCTCCAGAAGCCATGAGGACATTTATCCTGATATATACTCAGCACATTTAATAACAAGTACTGTCTTATATAATTAGTTTCAAATTTTCAATAGTAATACAATGAACTTTAAAGAAGTATGGTGCGTTTAAAATGTATATAACAGCAACTACAGAATCACGAGAATGGGATAGAATGACAAATACACAACACATAACGAGGTTAAATGAACGGCATTTTACGTAATGTGTCGTATAAATGAATATTGTCATCACGTGACAGACTCATTCTGGTATCACGTGACAGACTCATTATTGAATCACGTGACAGACTCGTTCTTGTGTCATGTGACATACTCATTATTGTATCAAGTGACAGACTCATTATTATATCACATGACAGACTCATTCTTGTATCACGTGACAGACTCATTCTTGTATCACGTGACAGACTCATTCTTGTATCACATGACAGATTCGTTATTGAGCAATACCTTAAATAATCGTACCTACATGCTTATACCAGCATTGCAGCACTCCCAGGTATTCAAGACAATCGTGATAACAACTCTATTAACTACCGTAACTATAGTCTTTATTCTCATGTTGTAATATTGACATATGTTCCCCAACAATCAAACAAAACTTTCACTGTTATTGTCTGTCTAATTCGGAATACCTTTACTACAATGGGTACTAAACAGTCATTGACTCGAGATGTGGCACGACTTGATATAACTAAATCAACGTACGTACTACGCTTTGTGTTTTACATCAGCAAATTGTTAGATATGATTTATTGATTTTTTTCCTCACGATGTTGGGCTTGGAATCTTTGAGTCTAAGATGAATGCGTGTATTTATTGTAGCATTGTATTAATTTACTTACGTAACAACCGTGCGTATTTCCTGGTTCATTGATTGCTTCATACAATGATAAGCATGTACAATAATATGAAGAAATATCGGCATGAAAGTGATGATCATATACTGGTATTTAATCATGAAACACGGTCGACTGCGTGTTGCCTTCAATTATACGACAGTTACTAAACCACTGCACATTTCTCACCAAAACGGATTGACCGCACTGTCATTAAAAACGTATCGGAACAAATGAGTTCAATGATCAAATACGAGAATGGGATGTTTTCTTTGTCAATAATATCGTCGCCTTATTTCCAGAACTCCATTACCTTTTTTCGTCTTTTTGCGAAAAACAACTTTTAATTTTTACCCTCTTGAGATAATTGTTACATACGGGGTTATGGAATTGCATTTTATGTAAGTTATATGCATTCCAGAACAATATAGGTAGTACTGATAGAAAGAGCTTGGAAAGACGGTTTCAACGATACCAAATACTCAAAACCGCCAAAATTGAGTTACGGGGTTCTGGAAAAAAGGCGACGAATTATTTTTTTTAGACTGTTTTTTTTGGAAACAGATAATCGGTGATATTTGTTGGAACCAATGCAGTCTATGCGTTAAATCAAACATTGAATGTGTTCTAAAAATTGTTACCATACAGTCACGAAGGTGTAATATCAAAATGCCAGTGTCCGGAGTAGAAACAAAGGGAAACATGTAACAAATGTACAAGTTAAATGACCACGGTCCTACCAGTTTTAAAATACTGCAACTGTCGAAATATATTATAATTTATCTAATTGATACACATACAACTACAATGTATGTAAGTAATGATAGAATATGCAGAAAATGAAAAACATTAGATACAAAACAGAATGGTCTTATCACTTGGAATTCTGTCAAACTTGAGCGATTTTGCAATTTGAAATGAACCCAATTGAATGTTATCGAATACTGATTTCACGATCACGAACACGAACATGGATCGCAGATTCCTGATAAATGTAATACCGGCCTTAATGTCATTGTGCCTTGGCTTAACCAATTTGGATTTCCATGTTAAAACATGATGTCAGGTAATTAATTGTCAGACTATAATTATAACTTTCATCATGATAGAATCCAGTTCTTATCTTATGTTATTGGATTTGATAATTTTCTCTTTATCTATAACAAACACACGTGATCTGTCAGTGTAATATCATTGGATATCATGTTTCTTTCCGGTAGATGGCGCCACCGTGATGTTATGTTTAGGGAAAGTTTTCGGATGATTCAGTGCTGGTTAACATTTTTATTAAAGCGGCTTTCACTGAAATGCACTAAACATAATATATGTACTGTTGCAGAAAATATCAGTTCAAACTACGATACATGCATTGAGTTATCTACCGTGGAATCCTGTTTTTGCTTATTTATCATATTAGCATCTACCGGAGTCTTTATAATGATTTCATTTCAAAAAGTCGATTATGATAATACAATTGTCAGGTATACACTGATATACGTTGGTACGAATACATTTTAAATTGGCAAGAGAGCTTAGCCCGATGTCCAAAATATGTTTGAAGTGCCTCGTCAGATCAGACTCGTCATTGCTATAAATAGTTATTTATCGTGTTCAGGAACCTACCAATAAATGCTTAAGTAAGTTGTGAAGCGTAAGTTTCATAGTGAAATCGGTAATTTGCATCATAAACAGTGTTTGAGAACCTTTGCTGACCAACCAATGTTTCAAATATGAACCTCGTGATCATTCTGGAAGTGACGTCATCGTGATGACGTTATTAAAAGCATTGTTTGATAACCGATATATGAGATATGACTTGCTAACGTATAATGTTTATTTGCAACAAGTTACTCAAACATAAATATATAGCAATAAATAACAAAACAACATAATGATATGGTTTCTGGATGACATATGTCTCAAATAGGAACCCTGTCAACTTTATGTGTTGTCATTCGGTAAGTGATGTCGTCGAGATGTCTTTGATACAAGTTCTACTAGAAGTTAAAAGCTTCGGAAAGCAACACTGGTGATAATAATCAGATGAAAACAAATACACAGATAAGCTGGATTCTATCTATCACAGAATCTGAATAATTAGTATTAAGATGATAAAACAGCTAAATTGTATCGATATAAAACGTGCAATTTACAGATATATCGCACACGACACGTGGCGTGCAAGTAACCGGTTACTGCGCAATTTTCCAGTTTTGGCACGTGCAACAAGTTTGCTTCATGCACACGTGTGTTCCTGGGCATAGTAAGGTATTCAATAAGTTGAAATAATTTGATTTAATGAATGAAAAAATATACAAAATAAATAACATGCATTGCTTTGCCCCAAAACTTGCGAAATCTCAATTATTCTTATTCCAGTCAACTACATGTACTGTGACTTAATTAGTGATGGAATATGTACATCTGACAAAAATTGCCTAATTTTTGAAATCAAATGAAAATATTATTTATTTTCGAAAAATCAGGACATAAACACAGCAGGTTAACATTTCAATGTGACAAAATCTATCTCAACAAGAAATATCTTTAAAAAAGATGGTCGGCGCAACCTGAAGCTAGCATTTTGTTGCACTTTGAAGGTTTTAGATTTGTTGTGCAACATAAAACATTGCCGAGATGTTATGATTGCCGGTCACCCTAAAGTAACTCCGATTCTTGTAAGGGGAGGTCACTAGGTACGGGATTGGATAAAAACAACTCTGTAGTGCGATTAGTCATAGACAGTATAGTCTGTTTCAATATAGTTCACCAGTAGGTGAAATCACACATTCATGTTAACAAACTTGTTACATATCGATCTATCTGATTAAAACAATATAAATGTTCGTGACTGGTACATAAAACCAAGAAAGTCTTCTTAATTCCAAAGTCGGGCAATTTTCCGCGGGGTCGACTTACCATACTACTCTAAGAATAACATCTCCGTCGTAATCAAAATGTTTTATTTAAACATAACGCCATTACAACAATTGTTACTTTGCTTCGGCAGAAGAAAATACATAACAATAAACAAATTAATAGTTTTGGTAAATAAATGCACAGGCCTTGTCGAAAAGTTAATCAATCCACGTCAAGGTTGCAAACGTTGTTCGGTTGAAGAGAATTTAGAGGTTAACATAAGATTTGATTGGTTTACATAACGCTGATGTGCAAATAGCAAAGTCATGTTAATTCGGCTGCGCTGAAATATATTTGATCGTGATTGCACGTGAAGCCCGCTTTAATGCTTCTGTTAATTGACAAGATTATCGTAATCTGCTGCTCCTACTGAGTGATTATTTTGACGGAAATCACATGCCGTATTTTGAAAGCTGTAATTTATCATATGCCAAAACATATTTATCCTATTATATTTGTATCAGAATAGAAACTAATGATAATATTTAGAGGTATATTTCATCCCAGATAATCACGTTTACATGTAGAAAAAGATAGAAAAAAAAACAGAAATAAAACATACAACCTCTTCTGTAAGTGACGTCATTTCAACAAAACGCAACATGTGATGTCACTATTTGCAAGCAGGAAACAACATTTACTCCATATCGGTCACTTCGTTTTCATATTGCCATTTGGGGCAAATATTGCCTACTGTCAGTACATGGTGACGTCACATGTGACATTTTCTGGAAATGACGTCACTTAAATAGGAGGTTGGAAATCGTACAGTGGCGCTCATGTATTTTCTATTTAAAAAACATCGAACGACCACTTCTCGGATTCATTCATGTCAGTATATTCGAATGTCGTATAAACCAGTTTATCGGTTGCTATAGTTACGTCTATTTATTTATATATTTGCTTCTTTCTCTACCTAACCAGCCACTTTCGCATCCAAAATGATATCTTTATTGTCGAAATAATGTTTACAAATATTTATTATCAAAGGAGATATGACATTTTTTCCCGATACTTTTCGAACACCCCTCGTAGATAAATACTTTTATTTCCTCCATATATGAAGAGCGAAACAAGATGTTATTATATACAGTACAGTGATGAAAACAAAACAACAGAAAAGCAATTAGCAAAACGACAGCATGCATATGTACACATATTAACTAATAACATCATCAATATTCAATGTCAGAAAGAAACAGTATTAAATAAGATGATCTAACAAGCTACCATAACCAGAAATATTTAGATGTTTACAGCAGACAACAACATGCTATAATTAACAAAGATTAATATTGTTCAAAATATTCCTCAAGACGATTTTTCAAGTTAACAAGAAGCTATGCAGTGGATAAAATTATATATTATGGCATTACAGTACAGATCCCACAAACGTCTTTCACATTAGTTTGCTAAGCTGCTAACGAATAAGCATCACAAGTAGTGTACCATGGACAAAGCGATATAAAAATAGGAATGTCTGCCTGCAGTGGTTACCTCCCTTTACAGTTAATGTAACCGTCGGCATCAGAATTATGTAAATCTGCTTGATTTAAATATGTAGCTTTGTAGACTAACCAACTGTTATTTATGTTATTACGAAACTTTAAAGTATGTATTATATTTGTTTGCAATATTGGATCAATTAGCCCACTTGCAAAGCAACAACTGTTACACTTTATCAGCAAGCTAGCGGGTTTCTATACTCTTACATATGAATATATGTATGTAGATTACAAAACTCTCTCTTCCTTGTTTATCCTATCTGGTATATCACTGCTCTCTCCTCCTTGTTTATCCTCTCTGGTATATCAATGCTCTCTCCTCCTTGTTTATCATCTCTGGTATATCAATGCTCTCTCTCTTCCTTGTTTATTCTATCTGGTATATCAATGCTCTCTCTTCCTTGTTTAACATATCTGGTATATCAATGCTCTCTCTTCCTTGTTTATCCTCTCTGGTATATCAATGCTCTCTCTTCCTTGTTTATCCTCTCTGGTATATCAATGCTCTCTCTTCCTTGTTTATCCTCTCTGGTATATCAATGCTCTCTCTTCCTTGTTTATCCTCTCTGGTATATCAATGCTCTCTCTTCCTTGTTTATCATATCTGGTATATCACTGCTCTCTCCTCCTTGTTTATCCTATCTAGTATAGCAATACTCTCTCTTCCTTGTTTATCCTATCTGGTATATCAATGCTCTCTCTTCCTTGTTTATCCTCTCTGGTATATCAATGCTCTCTCTTCCTTGTTTATCCTCTCTGGTATATCAATGCTCTCTCTTCCTTGTTTATCCTCTCTGGTATATCAATGCTCTCTCTTCCTTGTTTATCCTCTCCGGTATATCAATGCTCTCTCTTCCTTGTTTAACCTATCTGGTATACCAATGCTCTCTCTTCCTTGTTTATCCTATCTGGTATATCAATGCTCTCTCTTCCTTGTTTAACCTATCTGGTATATCAATGCTCTCTTTTCCTTTTTATCCTATCTGGTATATCAATGCTCTCTCTTCCTTGTTTAACCTATCTGGTATATCAATGCTCTCTCTTCCTTGTTTAACCTATCTGGTATATCAATGCACTCTCTTCCTTGTTTATCCTATCTGGTATATCAATGCTCTCTCTTCCTATATCAATGCTCTCTCTTCCTTGTTTAACCTATCTGGTATATCAATGCTCTCTCTTCCTTGTTTATCCTCTCTGGTATATCAATGCTCTCTCTTCCTTGTTTATCCTATCTGGTATACCAATGCTCTCTATTCCTTGTTTAACCTATCTGGTATATCAATGCTCTCTTTTCCTTTTTTAACCTATCTGGTATATCAATGCTCTCTCTTCCTTGTTTAGCCTATCTGGTATATAAAGGCTATCTCTTCTTGTTTAACCTATCTGGTATATAAAGGCTATCTCTTCTTGTTTAACCTATCTGGTATATCAATGCTCTCTTTTTCTTTTTATCCTATCTGGTATATCAATGCTCTCTCTTCCTTATTTAACCTATCTGGTATATCAATGCTCTCTCTTCCTTGTTTAACCTATCTGGTATATCAATGCTCTCTCTTCCTTATTTAACCTATCTGGTATATCAATGCTCTCTCTTCCTTGTTTAACCTATCTGGTATATCAATGCACTCTCTTCCTTGTGTATCCTATCTGGTATATCAATGCTCTCTCTTCCTTGTTTAACCTATCTGGTATATCAATGCTCTCTCTTCCTTGTTTATCCTCTCTGGTATATCACTGCTCTCTCTTCCTTGTTTAACCTATCTGGTATATCAATGCTCTCTTTTCCTTGTTTAACCTATCTGGTATATCAATGCTCTCTCTTCCTTGTTTAACCTATCTGGTATATCAATGCTCTATTTTCCTTTTTATCCTATCTGGTATATCACTGCTCTCTCCTCCTTGTTTATCCTATCTGGTATATCAATGCTCTCTCTTCCTTGTTTATCCTCTCTGGTATATCAATGCTCTTTCTTCCTTGTTTAACCTATCTGGTATATCAATGCTCTCTCTTCCTTGCTTAACCTATCTGGTATATCAATGCTCTCCCTTCCTTGTTTAACCTATCGAATATATCAATGCTCTCTCTTCCTTGTTTAATCTATTCAGTCTATCAATGCTCTCTCTCTCTTCCTTGTTTAACCTATCTAATATATAAAGGCTATCTCTTCTCTTTTAACCTATGTGGTAAATCTATGCTCTCTCTTCCTAAAGGTCTTCAACATGTAAAACACACCTGTTATTCTCATAAAATATTTAATTGATATGCAAAGTACATAATTATTCCACTGCTAATCGTTAGCTAATATAAAATTAATGTTTCATCTCGGCTTAAAATAACGAAAGTGAATCCTTCATCCATAACAATTCAGTATAAATGGAGAAAATTTTCCCACATGAATAATAGAGGACGAATAAGTTCAAATGCTTTCCATCCCGCTATTTCATGAGTTCATGATTGGTTCATGCATATCATTTCACACCAGTTTCGTCTTTCTAGTTCAAATCATATTAAAATTCAAATCTATACACATCTCAAGATTTGTGACGTCATCGCCACAATGTTGCTGTAACGTCCTTTAGTTATTCTATGTTACTAACATGCATATAATGATTTGAGCGCCGCTGTAGGATTTCCAACATCTTCTATAAGAGACGTCATTTCAAGAAAACGTCACATGTGACGTCACAATGTACTGACAGTAAGCAATATTTGCACCATAAGGCAAAATGAAAACAAAGTGACCATATTGAGTAAATATTGTTTCCTGCTTGCAAATAGTGACATCACATGTGAAATCCCACAGCAGCACTTAGTTGATATTAATATATTTATGACAACATTAACACAACGTGGGGTACAATTACGCCTCAACACGCTGCATTAAAATTCAAGAATAGATAAAAGAAGCCGGAACTATCCAGAAATATTGCATTTTAATGTTAAATGTATCAGTACACATCGGCAATATTAACACATTGGTGTACATGTGGTATATTGGTAAAACTATTTTGATACAATCAGCGGGATAGAGCATTGAAAGACCTAGAGAGTAAATGTTTTATCGAATGATACAAAATCACTTTTTGCCATACCAAACTACAAACTTCACAGTGTATGCGTGTTTTATAACTTTCCTGTTGTATGTTTAACTCATCATTGTTGCAAACATTGGTGTTTTTTTCATCCAATCTACATCTTCTGCTAGTAACGTAATTGACTGAATACATTAAGATTTTGTTACGACATATTTCATAGTACCAATTTATTTTTCAGAGGCAACTCAAGAATATCTTATTCACGAAGTAATGTGAAGGAAGTTGACAATTGTAGATAATAGAAGTAACAAGAATGCGTCCATAGGACACAGATGCCCCCACTTGCAGCCTTTGTCACAAAAGCAAATGCTATTATTCTGCTCATAGTTTGTGAATGGATATCAAAATTACCAAGTGAACAACTGTACTGATTATGGTGATAAGTCAAGGGCCATAACTTTGCACTTACTGGACACAGGCAAACACAAAACCCCAGGTGCACAACTATACAGGTTGGTGAACATTCCGGTACAGTTTGGTGAGTGTAGCTGATATACTGTTGGAGATATGCGCGACACAAAAAACGCTCTGTATGCTATATTTTGAATAAATCAAGGGCCATAACTTTGCACTTACTTAATTATGAATCTCCAGGTGCACAACTACACATGCTGGTGAACATTCCTGCAAAGTTTAATGACTCTGGCTCATACACTTTTGGAGATATGAGTGACACAAGATTGCATACTCAGTAGGCTATATTTTAACTAAGTTAAGAACCATAACTCTGCACTTAATGGGCACAGCCAAACATGAAACCCCAGGTGCACAACTTCACATGCTGGTGAACATTCCTGTAAAGTTTAATGACACCGGCTCATATTGTTTTAGAGATATGAGTGACACAAGATTTTGTGACGGACGGAAGGACGGACGGACGAATGGAGTGGGGGCATAATAAAGTCATGTTTTGAGGAACACGAAACATCGGTCAATGGCGCTACGTGTCCAGTTGTAATATTGTGCTGTAGTATACTTTCGTTTTCCAATCATATACAATGTTAGTCGTTTACTTCTAACTTAAATTTGTAAAGTCGTAAATATGCTATAAAAACAACACATTGTCTCATACTTATTATTTATTTTCTCTCTTCACAGATGGTTAGATGATAGTTTCAAACCACCCACAATGCATTTCATTTTATAAAAAGGACCTTCTTTTAGTACATGTTTCTAAACCGAAAGAAGCTGATTTTAGTCACCAAACCGAAAGTATCTGATTTTAGTCTCCAAAACGAAAGTAGCTGATTTTAGTCACCAAAACGAAAGTAGAGACGTTGAAAGATCGGAGAGGATTATCTAAAGTATCCTTTTGATAACTAACATAGACTGACATTAAGTTAGATTACATCAAAAACGTTTTATACGAGCTTCTATGTCAAACAGCTTCACATTCAACAGTTTATGTCTAGAGTTTTTTAGTGACAGCGAAATGTCTTATCTATTGCAAATTATGTCAATTTCCGCGACATAAAATATTAGCGTCAACAAGAATGTCATTCTTTACCAAAAATGTAAAAACGTTTTATATACATGTACTATTACATTCATAACATAACATATGCAAAGCCTCTTTATTGTTCAATATAAAATAAAAGGTCGCTGGAACAATGTAACTCTCCAATTTGCAAGGTTTCACACAGCAACATGCAATACATATTAACATATTCGTTATAGCAAAAACGCATTAACACTGTCATCAAATAACTTACTGTTTAAATAACAGTTCAAGAGTAGTCCGAAGCCATGACTTCACAAGTGCAAATTTGCACACCGATATTTAACTTATTCTGATCGTAATGTCCATTTATTCTCCATATTGGAAGTTACACCATGTCTTCCATTCAAACATAAATTCAGACTTAAATCTAAAGAAAGCAATGTTGTTTTATGACAATCGCGTAGACAACGTTATTTTAGTTCTGAATGTAAATGTTATTGACACAATGTTAAAAGCGGACACATTTCGATATGTACAAGACAATATATTAAGTCTTTGAAGAATTAAAGCATTGGTTTGTGTTAGTAAATATGTGCACATAAAGTAATGACATCACAAACCTTGCCTAACTTATGTACGATGTCGTGCAACTCTAGCGTTCCCGAGGAGCGTTGTCGGGAGTAGGAGTTGCATCTATCAGCGTATCTTGTTGACGACGAGATGTTGTTAAATGTGTTCATTTCCTGTCCACCAAACATGATACTGATTGTAATACACCCTAACGGCGTCCCATAGAAATATGCATAATTCCAGTTAATTTCCAAATCAATTAATCAATAAAGCACCACTTAGAAACACAGCATTGATGGTTATCTCTGTCTATAACAACATGTACTTATAATAAAACTTTTCAACACTTGAAGCATTAACTGTCGAACACACTAGATCGTTTCAATAAAGCGATACCGATCTAAGTTCCTTTTCAAACACATCTCGCGTAATTCACGGTTTTCTAAGCATTTTCCCCCCCAATAAATCCCGATAGAAAGCGAGAGTCGTTAGGTTAGTTTACGTACAGTAAAACAAACACTTAGCATGTTTTCGCGCATTTTTATATCCAGTATACAATTTATTCAGCATAAGTTGAATTTTCATACAATATAACCACATTGCATGTATTAAGTTAGCTTTTCAAAATATCCCACAGGTAAGCAGCTGTTTCGGTTACACACCTCTAAATGTTGAACAGCGCGCCATGAGCCGTTTTATTTACCAACAGCATCACAATCACTGAGGTTCGTAATCCACGTGGTTCTCTTGTACATGTATGTAAGTTCCGGATTTTTTGCAGATGATTGCAGAACGTGTAGATGTCAGTCTCTAACCCACAATGCATTACATAATCCCTTGTGGCTTTTACCTGTAAGCTTCCCGTACAGACCAGTGCCAACGACTTGTTTTCGGAGGAGTCCGTAAAACTTAACACAGTCACTTTCTTTAGCCGACTAAATAATGTATGTAGAATTTACTCCGTATTACGATAAAACAACGCCGACTGGTCGAATTGCATTCGTACCGGATATCGTCTGACGGTTTGTATTAGCACCGGTTTAACAGAAGCATTGTCTGCTTCGTGAGTTTTACAGGGAACGTAAGTTTAAACAAGTCTCACATAAAAAAAGGACCGGAAACACGTTCTGTACAAGAACGCAACTTTTTACTGGATTCAAATCAAGCAACTTCCGGTAAGAGTGTATTCTAATCAAAACGCACACCAGCCGTGACGTCATAGTGCGTGAAACCGATTCATGTTAGTGTGCATATAAGTTAACAGTTTATATCAAAGCGTAAACATCTCTATACTATACTGTCTTCCCGAGTCTGAATGGAATCGTAAATTGCTTAATCCGTGCCAAACCAATCTTAGATTATCTAAATCTGTCAGACTTATTTCTGTGTCGGTAAAGCAAAATTATTGTAAATATATTGCGCGTTGTTCCTGGTGGCTACTTATTCATTTTCTAGAATCGTCAACTTTTATCTGTAATACTGTCAGAAACGTTCTCTTTATCCTGCATCGATGCCAAAATCATACCCAACAAAACAATAAGTATTACTGTGCAAAACCAACTATCATGATGATGGTAAATACACCTTGTAGAGCAGTTCACAATAAAGTATTCCCAAGTTATAGTGTATACGTATAGAAAATGTAATGATGTATCCGAAAAACGTGATCATTTTTTTAACACATGAAAGAAACACTAAAATATCAGCCGAGTATCTTAACGTTATATTATGATATGGTAACAAACGAACGCTTACTTTCAGACATAAAAGTCAGGCCTTTCATTGCGAGCTACAATGTTCCATGCCATCAAAAGCAATGAAATCTGTTCAGTGATTACAAATCTGGCGGTTCCCTGTATTTCTATATAAGCTACACACCTGTTCATGAACAGAAACAATTAGTTGAAGGATAAACGTACACGCGTGTCTTATTCGAGTATTTATCCATCAACTCATCTTGCTATTCGTGATTTACATGATTTCTGTTCGTTTCAAGTTTGAACCGAAATCCAGGAAAGAGCCATAAGTGATTATTTACCCAATGACGTAAATTATTCCATAAACATTAACGATGAATTAATATTCAAGTTTTGTCCAGATTTTTAATTATCTCCATATTTAAAATTTCATTAAAGTCAAAATTTGTTGATAATACTATGCCATGCTTAAAACTAATTCAGACATTGACAATTACCAATGTTGTTCTGATTTTCCGTTTATCGAAGTAAAAGATGAAATAAGGAATTCGCTAAAACTGGGATTTTACCATGGGTACAAACAAACTAATCTTTTTCGATCTATTTGAAGTTCAGTCAGACGTTAAATCATGTCTTCGTTTTAATTGTGATTCGAGCACGATGTTAAGAGCATGTTGTTGTTTGTACCCCCGGGTTAGAGGGATATACCCCATAGTTATACCAATCCAGACTTTATATCCCTGCAGTAAGTCATGTTTATACCATTATCTCAGGTAAAGAATAAAAAATATCATGCACACAGAAAAACTAAGTTTGTTCACTAATTGGTTTGGATTAAGTGAAAGTCAGTTATTATAATTCCATGGATAGGTTTCCCCTTTATTTTCATAACAATGCCATTCCTTCAATAATTTATTTACAGTGTTTTGCGGATTATCATGTTAAGATATGCATGAATGGTGTAACAATATATGTTCCCTTCTTGCTGAGTATTAAAAAAACTGAATCACATAATGTGTGTGTTTAAATGTTAAGAAGTTACGAAAATCTTCCGGAAAGGTGTTCCTTGCTATCAACACTTTCAACAATAAGTATTTATGACGTCTCGCTACACATCTAATCAAAGGTTCTGCCAATTTTATTTTGAAAAGGTCTTTAACTAGAACATGTCTCACAATTCGGGTGTATTCAAAATATATTTTGGTGTTATAAAATATCTGGTTCGAATTAGAAGTATCATCAACACATTAACATTCCAACGATATATGTATTAAACTGTACAAACACAGTATGTGACCAGTGGGGTTATCTTCGCTTATAACATGTATAGTAAAACTTCACTTAAATACCACCTCAATAATATGACCACCTCAACATTAAGAACACAATTTTCAAGTATTTTTCCCCATTTTGCTCCGTATATGAAATCTCGATATTAAGACCACTTCAAATACAAAACCAATTTTCAAGGGTCCCAAACGGCGGTCTTATTATTGAAGTTTTACTGCACATTCTAATTGATTTCAGACATAACATTCTTCTTTGTTCAATAAACAATTAATACGTATTATCATGGTATGCTTGTCTGTGACAATATACGGTGTTATAATACAAACTTTACCATGATAGCTAAACCTCTAAAGTTTGTTCCAGTCAAATATTACGGTTCCAGTAACCACAAAAAAATCCCTGACAGAGAAAGTGTTATAAAAGTCCACAATATTATATAAAAAAATAAACACGTAAATGGAAACGCGCATTTCGTTTCTTAAACTCGCCATTTGGCTTCAATAAAACACGTTTCGTAAACAAACTATATCAATCTAGCAAAAAGGGGAGCCGGATAAAAGTCCCGCATACATGTCTCTGTACTCCGACTTTTACACGCGTCGGTCGTACAGCAACAGTATAGAGATGTGACGTCCGTGGCTGGACTAGATAAAAGTTATCTTTCTGTTTGGGGCGCGTATTGTACGTTGTGACTCCGTGCCAAACCTACGTAATTTATTGCATAAAGGACCACGTATCATTGTGTTACGAGTATGTCCGGTTGACTTGTAGCGTCAATGAAATAATTACCAATTCACGCTAATTACAATCGGTATGTTTGATGTTACACGTAAATGATGATTCGGACACTCATAATGAACAATTAACGTCAAATCAACAGCAACTAGTAGACAGAAAACATCATAATTATGTTACATAGAGCGCTTACATAACCTGGTGCCAATAACAACAATCAATTAGCACGTTTTAATAGCACGTCATAACATTAGGTGATCATTGAGATGCTGCATGCATTACAGAATATTTAACGTGTAACGGGCTACTGGAATATATACCCTGATTGACTGTGGCGCTCTCTGCCCTGCCGCGAAATTACTGCAAGCGTTTTACCATCGTGGCTACCGTCAACGGAAACGTCCGGAATTTACGGCATTTAATGCAATAATTTTGAATACAAACGATGGATTGTGTTCACATAACCTGTCAATTTGTATTGAAATTATATTTATATAAAATATTTATATAGTTAGTACGAACACTGTAGCAGCAAAGTTTGAATGATAACTGAAACAGTAGAATTGTTAGCCACAATCGCATGACTCTAGGAAACTTCAATGATCTGACGCTGGTATTGGCGATATGAATAATTTCAATATGTATAGTTTATTATTTATGTATAAAAGTAAACGGGGTTTCTTTCCACACTGGTTCGTTGTCAGATATCGGTACTAAGTGCCGTACCTTTCCGTAGACGTTGGCCGCGGTAGTTACGTTAATGTCGCCACGTGGGAAAATTAAACATGTTCTTACATATAACATGATTAACAACCGCAAAGTCAAGATGAGATTGACTTGGCTTGTGAAATATATCTGAAATGTTACATTTGTTACTATGTAAATATATTATTCAGCAGAATTCAAGAATACGAATGTATTTAAAATTATTTTTTGGTTCGGCGTACATGTCCGTTGTATGCGGTTATCGCAGGTGTTCAAACTCTCTGGTTGAAACACTTCGAACGAAAATAGAACACACTTGAGTGTTTTGTCAATATTTTCGCTTTGTAGAAAATATTTAGAGAATACATGTTACTACAGGGATTAAACTGCAAAAATAACAAAATAACTTGTATTACAAGTACTTAATTTAAGGATAGCACAGGGTTTAGCATTGTGGTTTATACACAACGTACCAGCGTCCATACATGGAGCGTGACACTTAACTATACAGTAATATGTTTATAGATACTTGAAATTGGTTATAACAAAAAAGCAAACTAAATAACTCGAAACAAAATGGCTTTTTTCATCAACTTGTCTCTGTTCCGTTCCAAATGCTGGACATAATATCCCTTATAAATGGACAATTGCCCCTATTTCAAAGGTTTATGATATTTGTAAACATTAACACGCAAACTGGTTACCGCTGATTCGGATATTTTAATTTTACCAGAAATTATTTTTACCAGACCGGCAGTTGTATGTCTCCTTTGGAACACATGGCGTTTGGATTTTTACCAGACAACATGGAATTTACTCGCTAGACCAGATGGTCAGAGTATTCTGGTAGTCTGGTATACATTCTTCAACACCTCAAGTAATCAACTGAATGAAATTGTTCAAGCTATACATAGTGTTCGTTAATCAACATACACGATCAAACTGATGACAGGAATAATTTCAAGGCAATAGCATATGATGTACACATGTTACTGTCTATGAAACTGAATGACGTAAACTATCCATTACAACGAACAGAGAATTGTATTACTAGCATACGCTAACACGAGGACAAGCTTAGGATCATATGAGCGCCACTGTACGATTTCCAAACTCTTCTTATCGTCATTTCTAGAAAACGTCACATGTGACGTCACCGTGTACTGACAGTAAACACTATTTGCCCCATATGGCAATATGAAAACTAAATGACCATATGGAGTAAATATTGTTTCCTGCTTGCATTTAGTGACATCACATGCGACGTTTTTCCTGAAATGACGTCACTTACAGAAGAGGTTATAAATCCCATAGCAGCGCTCATATACTTAAAACTGTAAGCTTTTAAGTGATCTTATGTAGCTCTGTCGTGATTGAATACAACAATAATTTCAATAGCAGACTTTATACAAAACTTAGTATTTTAAAGCATGTATTTTCAAATAACTTCAAACACTATGATGCTGTCATGCATTTTGTCATGGACATTAACAAATTTGAAACCAATTAAAACTTACATCTTTGTCTTCCTCGCAAGACGGTACTAACGATGGACAGATAGCTGCTCTTCCTTAATGTCAGAAACCTGAGATCATATGTCTATAAAATACTCATTTGCCTTTAGATATGAACCCGTGTCCCCATGCAGATCTTCAATTTCTACATTATGAAGAGATATCTCCATGCAATGGTACTCGACCTTTTCTGTATGTCTCATTGTTCTAGCAACATCAACACACATTTTACTATGACGTCAACATGTTTGTACAGCAATCCGAACTTCAAGGTATTTTTGAAGCGTTCGATCTTGTCAGACGTTGACTTAAAATTCAACAAGTTTTACTTGATAATGTAATTGGCTACAAATTTCTCAGAGCTCATAAATTAGAATTTTATCTTCAGCTTAAAGGTGTTCACGTACTGTTGGTAGAGTGACGTTTATTGATTAATTGATAGGTTTATACTTATCAGTTCTAGCTGTTTTATATTTGGCAAAAGTCTGATTGGTGTCGGAAATTATTGTGGTAAGTAGGAGATTGTCAGTATACGAGGAACATCTAGTTTCTGATGAAGATGTTCCGTTATCTGTTTCATGGGTTCCTTACGAATTGCTTCTTGAAACGAATTAAGCATTTGTAAATTAAATCGTATCTACGTTTCTAATAAACATTGAAAATATGTTATAATCATACATTTAATCCAAACATATTTTGAGGCATTTTCAAGAATTTTCATATAAGTGTGTACATGTATATCAATTCACTCAGATACTTCTGCATGGTAGACACTCATTGTGTTAGGAACATTATACAAATTCTTGACTAAACAAGTTTGCTACATTGAAACATTTTCTTTCAACATGACCGTGCTATATTTATGAAAAGTATCAATTGTTAAGTCTACGATTGAAATAATTGTTTGCATGTCTAGAGCATGTCCCCCGTGATATGCTACTCTAGACGTTCGGGTTTACATCACCGACTATGGACGATTGAACTCCCTTCTTAGAACTTATCAACATTAGAAATTACTCTAGAAATTATCTTTAAATACAATTGACCCGGTCTAGAGTACATGTTAATTTTGACATGGGGGACTTGTTGTATAAGCATAGAATACGATACGGATTAACAGTTAAGTAGGCGTATATATCATACTTGTCCCGGACTAAGTCAAACTCAACTGTTGGTAGCCCGAATTGACAACAAGACTTGTCCGGGACATCGGGCTACTGGATTGCTAGAGCCTGCGTTCAGGACCTGTTAGGTTGAGATGTAGCGGTATTCTATGCATTGGAGCCATGTGGTTTGTAAAACGAAAGACTTGAACCTTTTCGTTTCATTTTCTCTGTCTTTTTTCATTTTGCTTTTGATAATAATAAATAACTTTTTCTGTATCAGATTATTTATGTCAGCAAGTCTTACAGAACGAGATGGGGGCTTTCCGCACTCTGTATTCACACCCAGAACAATTAACTTACCTGAATATCTGACTATATTCCTTCTTCGCCCAATTATTTCATTTGATTCAAGTTCGTTTTTGAAATAAGTAACACGTGATGATACTTCATATAAAGTATAGATACCGGGGTAAATGTAGTACGAAAACACTATTATATATACAAACCTAATCTACGTACACCCTTGCAGTGATTAGTTTATGAATATGTTTATAATTAAATGCTTTCTAATAGCCTCTTATTAGTCAAATAAATTGAATCTTCATAGACTATAATTACCATTTCACAAATTGCGCAATTTATTTCAGGACGGCAGATATCAAATAAATGGAATCTTTCACAGAACATATAATCGCTTATGGTAAATTTGTTGGGAAGAAGCAATTGTTAATTATGATTTTACAGTTATATACTTCTTGAACTCTTCATCAATACATCGTCGAATATATATATATAATGTGAACGTATTTTGGAAGGCGAGTTCGCCAAATCTTGCCAAACGATATATATTATATAACTATTCCACATATGAGCGCTGCTATGGGATTTACAACGTCTTCTGTTAGTGACGTCATTTCAAGAAAACGCAACATGTGATGTCACTATTTGACTGCGGCGCTCATATAATGTAAAGCTTACGTGTTATTATTGCTTAGGTGTTGTCCGTACGTCACTCACGTAACGTAACATAAAACGGTTGAATGTTTAATACCCTAATGTTTAAACTTGGTTTTATCCGAAGCGAGGTAATACTAATGAATAAAGAAATCAAACAGCCATCCAATAAGTACAGGCAAACAAAAAGTTATGCACATTCAAGTAAACAAATACCATAAACTGCAAAGATACAATCATAAAAGATGGGTGAAAACCATTCGGAAAACTTCGGCCAACTACGTGAGAATAACGAAGTAGTACGGAAATATCCGAGAGCTGACGAGAATGGGGTGAAAACATGAATATCGCCTTGGAAAGGTTAGTGGCGAAACACCATTGGGATAATTCAGCTACGTTAACGTAAGATAGACGATACGATAAGATACGTCTTAAGATCGTTTATGAAACGGGCCTATTGTGTGTATTGCCGAATATGCCATAAAACTGCGTGTCTGATTTATCTCTGGTATAAAAGATGGTCCTACAAAATGTTGCTTCCGATAGTAAATAAAATTGCCATTGCAACACCATAAGACCATAAACGTGTTAGCGTTCTTTTACTTTTTTGGCTCAGCCGTACCAACATGGTTTTGCTATTTGCATATCAGAGTTGTGTCAACCAATCAAAGCTTACGTTAACCACCAAGGCAATTTCTCTTCAACCGAACAACGTATGTAACCTGGATGCGGATTGGTTAAACATTTCGATAAAGGGTACGTAACCTTACCGGAATCCATTGAATTTCGATGAATTTACCGAAATCCATTTTGCATCATGAGTGACAAGCAATCGCAACATCTTGGCATGTTAATGTTGCACAACAACTCTTAACCTTCAAATTGCGCCGACCATCTTTTTTCAAGATATTTCTTGCTTTATATACGTTACTTTATAGGTCACTTGAACAAGACTCGTGTCTGATTTAATTTTTCTAGATATTTCTTGCTTCAGCTGGTAACGTAAAATAATCGAAAGGTGTGGGACTTGAATTCAAAGCGATTGCAAACTCTCTGTTCACAACTAGTTAGTGTGTGCGTACTTAAGAAATTTAAGTTCAACGATAATTGCATGACATTATAATAAAATTAAGAATAATCACAACATTTACCCTAAAGATACGACAATTAATGTATTTGTAATTTATAATTTATAGAAAAGATGTTAGCAATTTGTGAGAATAGTTTAAAAAAATAAACGTGAAAACATTTTAATGTAGATATAATGATGCCTTATGGTTAAATAATGATTCGGTAATAATATAATGATACACACGTGCAGGTTATGGATAAGTAGGTGTGTCGAAGCACATAAAATACAACATGATTACTTGAAACGCTTGACACGATCGTGCATCAACCATGGCAACAGTCTGCGTGTAAAGCATTAATTATGAAAGTACTTGTACATCATGAAGTCAATCCTGGCATGTTTCTAAAACTAGACATTGAATATTTTTTCTTGATAGTAGGTAGATCGGGGAAAGTTTACATGTATGAAACACATTATACATGTCACGTATATCTAGACAAACTTAAGACAACAGTACTGATTTGAGACGAAATGCGATTTTATATCAATCCAAACAATTTAGATTTACAAAGCACTGAACTGATACACAATACAGAATGGATCCGCATTGGCGCTAATAGATATGATAGAGGATATTTGGTGAGTTTTGGTGTAAGATCGGAAGTTATTTTATCCAGTGAGCAGCAGCCGGATGATTTTCACGAGTGGCGAGTTAAAATTTAAGCCAGATGCTCATCTTACACCGATATATACATTTAAAAAAAAAAATTCAGGGTTTATTTTTTTACTCGTTCATTATATCAACTTTCATGGATGAATACTTAAATATTACATGTGACGTCATTGCCACTTTCATAATACCACTGTGAATTTATCGGATAACAATTCCACGGCAAACCACGGAAAAACCTGAAATAATGTTTTTTTGTCTTACAATTTCGGTTGTAAACAATAAAAAAGCACAGGGTAAAAACGGGAGAAAACAACAGCATTGTTCTAGGTATCACTTGTGATTGATTTGTATCGTCATACCAGGACTGTCACTGACAATTGTCACGTGAAAGGTTAAGACCACAAATTTGCCATAAAACATGGAATCAGGTGATTTTTAGTTTTTCCCACCAAACGTAGTATAGGTACGTAACCAGGAAAGTACTGGTTCGACTCCAGGAAAATACTGGTTGGATGCCAGGAAAATGGCACTGTGCAGGGACCGTCTTTGGGTTTAAAATTACCTGTTTTGCCTATACTGCTCTACTGACAGGTAAATTTCACCCGTCAGCGTAAACAAGTCCCTCTATGTTGTGCAGGGGACATACCGGGTCAACCGAAATACCATAAGGTGCATTAGAAAAGTGTACGCGGCTAGTATGGACCTCATAAACACAGTATTTTGCATTTGAAATAAAGTGAAGGTGTTTAATTGTCATCATGAAATGGCCCGTTCATTTAATAAAGAAGAAAGTTCAAACTGCTACAATTTGGGAAATTCAACTACAAATGAATTGGTCCTATTCCAATTACAAACCTGAGGAACCAAACAGGGTGTATAGAACAGAACACACACAGAGACTGACTCCAGATGTGGGTTCTCATAAACCAAAACAATAATTAATCGTTTCTTTCACTTCAATAGAAATGTCTTGAAACTTCGATTTTCCAGATAAAATATCACAGCATTGCATGACTATTATACAGCAATAATTCATGCACGACCACAGCTAAATGATGTTTTGGAAATCTTTGAAATTGTATCACACATATGTTTAACAATGTGTACTACATAACACGCGATGTGGCAGCGATTATAAGACATTAGTTCTAACCTAGGCATTATATTTTGCATTCCACAACTGACTTATATATACACTTGACCACAAAACGCTTCAACCATACTCACTTTAATTATGATAATGTATTCTCTATAGTATAGCAGCAGTCAATTATTGTACGCACTAATAACAAACATATGCTGTGAACTTCCAAAACATTCTTGTCTGTCGCCATTAGCATCTTGTTACCGTGAAGTCAGCAAATTAGGGACATTTTCTTCATCTGAATAGCTTCTTTGTTTTTCGGCACAGCCGTACTAACACTGTTTTGCTATTTGCATATCAGTGTTGCGTAAACCAATCAAATTTTACGTTAACCACTAAGGCAATTTCTCTTCAACCGAACAACATTTGTAACGTTGACGCGGATTGGTTAACCTTTCGATAAAAGATACTCTACCTTACCGAATTCCACTGAATTTCGGTGAATTAACCGAAGTTTATTTTGGATCTGGAGTGACCATCAATCGTAACATCTCGGCATTTATTTATGTTGCACAACAAATAATAACCTTCGAATTGCGCCGACCATCTTTTTTCAAAATATTTCTTGTTTTGCAATGCACACAGACTGGCCAAGATGAGGCTCTGTCAGACAGCATAGAGCTCGTGCGGCATGTAGCTCACCAGTAGGGGGGGGGTAATATACACCACATGGACCGCTTTCAGTTACATGCATTTACATATTCTAAAAGCTGAGCGAGTAAAGCGAGCGAGGAAAGTATTTTCGCAACTATATCTGTTAAGTCATATTCTTTACAGTTAATAGGGATGGATTGTTTGATAGTATAAAAGAAAAGCAACACAAATCAGAAATGCTAGCATTCAGTAAAATAAATTTCCATTCATTACCATTCTTCCATTCAATCAAATATATATGTTTACAAACATCTTATAAAGTAGCTAAGCTTTATGTGGAATATATGGGCAAATTTCCACATACAGCTTACGTGAGCTCCTTGAAGCAGAATACTGGTGAGCTATATTTGCCATGACCTCTATGCGGAAGATCGCCCCGTATAACAACTCTCACTGGTGAGCTATATTTGCCATGACCTCTATGCGGAAGATCGCCCCGTATAACTCTCACTGGTGAGCTATATTCGCCATGACCTCTATGCGGAAGATCGCCCCGTATAACAACTCTCACTGGTGAGCTATATTTGTCATGACCTCTATGCGGAAGATCGCCCCGTATAACTCTCACTGGTGAGCTATATTCGACATGACCTCTATGCGGACGATCGCCCCGTATAACTCTCACTGGTGAGCTATATTCGCCATGACCTCTATGCGGAAGATCGCCCCGTATAACTCTCACTGGTGAGCTATATTCGACATGACCTCTATGCGGAAGATCGCCCCGTATAACTCTCACTGGTGAGCTATATTCGCCATGACCTCTATGCGGAAGATCGCCCCGTATAACTCTCACTGGTGAGCTATATTCGCCATGACCTCTATGCGGAAGATCGCCCCGTATAACAACTCTCACTGGTGAGCTATATTCGACATGACCTCTATGCGGAAGATCGCCCCGTATAACTCTCACTGGTGAGCTATATTCGCCATGACCTCTATGCGGAAGATCGCCCGTATAACTCTCACTGGCGAGCTATATTCGCCATGACCTCTATGCGGAAGATCGCCCCGTATAACTCTCACTGGTGAGCTATATCGCCATGACCTCCATAAATCTCTTTAATACTTCAGTAAGGTTATAGAAAAATAGAATCTAACATTCATTCCTTCTCCTTCACCCAGCAAACACTTACAACACGATAACAGCTTCAGTTTTTTCTGACATCTTGATAAATACAGAAAATAAAATAAAATGTATGTGTAAGGTTATTACGTAAAGCGAACTTCGTGTACTTTTATTTGTACGTACTGGAGAAATGTACCGAACACAAGCTGAGATGGAATGCCATGTTGCAATGATATCTTCATTATACTCAGTTGTATAAGAACAAAGTATTAAATACATATAAATAAGCCTTTCTTTCCAGACAGAAAACAAATAAATAATCAATTTAAACAAAAGAAACAATAAATAAAATATGTTTTCGGATGCATTTAACTTGCACTTTATGCCATCTGATCAGTACGTGGGATAATAATGGTTTCTTGTAATATGTTCACAGGGCAAAAGGCGCCCGCATGTTTTGGTAGATTTTCAAAAGCTTTTCTGCTAATGTAGTAGTCCCACGCCTATGTTTCTTCAACCTCAATATATAAGTACTTTTAACACGTTCGAATAATTAATTACTAATTAAAACCTCACTCAAAGACCACCTCAAAAATAAGACCACTTCAATAGTAAGACCACAATTTTCAAGTCCATTTTCACAGCTTTGCTCTTTAATCAACCTCAATATTAAGAGCACCTCAATAAAAAGAACAGTTTTCAAGAGTCCCAATGGTGGTCTTATTATTGAGGTTTTACTGTTTACAATGTATTTTTCATAAGCTTATATATATACTTGTGTTTTAAACTTGTCATTCCCATGAATTTCAGTCAATAAATCAATTAATGAATCATTGCGTGAATAGAGAAGTTTTAAGATGCTTGTCAAAACTGTGACATATATTTTGCCGCTTTATTGCAATCGTAAGTCATTGTTTCAACGAATACCATTGGATTAACGTTAACATCTGTGTTAAGTATCAGCTTCATCCGTGAGATATCAGGATATTATAGGCGGTGTTTTACGTGTTTCAATACATTTTAAATTTGTCAAACATAATTTCAGCGATGGCACAGATCAAAGTCAAAATGTCGAACATTCTGAGAAACACAAAGTACGCCACATAACAATTACCAAATTATCTTAAATGATTTGTATCATTCCATAGTATAACATGCTGGAAAAGTTATATATAGAACAAACAGACATAAATACCACAGTTGTCTGTAAGAATAAAACTCATGTAATTAATTATACTCTCGCAAAAAAAACGGAGGTATTTCATTTTTTACATCCGGGAACATTTACTTCAAATGGTTCTACTGCGCTTGCTGATTGACTCCCTACGTGCGCACGAATTTTACATGTTACACGTACATCTCAGTCACGTGATCACAGTGCTTGATAAAGTACAGTTTGTGATGATAGGTCTATAAAAACCCATAATGATCACTAACACATGAGATAAATTGATATCAGTCCAATAAAGGTTGGCCACAGAATGTGTGGTTTTAATTTAAGTTTTGTCAGAATTGGATAAAATGCACATTGTAATTAAGCCTGCAACAGGTATACGAGCCACCAAAATAGATTTGATCAGTATTTATGGAAATAATGAACTGACTGTAATATACAGGATTTAAATTTATACCTTACAGATAAGACGCAAGGTAAAATGTGTCTGTGTATAACGTGGCTCAGAATATTTGAAATAAAATGAGCGCCGCTGTACGATTTCCAAACTCTTCTTTTAGTGACGTCATTTCCAAAAGACGTCACATGTGACGTCACAATGTACTGACAATAAGCAATATTTGTCTCATAAGGCAATATGAAAACAAAGTGACTATATGGAGTAAATATTGTTAAGTGCTTGCACATAGTGACATCACATGTGTCGTTTACTTGAAATGACGTCACTTATAGAAGAGGTTTTTGTGTTATCCTTAACATATAATGTTGATATGGCTTTATAAATTCATACATATTGTTGTTACTAATATATGTCTTAATTTTATATTGTCATGTAAATTTTACATTTTATGTTGAAATAAATCTATCGATCTATATATGATAGAGCATATACACTCACCATACCTTACAATAATACAAAGAATTACATTCATTTAGTACATGTGTTTACATGTACTCCAATATGTGTTTAAATCGTCAAAGGCACTAAAATGAAAAACATCGACAGTTAGTTCCTGTCCGTGATAAAACATAAATAAAGGGACCATTAGTGTACCTCTAGTTGCTGTGTATCCATGACAACTGCTTGTACTGCGTCGCGGACATTTGTATTTTATCCCTTGCCCACTGTATCACATTGACTGCACACGGGGAACCAAATTGCAAAACGTTACGAAACGTGAGCCACAAATACCTTTACTGAACGCTGGGCTGGTCGATCATCTGAACTACTTACGTTTACAGAACACCACGTTTTTGTGGACTTCAAATTCAAACATTAAATTACGAGTGCAAGCCAGTGGATGTTTTGAGAGCAATGTCACGAATTGTTTGTTAGAGTATAAACAGATAAATATTTCAAAGTAAACTCTGTTCTTGAAGAAAGACAAAAACCAAGATATTCATTTATTACAGCGCCGCCTGTCGGTAGCCATAAACTTCTAATATTCGTGTAATTCAGATATAATATCTATTCGATTTATGAGAATTATTGAATCAGTAGAGGCACATAAAACGAAAGCTACTGAAATAGATAAGCGGGTAGGAAATAAAGGTCACGTGGATATGTGTTCTATACCTAGAACTTATACATCGAGCATTCACTAACTCTTTCCTCACATTCCTCTGTATATTAGAAAATGTATTTATAGAAAAAAACTTCCAGAACAAAATGAAATGAAGACCGAGATTGTCTATGGGTACATAACCACGTGTGATTTACTTGTTTCTTCTACTTGATGGTAAATATATATTTAATGTTTGCCTACAGGGATAATATAAAGTAACATTATCAGTTACATGCATACCTGAGCTGGAAGTTTCCGTTGCTACCTTGATGAAAAGAACAGAACAGAACAATACCTTTTTTTTAAATTTTCACAAAACAGAACAGAACAATACCTTTATTTTAAATGTTCATAGAAAAGAACATTACCTTTATTTTTAAATTTTCACAAAACAGAACAGAACAATACCTTTATTGTTAAAGTTTCACAAAACAGAACAGAACAATACCTTTATTTTTAAATTTTCAAAGAATAGAAGAAAAGAACAATACCTTTATTTTTAATTTTCACAGAACAGAACAGTACGTTTATTTTAAAATTTTCACAGAACAGAGTAATACCTTTATTTTTAAATTTTCACAGAATAGAACAGAACAATACCTTTATTTTAAATTACATAATTACATAATGGTATGGGTAATGACGTTACAATTTTGTTTAAAGGATGGTGATTATTTGTTTTGTTTTTAATAATTACACAAAAAATCGAGTAATTGTCGATCAAAGATCTATATTCTGGATACAATAGTTTTGTTTTTAAATCACAAACATTAACAGTTCCAATTTCTTTCGATTACATGGTGACAAACTCTATACAATATTGAACATTTAATATCATTTGCTACCCGTGTCGACAAGAATAGTGTGTTCGGGATTACAATTTGCTAGTTTCAGGAAACAATGGTTACATTTTCATACAGTTTTGTTCGTGCATGAAGATCATATGAGGAAAATGAATGCACACATTGCATTTTCATTTGCACGAGGGAACGTTCATATTATACACAACGACTGAACCAGAGACGATTATGATGATAATAAACTGTACTTGTATTTAACTGTTGAAACGTAAGATCTAATTGTTTTTGCAACAATTGTGATTTTATATGGTAGACAGGCCAATACCTTTATCTTATCCTTTTACAATGATATACATGGTAATGAAGTCTGAGAATGAAGTCTGAGAATGAAGTCTGAGAATGAAGTCTGAGAATGAAGTCTGAGAATGAAGTCTGAGAATGAAGTCTTAGAATGAAGTCTGAGAATGAAGTCTGAGAATGAAGTCTGAGAATGAAGTCTGAGAATGAAGTCTGAGAATGAAGTCTGAGAATGAAGTCTGAGAATGAAGTCTGAGAATGAAGTCTGAGAATGAAGTCTGAAAATAAAGTCTGAGAATAACGTCTGAAAATAAAGTATGCGAGTGAAGGTCTGAAAATGAAGTCTGAGCATGAAATCTCAACATCAAGTCTGAGAATGAAGTCTGAAAATAAAGTATGCGAGTGAAGTCTGAAAATGAAGTCTGAGAATGAAGCTAGAGAAAAAGTTTGAGAATGAAGTCTGAGAATGAACAAGAGATAGTCTATGCTGGAGTTATCCAGGACAATTCCTGTGATGACTGATATTCAGAAACCTTAGCCATGCATGTTAATCTGGAAAAATATATTTAAGCAAATATTTGTCAACTTTCAAAACAACGGTATAGTCTGTTTACGTGTTCATTTGATAGAAATGGTCAGACAATGATGTGTCATACACAAATATCCACGTCCTTATATGAAAACTTAATACTTTTCACGATTTGTGTCTGCTTGATTGTTAACTTTACGACAATCAAATCTACCCGCACTTTCCTTCTCTACAGTATAAAACGTTCGTGTGCAATTAATACATCACAGGAAAGCAATAATATTTACACACTGCCTGCCAAGTTTGATAAATACGAGCCAATTCGAGTTGCTGGATCAGAAATAGCTTATAACTCAGAAAATCGCTTACGTCGTGAATAAAACGAAATCGCTTACATCATGCCGAAATACGTCAAAGAGAAACTAACATTGTATCTCCATATAGTAAATAGACAATAGACAGTAAATAGCATCAACATATACTATGAAAACCGGTACATATTCTAACATACTAGTTAATATACAACAATGTTCTCTTTTAATCATGGACAAGGAATGGTTCTATCTTTTTATTTCACATCCATGATTTTACAATCACCGTTCAGATATGGTGTATACGAGGATACTAGATAACGTCAATAACGTCAAAAGAGATGATTCAATTGGAATGATGTACAAGTTAGTTTAGTTCGAACATTATAATGAGTCGTCAGGTTTTTTTTTCTGAAATATTAACTGATATCAGATTTATCCCATACTAGAAAGAAGTGATTGAACATACTGGTGTATTCGTGTTTGTGTGTTTGGATGTTTGCGTCCTGTTTTGACTTACTTACAAGATATAACCGTAGTCATATTTCTACATCCTTGGTATCGAGGCTATTCATAACATATATGATACCCTGGGCAAATTGGCTAGCGAAACTACGAATGCATGATATTCATTAGCATTTCTCGACCAATGAAACGGACGATAACAAAAAAGAAGGAATCTCCTTTGAGAAGCGCTATTGATGTCCAGTCTAACACAATTTGAAAGCTGCGATCTCATTGGATCGCTCAAAACAGAGGTTTCATCCGCAACTGCCCGGCAAGTTCCGTATCGCATGAGGTGTGTGTCATGCGGCCAATCAAGCGGTTGTATTTCACCTCATTATTATTCATGAGTAAGAGAGTTTTACAGTCAGTTTGCACAGGGTATCATATACATATTAAGAAATAGCCTGAGTGTCGAGGATGTATATCATCTACCACATAAAATAGTTCATGCTGTAATTGACGAACAAATGCCAAAATCCATATGAAACACATATATCAACACATGTAACTGAAACTTTCAGCACATTCAGTTTTTTCATAACTAAGAAATGACACTCCCCCCCATCCACTTATCTAATAAGTTGGCCAATTTACAACGAAAAATCCTCCTAAAACATCTATAATGCATGGATTAAAAAAACGACTGTAGGTAGGCTATTTCATTATCCACTTTTCTATAAGAACAAAATTAATTCAACCTATAAAATTGTTGGTAATCCGTGATTGTCTTCAAAATAGCACGATCGAAATATGTCGGGCATTTGTATTTTATCATTTACGTCATTTTCATAAGACACTGACTTTATTACAGGATTTATCATATAATAAATAATTGAAAGCATAATTCAGTTATACAAAGTAAGTAATTCCCAATTTACTCCAACCAATCCCTGTGGGAAAAAACATTGTTTATCCAAAGATTTTCAATAGTTGTCAGAAAGACATATGAATAGGTTAATAAAAACTCTACATATTAATATAATTATTCTAAATTTCTATTCAATTTACTTTGTTTCATAATGCTCACACAAAATGAATAAATGGCTACGATACCCAATCTATATTACAATGCTCGACCTACCTTAATGAATATATCCCCACAGTCAGCCTGTAAAGTCTTGTTATCAACTAATGTATACCAAACGTCAGTTAATTCGATAAAAGAGACCATTTGAGCAATGCTATGGGACTTACAACCTCTTCTGTAAGTGACGTCATTTCATGAAAACGCAACATGTGATGTCACAATGTGCAAGCAGAAAATAGTATTTACTCCATATGGTCACTTCGTTTTCATATTGCCATATGGACCAAATATTGCTTAACATGGTGACGTCACATGTGACGTTTTCTGGAAATGACGTCACTTATAGAACAGGTTGGAAATCGTACAGCGGCGCTCATTTGGTATATTTGAAACATAACGTAACATTCACATAGCGTAAAGTAGCATAACGTAACAATGGTACTTACCCGAGAGTCCTTCTTCGTTCTTGAACTTGAAGACGACCTTGACCTTTTTCTAGGTCGACGTCTGCCTGACCTAGTTGTACTAAATTCACTACTATTGTCGTACCCTGCGTTAGAGTACTTCTCCGAATTATTACTAGTTTGACGAGAAACGTGCGGTTTTGTGTCCCTCTGCCTTTTATCCATTGTCATAAAACTATAGGCTATGGCAGTGGACATTTTAGAAGATAGCAACCAAAAAGTATTTACCATGTGAGACCCTCGCATGGCGCATTCTCTGATCAAATATGTCACAAATAGTCCATAACGACTAAAACACAGCTATTCCCATAGTCATGTATACACTGGTGTGACAACTGACCGAAATATTCCAATTTGTTGCACTAGAAAAGGTATCCAAAAAAAGCGTTGCGCGGAATTGGCTCACCAGATGCGATCCTTACGGTGTATATGCTATACGATATAAGATAAACAGGTTGCGAGAGCAACTTAAGCTAACAATATTGATGCAAAGACGTAAACTGAATCAGGAGCGATTAATTTTGTTGGACGCAAAAAGCATTAACATACTGTTAAGTCATAACTATTCTCCAAGGTGACATGGACATTTAGCAAGCAGATAAACGTATTACTATGTGTCTTCATTTTTACTCTGTTGTTCACCAATTCGCGCTATTGCTCGCATATAAGTCCAAAGAAGAAAGATGCCGCCATTTACTGACTGGCACGTGATCATGTTACTAATTTCATATTCTTAATTGATGCTAACATGATCAAATTTCAAAACGTGCAATTCTTGAAAATAAATGATGGCTTGCAAATAATAATCACGTGACTGGATTCGCGCATGCTCAATCGTCTCCAAGCATGAACTTTCAACAGAATAGGGGAATTTTAAAATACTGAATCACCCTTTGTTGGCACTATTGTTCCAGAATGTATGTTTCATGAAGCGTCGTTTTGTTCAGACAGCAATTCTGAAATCAGAAAAGAGGATTTTCTTGCCAAAGTTTTCTTGTCATGCATTTGATGAAGAGAAGTATCCAAGTTCTAAATCAGGCCGGAATGTACACTTTGTCAGATGAGATTTAGTTCAACAATTCTAGTTAGCATTTAAATGGCATTACTGTCTAGGATACGGCTCTGTCAACAAACACATGAAATGTTTTGCGATAAAACCGTCTACGTGGTATATCAATGTATGCACCGGACCAGACGTTTGACATGAAATAAAATCTAAAAGTACTCCTTTATTCGTCTTACCGTTTCGTAGAATTGTGACACAGAGAAAAGCACAGGTTCATTTGGCCACTATGTAATGAAAAAACATAAATTGTTCCTTGCTGAGTCAATCTTCATTATAGATAAATTGACACTGTAACATTTATATGTAACTTGATTTTGTCAGTGTTCAGATTCTAAGATATACGCTTCACATCCGATGATATTTGTTACTCTTTATTGCTAAGTGAAAGTAATTTCATAAAAAAGATATATAAGATATCTGCCCTGTACAGATTTCATGAAATTGGCCCCTTGAAATATTATTGAAAATTACCCCTTAAAATATCATTGAAAATGGCCCCTTAAAATATCATAGAAAATAGCCCCTCAAAATATCGTTGAAAATTACCCCTTAAAATATCATTGACAATTGCCCCTTAAAATATCATTGAAAATGGCTCCTTAAAATAACATTACAGTGAACTGACAGTTTATTTTGTTATCGGGAATAATGATAACTTCAAGACAATGTGTGTGTTTACTGTAGATTTCATGCACTGAACATCACACATGAGCTGCGTATTGATAATGAATATTTCACTTCCAATTGATTGGGTGTACAAACGAGATATGAAAACATAGCAACTTGCTCATAATTTGATAAAAATTGTTGCGTACCTGATTAAGTAAAACATTTATTAGCGGTGTACACGTAAAATACAGTATCAAATATTAATTAGTTATGAAATTTTCTGAAACATCTTGGAAAAACCGAGTGTTATATCGTACAGTTACAAACCAAAATGAAAATAACCGGTGCAATGGAAAACTGGAACTATTTTCTCATACCCTATGCTAGCTCGTGAGCGCGACCGGTACGAGACCAAATCAAGCCATGCCGTTTTAATGCTACCCGGACCTTGTGTAGAACTCAAGACATAAATGTCGATTCGGTAACACGAACGACTGTTACGTAAGCCAAATCACCGCTGATTCATGTTAAACAATTTTAATCATAGTCCAAGAATGAAAAATATTTTACAATATTACATGAATACTATCTACAACAAATTACCTGCAGCAGTTATCTCCCCACTATATTAAACACGACTAACTCTGGAAAGTCAATGATATTCTCGTAGAAGACATAGAAATAGTTCGCATAAATAATACGCCCTTAGTACAAGGCCCGGAAAAATAAATGTTTGGTTTCAGATAAAATCTCTAATATTACTAGATAGGGTGGAAAGGAGGCTTCATTATTTCAATTATTTAAACACCTATGCTGCGTAAGTATATTAATACCCTTAACACGTGTCGACGATGTTTGAACCTTTATGCTTTTTATGAATCTTTCATTGCTGTCTTTCTGTGAACTTAAATAACCAGAGGATAAAAGTTTTGATATATCCGTTTAAGTAATTTCACATGAGATGCTGCAAAAATATAAAGGAATAAAAATGGATTTCATGCCTAAAAAATAGGGTAGGTAGGTCGGAATTTTTCAAACGAAGCAAATTAAACATAGATTTAAATGAATATGATTAAAGACAAATCTCCTGTCCCTTTTAACATGGATACTTTTTAATCAAGGTGAATATAACGCTCTATAGCTGGAATACTCGTAAAGCGTCTAATAACTGGGCAGAAATATGAACCTAAAGAAAAATTCACACAAAGTAATTTTACAAAAAAAAAGAAATTTTACCAAAAAGAAAAAAAAATTAACACGCGAACAAAATGTTCTATGGCAAAATACTAGGGTAGATCGGGAAACATAAACCAAACATATTTTTTACGCATAAGCAGGACGGGGTACCTTTGGTAAAACACTTTTATTTTAGCCTAAGATCCGTTTCTGGAAATGATAGAGATCAAACACATGCGGCAGACTAGTTTGTTAATCAATCGGTACCGTAAATCGTATGAATATTGCGAATGTGTGTCTTACACGATCTTAAAATTCAATTATTCGGGTTTGTTTAACCATACACAGTTAAAATGCACACACGCTTTTTTTCATTTTCATATTTATATTCGCTACCATTTGAAATGCCATATCGTTCCTCATTCGAGTGGTATATATCAAGATATGACAAACGACAACATAGTAAAAAGAAATATCTTAAAATATGAACCAATGAAATTGTCTAATGTGTTGCATATTTAAACAACGAGCTTCATAAATTATACGAAATTTGATTGGTCTAATATGTAGGTCAAACTCAATATTATACAGCTACGCCGAAAAAGAAATTGACATAATATTATTTGGACAGCGATTGTGCGTCTATACCGTAAGGAGTGTTTTAAACAATGAGGATTTTCATCAAATAAATAATGATAGCATAAGAAAACGAGACACCCAACAGCGCTCTAGAAGTCCATGATGTAAGCTAATAGTGGACATTACATTGATAGAATACACACTGTGTTTAATCACGGGCTTGGTACACTACAATATACATCAAAGAGGGTACTTTTAACTTGTACCACCCTATCGTTTATTTCATCGAGTTTTAAAGAGATTTTCAACTTATTATAACCTTTGAAATTAACACAAAAACGTATCAGTCAGCAAGTGTCAATAAAAGATTGAGCATGTAATTAATCGAGCCTTTGGGCACGCTGAAACATTGGAAACAAAGGTGTCAATAGTTAACAAATATCATTGCTTTAGTAGTATAATGGTGACAATGATCAGAGTAGTTCCAAAAAGTTTGTTACATCCATACAGCATAATTTCGTTATAAAAGCATCCATTTATGTTTACTTGTTTCTTGATTTCACCTGAATTAGATGTGTGTGTAGAGATACTGAACATGCATTAATGGATAAAATAAATAATATGTATATATATACTGATACTAAACAGACAAAACAGATCATTTTCGACCGAAGAAATACATTGTATAGCGGCCTGTAGACCTAAGCAGTGAACAACCAATACTAAACTGTTCTTCCGCGAGTAACTGACAATTTCCCAGCATGAATCAAAGGTACATTGCGAATGACTTTGTTTGTCTTATTTTCAATCAAATTGCCATGTTTGGCAGGTTCGGTCAGATACGCCTCACTGTGATTCGTAACTACGAACTCAAGTTTGGCAGTCGAGTTGGAATGAGTACATAGCTGTCAATGCTCAAATGAACCTTAGAGTGAGAAAATATTCTAGTTTTTTTTTGCAAAAAACACACCCTATTTAGTAGTCAGAAAAGCTTAACGATACCTCCAAGATAGTTCTATCTTTGACGAGATAACGGGGTATTTCTGAGACCATTTAGCATCATATATATACGGCCACACCACCATATTTCTTTGAGTTTTGACGCTTTTTTGGAGGCGAGCTACTAGCACTAGCAGACGCCGCCATGATGTTTACATTGACACCGGGTAACGATTATTATGTGTAAGTATATTATATACTAACACCGGTTCCGGTAGGCTAACATTAGGTCAGACACAACTAATACACGAACCAATGTTTTTACCGATTTATTCATAAAACCATAGTATTTATTTTCGTGAATTTTGTTTTAATTGAAATGCGTGAGAAATTACATAGTCAGCCGGTGAAAGCGTGATTTCATTGCCAAAACCGTGAGACTCACGGCGAAACCGTGAGACTTGACAGGTATGTTTCAGAGTAGTAAAATGGGACATTTACATTTCGCCTTGTCTATTGTGTAATATTTATGCTGTAATCGTACTCAAATTCGAAACATATATCGATAGTAAAGAATGATACGTATACACTGTCTTACCAAATGTCATCCCAATGTCAGTATTGTATACACTGTCTTACCAAATGTCATCCTAATGTCAGTATTGTATACACTGTCTTACCAAATGTCATCCTAATGTCAGTATTGTATACACTGTCTTACCAAATGTCATCCCAATGTCAGTATTGTATACACTGTCCTACCAAATGTCATCCCAATGTCAGTATTGTATACACTGTCTTACCAAATGTCATCCCAATGTCAGTATTGTATACACTGTCTTACCAAATGTCATCCCAATGTCAGTATTGTATACACTGTCTTACCAAATGTCATCCCAATGTCAGTATTGTATACACTGTCTTACCAAATGTCATCCCAATGTCAGTATTGTATACACTGTCTTACCAAATGTCATCCTAATGTCAGTATTGTATACACTGTTTTACCAAATGTCATCCCAATGTATGTAGTGTATACACTGTCTTACCAAATGTCATCCCAATGTCAGTATTGTATACACTGTCTTACCAAATGTCATCGCAATGTCAGTATTGTATACACTGTCTTACCAAACGTCATCCTAATGTCAGTATTGTATACACTGTCTTACCAAATGTCATCCCAATGTGTGTATTGTATACACTGTCCTACCAAATGTCATCCCAATGTCAGTATTGTATACACTGTCTTACCAAATGTCATCGCAATGTCAGTATTGTATACACTGTCTTACCAAACGTCATCCTAATGTCAGTATTGTATACACTGTCTTACCAAATGTCATACCAATGTCAGTATTGTATACACTGTCCTACTCCATGTCATCCCAATGTCAGTATTGTATCCACTGTCCTACCCCATGTCATCCTAATTTAAGTATAGCATACACTGTCCTACTCTATGCCATCCCAATGTCAGTATTGTATACACTGTCCTACTCCATGTCATCCCAATGTCTGTATTGTATACACTGTCCTACCCCATGTCATCCCAATTTAAGTATAGCATACACTGTCCTACTCTATGCCATCCCAATGTCAGTATTGTATACACTGTCCTACTCCATGTCATCCCAATGTCTGTATTGTATACACTGTCCTACCCCATGTCATCCCAATTTAAGTATAGCATACACTGTCCTACTCCATGCCATCCTAATGTCAGTATTGTATACAGTGTCCTACTCCATGTCATCCCAATGTCAGGATTGTATACACTGTCCTACTCCATGTCATCCTAATGTCAGTATTGGATACACTGTCCTACTCTATGTCATCCGATTGTCAGTATTGTATACGCTGTCCTACTCCTTGTCATCCTATTGTCAGTATTGTATACACTGTCCTACTCCATGTCATCCCAATGTCAGTATTGTATACACTGCCCTACTCCATGCCATCCCAATGTCAGTATTGTATACACTGCCCTACTCCATGCCATCCCAATGTCAGTATTGTATACACTGTCCTACTCCATGCCATCCCAATGTCAGCATTGTATACACTGTCCTACTCCATGCCATCCCAATGTCAGTATTGTATACACTGCCCTACTCCATGCCATCCCAATGTCAGTATTGTATACACTGCCCTACTCCATGCCATCCCAATGTCAGCATTGTATACACTGTCCTACTCCATGCCATCCCAATGTCAGCATTGTATACACTGTCCTACTCCATGCCATCCCAATGTCAGTATTGTATACACTGTCCTACTCCATGTCATCCTAATGTCAGTATTGTATACACTGCCTTACTCTATGTCATCCTAATGTCAGTATTGTATACACTGTCCTACTCCTTGTCATCCTAATGTCAGTATTGGATACAAGTTATATACATGTATGAAATATTATACGGTGCCATGTAAAAATACATCAGTAATTCTTCAAGTGAATCGTCGCATGATTCAGTTACAATATGAACAGGGGACAACACACATTTTCACTCAGTTGAACTGTTCGATACTCTGTTCGGAATAGGTTTTCAGTCCACACGTCTTCGAACCTATTCCGAAAAGAAGACAATCATTAAATGCTACGTATGGCTAGAGAACATCAGCCTTATATTTCATGTTACGTACAGGTCATCACAGAAATTTCTGCGATTCATTTCCGTATTCATTCTTAATGATTTGAAATATTTTATTCATAAAATAGATAATTATTTTTCTCTGAAAATGTAAAACACACGTAACCAAAGGCAACGATCTAACAAAGGACTTGTTTCATTTGATGTCCGTGCTTTTAAAAGAAAATAACATATTTTATGAATAGCAAATGTAGGTAGTATGGCAAGAATGATTACAAAGATAACTAGCAGCATGTAATGACACCATGACTTCCCGAGAAATACAACATACGTATTCCAAATCTCCAATTTTCTGCAGAGAAAATAAAACCAGAAAACGTACCTGTAGAATCGCTAACTTTTAGCACTGTTAGAAACCAGTTTCATCGAATCTAGAAGAAAAAATCCATTGTACTCTTCAAATATTGCTTAGCGTATAAAACAGTACATCATATATAAATCTAACATATATTCAAGCAGTTTTCACTCACATACTAGTATGTATCAATTTCCAGTTTTCGACGTGAAACTAACGAAGGTACAACTAGAAAAGATTATTCTATTAAGATGAGTACCGTCTGTACGCGAAATCTTTATCATCCTAAACAAAAACATAGGCATAAATTGCAGGTGCGCTCTATGACGTGTACAATTAAAGGGAGTTAATCGAATTTTTTATCGGTTTTCATGAGTACTGTTTGGTTATATTCTCACGATTTCGACATTAGACTTTCAATCTGTGCATGCAACTACATGTATGTAAAGATACAATAGCACATAGATGGTGTATTAGCATCCCCAGGAGAAAGTATGAGCTATGATGTATACACTCGCTATACTTGCGTTTAACGCTTTCTATAATTGCCTCTTATTATGCTATCTGATATTTATGCGCATACACAAACTGTGTCGATGGTTCTCAGCAACAATTGGGAACATTGTGCCCCATAAGCGAATATTTCTTTATATACGAGATGCTTCGATTGCTAGTTCTCGTAAAATCAACTTGATTGATAAAGCGGACAAATTCTTACATTGCTACAATAATACGCGTATTCGATTTCCACTTATTCTTAAAACTGATTAATAGTTTTTTATATGTTTATTAATCACTTTTTTCGAAACGTAAATATTACACGTGTCCAGTCATCATATATACAACCAGTGTCAAATTATCATTATACAACCCGTGTCCAATTATCATTATACAACCCGTGTCCAATTATCATTATACAACCCGTGTCCAATTATCATTATACAACACGTGTCCAGTCATCATATATACAACCAGTGTCCAATTATCATTATACAACCCGTGTCCAATTATCATTATACAACCCGTGTTCAATCACGCTTAATGCCTAAAAGAGCCATGGTCGAAATTGCGCAACAACTGAAAAAGACATGACCATGTCACGTTCAATGCTTACGGAAACCATGACCGTAAATGCTCGAGGTCTGCAGAAGTCATGCCCTTGTCACGTAAAATGCTTACGGAAACCATGACCGTAAATGCTCGAGGTCTGCAGAAGTCATGCCCTTGTCACGTAAAATGCTTACGGAAACCATGACCGTAAATGCTCGAGGTCTGCAGAAGTCATGCCCTTGTCACGTAAAATGCTTACGGAAACCATGACCGTAAATGCTCGAGGTCTGCAGAAGTCATGCCCTTGTCACGTAAAATGCTTACGGAAACCATGACCGTAAATGCTCGAGGTCTGCAGAAGTCATGCCCTTGTCACGTTCAATGCTTACGGAAACCATGACCGTAAATGCTTGAGGTCTGCAGAAGTCATGCCCTTGTCACGTTAAATGCTTACCGAAACCATGACCGTAAATGCTCGAGGTCTGCAGAAGTCATGATCCTGTCACGTTCAATGCTTACGGAAACCATGACCGTAAATGCTCGAGGTCTGCAGAAGTCATGATCCTGTCACGTTCAATGCTTACGGAAACCATGACCGTAAATGCTCGAGGTCTGCAGAAGTCATGCCCTTGTCACGTAAAATGCTTACGGAAACCATGACCGTAAATGCTCGAGGTCTGCAGAAGTCATGCCCTTGTCACGTAAAATGCTTACGGAAACCATGACCGTAAATGCTCGAGGTCTGCAGAAGTCATGCCCTTGTCACGTTCAATGCTTACGGAAACCATGACCGTAAATGCTTGAGGTCTGCAGAAGTCATGCCCTTGTCACGTTCAATGCTTACGGAAACCATGACCGTAAATGCTTGAGGTCTGCAGAAGTCATGCCCTTGTCACGTTAAATGCTTACCGAAACAATGACCGTAAATGCTCGAGGTCTGCAGAAGTCATGCCCCTGTCACGTCCAATGCTTACGGAAACCATGTACGTAAAAGTCACGATCCGGTCGTGTTCATTGCAAAAAGTAATCATGTTCTCATTAAAAGATATGTACTCGCATTCGTGTAATTCACTTGTTTCTTGTTCTTCATACATCATTCGACAAAGCACTTACAATAACTACGTCAGTATACAGAGTTTGGTGAGTGCTTTGTTAATGAACAAGTATTATTTACACAGACCTGATAGTGTTGTAACAATATGGCAATGCGTTGGTGTTAACTTTCATAACTTTGGCAATGTGGTGTTATTGTTTCTGCGTCTCTTTCTTCGGGCAATAAAAGCAACATTTGCTGTAGAGCATGCCTTCATAAATGTTTCTTGTCGCAATACTTTTGTTTTCGAAAAAGCCTTTCAATGATAGAGCAAAATAAGTGTTCTCTTGCTACAGTGTAGGAGATAAAACCATTCGGAAATCCTCGGCCAACTACGTCAAGTGTTATCCGATTAACGAAGTGGTACGGAAATACCCGAGAGCTGTCGAGAATGGAGATAAAACTAGACAAAAGAAATTTAACATTATACAATAAAACATCATTTAAAGACCATCTCAATAATAGGACCACCTCAAAATTAAGACCAAATTGTTCAAGTCCGTTTTCACAGTTTTGCTATACATTCAACATCAATAGTAGGACCACCTCAATTAGAAGACCAGTTTTCAAGGGTCCAAAGGGTGGTCTTATTATTGAGGTTTTACGGTATAACATTGTAATGAAATAGACGATACAAAATATGTGTACAATCAAAGCGCTGGATTTAACTACCCGAATATTTGTTTTGCGTTATCTAATGGGATAACAGAGCTAACAGCACTGATAGGTATGTCATGTGACATTCAAAAGGTAATGCGCCAAAGTGTGGATATGATATTCAATGTAGTCTAATGAATAAGCAATCGTCGTAATTGATTCTGCATACCAAAAAAGCAAAATAATTAATGGTGGTAGAATACAAAGATGAAAAGGAAGACAATGAACAATGTTATATATAATACAGTGAAACCTCGATAATAATACCACAATTGGGACCCTTTGAAATCTCGTCTTAATATTAAGGTGGTCTCAATATTGAGGTTGAATAAATAGCAAAACAGTGAAAATGAATTTGAAAAGTGTGTTCTTAATATTGAGTAAGTCTTATTATTGAGGTGGTCTTATTATTGAGTAAGTCTTATTATTGAGGTGGTCTTATTATTGAGTAAGTCTTATTATTGAGGTGGTCTTATTATTGAGTAAGTCTTATTATTGAGGTGGTCTTATTATTGAGTAAGTCTTATTATTGAGGTGGTCTTATTATTGAGTAAGTCTTATTATTGAGGTGGTCTTATTATTGAGGTGGTATTATTATTGAGGTGGTCTTATTATTGAGTAAGTCTTATTATTGAGGTGGTCTTATTATTGAGGTGGTATTATTATTGAGGTGGTCTTATTATTGAGTAAGTCTTATTATTGAGGTGGTCTTATTATTGAGGTGGTATTATTATTGAGGTGGTCTTATTATTGAGGTGGTCTTATTATTGAGTAAGTCTTATTATTGAGGTGGTCTTATTATTGAGGTGGTCTTATCATTGAGGTGGTCTTTAAAGTAGGTTTTACAGTATTTACTCGGGATATCAATAACGGTATAATGTAAATCTTAATGTTTGTGTACAACGTACGAATCCCGGTAGGGGTCCGTTCTGATATAACCGGTTGGTGAGCCGCCAGCTAGTTAAATAGTGGTTACCTTGTGCCAACCTGCCTGGTGCCTGGCATTAAAGGATAGTAATACTGGGAAGTAAATGTGTTCAGAAAGCAGTGTTCAGAAAGTCAGAAATGGCTTGCTCTTTAAATATGGGTGACACTATATTTATCACATGTTTCAATATATACAAGAAAATCATTGATGCAAAGCATCAAAGGTCGCCGCTAAAGAATTGAATGATATTTTGTTATTTACATTCTTTTGTACAAAAAACATGTAACTAAAGTATTGCACTCCATTTTAGTAGTATCAAACACGTAAACAAAAAATATTAATCTGTTTACAGACCCAGTTCCAACTTCTCTGTATATAGCAAGGTCTTTGTTCACAAAAATAATAATATTTAAAATTACATTCTTTGAATCTTTTACATAAATTCTCATTAAGTTTCTAAATAATTATCTCAGACTATCATGACACTCAAAATTTATCACCGGAACACCGTTTCTTTTCTGATCCATACGTACGTAAACAATAAGCTTAGAATAAGCACTACTTTTATCTAAATATTTATTTCATACAGTTAACGCATCACTTCTATTTGTTATAATTTGTTATGTAAAAGATTCAAAGAATGCAATTTTAATTATTATTAGGCCACAACAAATTATTTGTTTGTTCTTCGGATTTTCCCCCCAAAAAAATGGGGCGAGCGAGCGAACTGTCATTTATTAAAGCGAGCGAGCGAAAAAAAGAGTAAATTATGGTATCAGTATGAAGCTGAAAACTGTAGTTGCTGGCACCACCCTAAACTATGAATAAACAGCGTATCACCGTAACAAATTCCTTCTTACTGCAGTTTCTTCTCCGTTAGTATGCAAGGGGAAATTATCAGCGATGACTATATCATATAATATTATAATTATGAACTGCCCACTTCAAGAAACGTTCAATAGCACATATACTTTTTCTCCTTCACAGGACATAACGACAGGCAAAAACACATTTTTTACCCGTCGCAACAATGTTTTACCTGTTGCAACAATGTTTTACCTGTTGCAACAATGTTTTACCTGTCACAGCTATTTCTTACCTGTCGCAATGTTTTGAACAGGATTAACAACTTAAAATCCTTATTTTAAATGTTGTTTTATGTATAACCATTATAATTAAGCAAGATTTCTCAGTTTTATTTTTCAAGTAAAGGTCATGACTATCTCATCATCATTAAATACTAGCCATGGCCTACCTTCTTCAACGAACTAATCAACTTCCGATCAACTGGAAGTCTCGTCTTTTGCTCACTAGATGAATTTGGCAATCTGGGCTTGCGTTGGCTTTTTTTCTTGAGCCAATTTTGGAACCAGTCGGTTTCAGTCATTTGGGGGCTACATCACAGCACGCGATCAACAAATATTTAGTGCAGTTTGTCCCCTCAATCCCCAATATTCTATAGCATATAGGGCTTTGTTATTTCAATGTAATCCTTTTTAGTGTTTCTTTGAAATTGCTTTTAATAGTCTACAAATCATTCCTAATTAAGCTTGTGGGATGATTCAATGTAGCTCTGTTATCTTATTTCTTGTCTATTTTATTCTTGTTATTCAAGTTTAAACAAACATCTCACTATCAATTATTAATTATTCAAATTGAAAGATGAAGACAATGTATACTCCCAAACACAAGTCAATCAAGTGCAAAAAGCAATACATGTTTCAAACAGTCGGCTGTACATAAAAACTAGGTCACAAATGAAACATAAACTAAACATACAGTGAGGTAAATTGTATGTAAATAGTCATAGCACAGACTATGAGACATAAACCATCAGTATATACTTGCGAAAATAATAGTATTCTGAATTTACTATAATAATTTTCATTCCTCGTAAAATACGGAGCGGGCGGCATTACGGACCGCACGGTACGGAATTTATCGTATAATAGACCCGAAAACGAAAGTGATTGCATGGTTATCACATACATTGCTTTTAACCGCGTTTATCATAGAAATTGAGAGGAATAAAACATTCGCAAACGGTTAATATTTCGCCCAAATTAGAAAGTCATACTTTTCGACGGGACCGCTTTTCGATTATTTGATTTTTCTTGAGCAATTTCCGAAAATAAACGGTGCTAACTGAGCATTTTCTGAAATCGTGCACCACATGAGGGAATCTAAAAATAAACTTTCCGTAGACTGGTTTCAAATATTGTATCAGTCAAAATAGACCTTGACCATTTGAAATCGTGTACCACATGAGGGAATAAATTAAAAGATTTTAAAATGAAACAAAATAAAACAATAAAAAAATATTACAAATACTTTTTCTGTAAAACTTTATTGTCAGTGGGTAAAATTATCTTGAATCGAATAATCTTGGAAAAAAAAAGTCACGTGTCCCTCCACGTACAAAAAAAGTCACGTGCCCCTCCATGTACAAAAAAATATCCCATTCCATACAGTACGCCGCACTTCAGTGCGGCGACAATAATATTGATAATATGATTCTAATTATCTTATATATAGTGATATGGATGTTTTATTGTGCAATGTATTGCCCGTCTCTTATAATTCTTACTAGAATGGCATATTATTGACGGCGGCCTTCAGGCCGTCGTCTATTTGAATAATTTTTAATCTAGGTACATGGAGTTGCATAATCGAAATGGGAGAAGCCATTGGTATTATGCTTTTTTAAATTGTTCTTACAAAACGTGATTCTAATTATACAGATAAAAAAAGTGTACTAATTGATAATAAAAAAATGTCAAAATATTTAAAATGTATTTTTACCGTTAATAAAAAGCTTTAAAAAATGTTTTACGTATGCTTATAAGAATTTACAACAGCTAGTCACGAAAACGGTTAGGCATCGTGTATTACATAGCTTCGTTTCACAACTACGCTCAATTCATCATCAAAGTTCAGGAAATGGTTCCTAATGCTGTGCACGCAAATTGAAATTGTACTTATAAAAAAGCAAATTGTTAAACAAAAAATGTTAATCCATATTAATAAGTTCATGAATGCAGTTTATAATGTACAAATATAAATACAGTGACCAAACTATGCAATATACATTGCCTTAACTTGACCCATATAAGTTATGTACTGATGGTAATATGTAAACAAAATTCAGCCAATGAAAATTGTCGTTGAAAACGTCATAGCATTTGTTGTTCAAATAACGCATTGGCAGTAAAACGGATTCAGTACATTCGAGATCAAATGCTGATGGTTGAACTGAACTTTTAATTACGTTGTTTTGACATTTTTAGTGGATATTTTTCCCTTTTGATATCCCAATAGTTCTTTTAGATCTGTAAAACTAGAAGTTATAATCATGTATATTTTTAGATCCGTTTCGTTCTATCTACGTTTCGTGTAATCGTTTTTTTTCTTCGTTTCGTGTAAATCGATGCACCAGCATTTTCCCGCGAAACAACTACAAATGATTGATTGGTACCAAGACTATTTAGGCAATTGTCATGAATTGTGGATGATTCTTACCAGAATTATGGCTTGGTGATGATCATACTTTCTTATTTATTGATAAACAAAATAATAAATCTTCAATATCATGCTTCCTAAAACTTGTGCCGCCGTTTTGATGCTTTGCATCAAAATTAGTCTTGTATCCTATGTAATTGATAATGTTTTGTATACATGTATATATATGATGAGACGTTAATAAACTATAACAAAATCCCCACTTTTTACGTTTTCTACACATCTATGGTATAATACACGCGGTTCAATGAGATTATATTTGATGGAAAAACATTGTTTACGTACACGTGCCCGTGTTATCATAATTCAGTAATGTGTTTAGTGATATCTATCATAACATTGGACACTGCTGGTCGTTAGTTTCCTCGTATTTGTTTCTATGGTAACAAACAAGCACAAACGCTGAATAAAATACGTATTACATATTATATAGATCAAGTTACGATCGAGAAAATGAACACATCTCATGTTTGTTGTGTGGTCCATGAACTTTTAAAGTCTTGAAAACTGTTTTCTATCAATATTTTTTTTATTTTCTAAATGATGACAAGTTTGTTTTGTAATGCTTGTTCATCGACCGTAAACTATTCCCTGTATTTATTGATTTTCCAATGATAATGTACAAACACTGATCAGAAATTCCCTACAATTAGATCACTTGTATAGATACTTATTCATATCTAGATCTAATTTGAATTTTGAAGAAAGTATGGAATAAATTGCCAGATCTTTTACAGCATTGAACAACCATACATTGTTTCATTTCACGTACTCAACCAGTATAATAGCTTCTTGTTGAATGATGTACCACGTCGCTTGCATTGTATATTTGTATAATTTGAGAACGAGTGCGTTTTCAGCAGTATTTTTGGCATTGTGATTTTTTCCTGCAAGATTAAGCTAAACATCCCAAATTATATTTATTAGTTGTATGTACTTATCCGATCATTTATATAATTATTGTAGGGTTTAGCCCGTTTTATAAAGCCATTGCAATCAGTGTATTTAATCATATTCAGTAAAAATAATCATGCTCGTTATTTTATGTGCTAACGTTCAACATATCATCTCAACCCTGCACTAATTAACGTATAAAGTTCATATTTCAGTAGCTAGTCTATAGTACTTGTCGATAGCTAAATACTTGGGATTATCGTTTAACATCATTTCTTTTGAATAGTTCTTACCTTAAATTACCTGAGCAACTAATCAAGCGTGAATTCATATTGACCAATAATGTAATTTTTCATTATTCAGATGGTTGTGTCCACCTGGTGTACACGTACTGGTAAATATTATTTCACTTGATATGAAATATATATTATAAATATATAGTTTGTAGGTAAATCATACATTTATGCATTTTCAGAATGTACAAGTAAATTATTGTAAATTTTATTGTTTCATTCGATAATCTGCATTCTTTGATATTTAAATACATAAAATGTAAAGGAATTGTAACTCAATTTTGTATATATCCATCGACAGCCAATGTAACAACAATACTGGATGAAGCCAATTCAAACATTATGTGTTCAGATGAGCCAGATACATCTTTAAGTTCAATATTCTTTCTTTCTCACCTGGTTGCTATAGCGAATTATCTGCATAAATCGGCAGTCGTGAGTCGATTGGAGAACCAGCCTCCCATTCGGAAATCCTCGACCAACTACGTCAAGTGTTATCCGAGTAACGAAGTGGTACGGAAATACCCGAGAGCTGTTGAGAATACCAGCCTCCTTCTATCACCCATTGAACAGAGGGACATCACTGAACATCGTTGGTCACACAATCAAAGCTGACATCGACAGCCTACAGCACGTGACATACCTTAGAGATCGATAACAGCAGTGACAGCAAACGTCTAGTGAAAAGAAAGCGGCGATGTGACATGTATTGAAAATGAATATCGAAATTTATCAAATCTTAGAACCAAAATTTTGTTCTCAACTGCAGAATGTTGATATATGACATGTTTCTTTGTCAGTTAAATATTTTTTTGGATAATACAACGTTTGCGGAACAAGTTCTTGAGGCTTACTTTTATCATTCTCTATGATACCACTCATAGGTTGATGTTCAGTGCTCGTACTTGGTTCGGGGATGGTGAAAACTATCTCGACACTTTTCTATGTTGTTGTTTAATCATTTAAACTACTAAAAAAAACGATAAATCAAAGAGCGATAAACGCGGAATTTCCACAGAAGTAAACACATTCTCCAAATAATTTCTTATCAATAAAAAGCACTTGATCGATGACTGATTGATTGATTAATTGATTGATTGATTTATTTATTGACGAAGCTGTAGCTACAGCAGACTTGTTATTGCTTGTAAAAATAATCTCATTTGAAAAATGGACAAACTGTAGAAGTTTTGAGATCAGTAATGAATTTAAGATAAAATGATCGAACTGAAATTCGTTTATCAAACGAGAATCTAATGCAAGCTGCCAATTTATAATTCTGAATTATCTAGGAAATCAACAGCGATTTTATGTACAGGACATCAATCTATATAAAAATATAAGACGTCGCAAAAGTCTTCTTTTTCCAATTTTGTAAGACAGTAAAATACGACTGATTCCTGATTCTAAATATGCATTAAACACAAGAATCAGTGATCTTTAAAATGCATAGGAAGCTAGTCGTCCGAGAATATCGGTCAATTTAGTAACAAATTAACATACACAATGATAGTTCCACAGTCTAAAATTATTAATCACATGTATGTGTTTGTGGGATTCTAAGGCTATACTTACAACTGAACAATTGCTGATGTTGATAAGCTTTTAAAACAGACTTGTTTTATACAGAAATAAATGTACAAACCTGTCTGTAAAGACCACCAATGGGAACAACAAAATGTGGTCTTTGTTTACAGGTGGTCTCTATTAACAGATTAAATATCATTGAAAATGGTCTGATGGGAGATAAAATTGGTGGTCTTTGCAGACAGGTTTTGCAATAGTGGTCTTTGTTCGCGGGTGGTCTTTAACACAGGTTTGACTGTATTTGTTATTTCTTGCCCAATGATGTGCTAATTAAAACAAACCAAACAGAGTTATCTACGCTAAATTTACATATTGGTATATAATGTCAAACAATGTTTTCGGCTTTAAAAAATAAAGCGCTCTTTCGACAACATGTGTGTCTGTTTTAATTATACCATACTAGCTTCACCAGTCATTATCACCACAAAGGCAATCAATCAATATATCTATTCCATTATCGATATTCGAGACATCCAAAATATGTTTCATATTGACAGGAGTATAGAATATTAAACATAAATATTGTGCATGTGTAAATGACAATATAAGATGTCAGCATTACTGTGATGATCTATCGTTAGTGGGATAATTAGCATCAATGTTGGAATACTTACCACATGTAAGATTGTCATAAATTTCTGTCAGATATCATCACTTGATTGAGAACACATGTCGATGGATGCCGATATAACTCCAAGACAAACATCATATATCCATCATTATAATATATTTATACTATACATTAAGGATAAGTTAGTGGTCGCATCCATTTCACGTTTCGGGTAAGACTCGTTGAATATCGTTATATTGAACCTGTCCGGTGCGACCCTCTCTTGAGCAACAACCTCTCTTCAACAACCGTATCATTTTTTCTCTGCGGGAAGAATTAACTATCAATTTAACCTCTCTTGAGCAACAACCTCTCTTCAACAACCGTATCGTTTTTTCTCTGCAGAAATAATTAACTATCAATTTAACCTCTCTTGAGCAACAACCTCTCTTCAACAACCGTATCATTTTTTCTCAACAGGAATAATTAACTATCAATTTAACCTCTCTTGAGAAACAACCTCTATTCAACAACCGTATCGTTTTGTCTCTGCATGAAGAATTAACTATCAATTTAACCTCTCTTCAGCAACAACCTCTCAACAACGGCCAACATATACACGTGTCTCACAAAGGGTGTTGCTATAGAGAGGTTGCACTGAATATATTTATACATTATATGTTATCTGAATTTCATGTAGAGCTGTATCAAATATTGTTGTTATAATCATTAAAATTAAGTAAATAAACTGAAATGAAACAAAATTGATATTTCGTAAGGATTTTCATCAATAAATTAAATAGTTCTTCTTCGAAATGGGACATTATTTTATTTATATTACCTAGAGGTGTAAAGTAAATAGCATGTCCTCATATCTATCTAAAAGCAAAGTTAACTGGGTGTATACGTCTTGTTATATTCAACCTAACAAAGTGCATGTCGTATTATAGACGAACTTCTTTCGGAGAATTTCTAATTATTCAACTCAGACAGATGAAGTTCCTTTTTAAATGTTTACATCTGACTACCGCTGCGCAGTATGTGTCGGTGAAAGGGGGGCGTATAGAAAATACAATTGTTTTAGATAAACGGAATTATAAACGACGGAAGTTTTCGTCTCGTACAAATTGTTTGAGAAGCAGTTTGGGTTATTAAACCACAGTATCACTTTACGGATTAGAAACATTTCTAACATTCTTAAATAATTATCAAATGTTCTTTACAATCTATATTGTATGACAGGTTGATGTTATAAATGTTATAGACACATTACGTAGGCTACGTGCGCAGAAACTGTGTATCATTTCTCTCAAAATTCGATAAATCGGCAATAATTTCAACATTTCCCCATGTACCCCACCCGTGTATATCTCCTTCATACTCCATCGTGACAAGCGCGAATATGCAAAAATGTCATAGAGTCACCATGGTAACAAACAAGGTCCCTACAATTTCAAGAAAATGTATATATTAGGAGTAAAATGTACTAAAGTATTGTTGTGTTGTTTGTGTTTTTAGCTTTCAATATCGTACCCATATGCCGTCCATGTGTACGAGGACGCCATGGTCGTCCCCCAAGAGACCACCCATGATAACATCAAACTGTAAACTGAATTCAAAATACCTCGTTATACTGCCTTTAAAAATAGCGATCCGTATTGAACATATTTATATACGTATAACCCAGTTTTGTTGTCGTTGTGACATATGAACTATCGGTCATTGTATCGAATTGGGTTCAATTGTTTCGTAAAAGTGATGTATTGTCGATTTAAGTGAGATATGCCCATTTGGGATACACAATGCAGGATATATAGGCCACGTAAGATAAGGGTTTGTTTAAATATCATAAATTGGATGACTACATGTTTAACCGTAGTGGGTAGATTTTATTCGTTTAAGTGCACCGTTAGCAGGTAAAACTCACGTGGTTAAGATGATACATAATAATTGACTCATTCACTACGTAATTTGGCATGTGAGCGTATTTACATATGTGTAAATTTGGATTTAATGCAGAGACATTTTTGTTTTGTTTTCAAGTTGTATAGACGGTCATAAAATCCGTCATCTGTATTGTATCGTTAATCTTTACAGATATTGTGAAGTGTGTTCGTTTAATATGAGTCATTTAAATCATCCAATGAATGTGTGAGTTTTACGAAAACAAACTTTTTGACACGAGTGTTTTGGATAAAATTTGAGATGTACGTAATATGTCTCTTCGGTACGGAATTTACGGTGACCGTCCGGACTTTAAGCTTAACCATTTACTTTATACCTTTGTAGAGTAACACAAAATGGATTCTCGAAAACATGTTCTCAAGAATTCATCAACTTAAGCATTAGTAGTTTGTATAATATGATCCATGTATTCTATGTAACTTGTTTGATTGTTTGAGCAGATTATTACACCATATTGTACAGTTTTTTTCTTTTCAGATTCCATAAAAGTTTCGTATGTCCTGTGACGTAACGTTCCCTACCATTGACATCAAGTTGAAGGGAAACTACAGGAAAATAGGGGTTTTGAATTTACGTCAGACACGTCAACCATACACCAAGTAATCCAACAAACGGGTCGTGGCGGAAGATAATGTTTACATTAAGTGGTACATGTATCTACTTTCAGCTACATAGATACTAAATGTATTCTTCGTATCCACGGTCGGTCAAACACGACATGATGTAACGTGACTAAGAACGTTTAAGTATTGTAAATGTGTTTATTTATTCAGACGTATCCTCGTTGAGTCCCTGAATGAAAGTAATGCAGCAAGTGATTGATGATATGCAACAACAACTGACAAAAGAATCTTTATCTAAATCCTGGAATTTTTTTTTCGATTTCCCTAATTTGGAATAAATTGTACAATGTACTACTCGTGCGTGTTCGAAGCCTTTGATCTACCAAGTAATAACATATATACTTACTGAATGTCTATATATATAAAGTTAGTTCATGTCATATGTAATTTCATGGACAGAAGTTTTGATAAAGCGGTGCAATAGGATTTATGCAATCTTGAACAGACATTTACCAAGTACTGTGTCAGTGGAACTATGGCGGATGATGGTGACTTTGACCCCAATGCTGATGTTCCACTTTGGGTGAACATACTGGTACCAATCCTGTCTGGAATTCTGTTTATGGTTGTTGTGGTCCTTCTCTATAGAACAGAAAAAGAAATAGCTGTGGATACGTTGATAGACTGGGTACGTACATACATCATACATACTCGTACATTCCTCAAGCTTTTAATCGTGCTTTCATTTAAATATTATCACATCATGTATTACAGCAATTAATCGTTCATCACTAATTATCAGTTAAACCAGTGTAACATGGTCAATATTTCGTCATACGCATCAATTGTAAACACTGACCAACCGCCTACTACGTCTCATGCACAGTAATGACTGTGTCAACTTCACTGTATTTCGAAAGTGTAATATTCGGTTCCACAATATATTGTGATTATTTACTTGTTCTACCAATAGTACATGTAGCATATACCACTTGATGACACTGTGACGTAGACAGTTCGTGGAACGTCGATGGAGACAGCTGGAGGACACGGTGACTTGGACGGCCCGATGACACGGTGACTTGGACGGCCCGAGGACACGGTGACTTGGACGGCCCGAGGACACGGTGACTTGGACGGCCCGAGGACACGGTGACTTGGACGGCCCGAGGACACGAGTGACTTGGACGGCCCGAGGACACGGTGACTTAGACGGCCCGAGGACACGGGGACATGGTCGGCTCGAGGACACGGTGACGAGGACGGCCCGAGGACACGGTGACGTGGACGGCCCGAAGACACGGGGACATGGTCGGCCCGAAGACAAGGTGATGTGGACGGTCCGAGAACACGGTGACATGGACGGCCCGTGGACAGAACATAATTTAATTAATACCAAACGTAATGCGAATAAACTCCAAACCTCCTACAGTTACGGAGGTGGTGTTTAAAGTTGAATTCGCGAGTATATATGTACATGTATTAACATTACAAACGAAACTTGGTCCCCGGCATGGTCAATGACAAACGTGCGCCACCTTTGAAAGCCGGGCCAAATCTTGTGCTCGAAATTTTCTCTGATTATAATCATATCGTTTTTGGTTTCATTACTAAAACTTCTAAGTTTGATTTCATACAAACGATGCAGACGTCTGAATGGAAATATGGTATAATGTGCAAGACAAATACATGTAATGTGCTTCTACTCACGTTGTATAAATATCATAAATCTGTGAACTAGGCGAGTGGTGTCATATATGAGTTGTTGAGTGAACTGTGGTAGTCCTTAACGTCCCAAAAGATAAATTATGGTCATAAAGTAAGGTAAATACACGATTACTCAACATAAATAAGTCCTTTACTAAATAAAGTTAGGCTTGGTTATAAAAAAGTTTGGGTTTTAATAATTCCATCATAGGTTGTAAAAAAGGAAATTTGTAAATATTACGAGAATATAAAAAATATAATAATATACAGATATGTAAAATATGATGATTGGATAGTTATGAGTTAGTCCTTACACTTGTTGGTTACATTTTCACTTTTTCATTGAAAATGTTTGCATGGTAAGTTTTTTTATCCCATTTCGGTTGTTTTTATTCACTTTAAAAAAGTTCACGTATGGAGTAAATATTGTTTCCTGCTTGCAAATAATGACATCACATGTTGCGTTTTCTTGAAATGACGTCACTTACAGAAGAGGTTGCAAATCCCACAGCAGCGCTGTCTAATACAGAGTCCATATATTGTGTAGTTGGCATATTGGGCTCGAGTCCGGTCTTCTCACTAATCTCAGTGTTTTGTACTACATGAACTTTTGTTGTTTTTCAGGCTAACCGAATCCCAGTGCTGAACAAATGGCTGCTACCTGACGACCCAGGAAGAGTTGAAAATAAGCTGGCGAGAAACAGAAGTGTGGTCACCTCAAACAGACCAGTGACACAATCAGAAAGAAGTTATCTTAACTCAGGATATAACACTGAACGATATGATACTATATCCAGTATTACAACACAAGATACGTTAGGGACAGTGTCAGATTATAGTACATGTAGTAGACAATCGTACTATGCTAGTCGGGGAACTCTGGTTAACTTTGAAACAAATGTATAAGGCATACTTCTCTTCTAAAAGATTACGTATTTTTCAACATGTTGGCAATGAATGACACTATGTTAGCACACACAATGTTGTTGTCAAATAAATGTACATATGTATTATATTGATATGTTGATGTATCAATATCGTAGCTCTATCTGTTTGTGATGTATGCATTGAACATATGAGCGCTTCTATGGGATTTACAACCTCTTCTGTAAGTGACGTCATTTCAAGAAAACGCAACATATGATGACACTATTTTCACACAAGAAACTATATTTACATCTTATGGTCACTTCTTTTTCATAATGTCATATGTGGGGCAAATATTGCTTACTGTCAGTACATGGTGACGTCACATGTGTCGTTTTCTGGAAATGACGTCACTTAAGGTTGGAAATCGTACAGCGGCGCCCAATTATTATTTTACCATACTCCATGGTGGTGGTAATAACATTATATGTATCAACGTAAGAATGTCTCAAAGAGTTTCTACTGAACTGATCTCTGTATTGTTTTAACAAAAGACTTGCTATGTATTGTTCGAATCCCGCCTTAAGTCGATGTTGAAACACAATCTTCGTAATCCCTTGATTAGACGTGAGTACTGCATAGTAAGTTACCAAGGAAGTCGTCAACGCGAATGATTAATTTAAGTTGTAATAACTTCATCAGTGTAAAATTATTATGTTTAAACTATATACTGTGTGCAGCAAAGCATGGTATCGATCTCATTTGATGCAACATTTCAAGTCACTGGTATAATATACTTGACATTGGTGTAGTTAAATAGGACAACTTCAAATATACGTACGTTCTATAAAAACGCAACAGTGGTTAAGTTGTTTTTACCAGAAATGCAAAATTGAGCACGTGTAGTGTGATACACAGATTACTGAATAGCGGTATTATGTTGTGGAGCTGTTTGTCCGTCCGTCTGATAACAGTTTGGTTTCCGCTGAATTACTTGAGAAAGGTTTGCCCCATGGTCTGATCTTCAAATCTTGATATGCACACAGGTCATGGGTAGAAGATGACCCCTACTTATTTCGAGGCCACTGAGTCAAGAGTCACATTGACTATTACTACCGAAACCGTTTCCGCTTTAACACAGGTTCGTCAAAACTCAGTATTTACACTAGTCATGTGTAGTGGATGAAACATTTTTATATTAAGGTCACTTGGTCAAAGGTCACGGTCACAGTGACTGTTAGGACGAAAACAGTTTCCGCTCAATGAATGGAGAATTATTTGACTTAAGATCCTCAAATGTTAATAGCATCACTGGTGACGGGCAATAGATATACGCTATTTTTGAGGTCACATTGTTGGAAGCCAAGGTCGCAGGCGACTGTTAATACAAAAAAACATTTCCCTCAAATAAAATGCTGTGACATACTTTTATCTTTCTTAGTATTCACACTGATTATGTGCAATATATGGTACCGAAGAATCATATGCCACTGTATTAGAGATGAAAATCGTAGTGGCTGTTTTCTGACTCTGGTCTACTTGTGCTGAAAATGACTGAAGGAGGTATGTACAGATGGAGAGCTATTTTGATTATGATAATTCACTCCAGTTCCTCATTTTATTCAACAATGTCAGCTCCGGAGCTATCGCCGAATGCGCTCTGAGATGCTCTTGTGTTTTATCTTATTATTTGCAAATCCGTAAAATCCCGAGATATTTAAATACAAAGGGGAATAACACCGATAGACTTTATGTTGACATACCTTACGTTGTTTCACTGATTATCGTCCCAAAATGAAGTATCAATCATCGTACAGAAGCAACATACAGAAAATGAAGTTTCTGTGGGAAATTAGGGGCGACAGCACATAGAACTGAGCACCCGGGAGGAAAATATGGTAGATGTGAGAACTATGTATGTTTCTAAATGAATAGTTTGGGATAAATGTTCAGTTTTCGTTTCACTGACGTATTTGCCTTAGAGAGTATAGATTTTTGCGTGTGTGTCATTCACAATCATAATCTTAGTTATTTATTATAATATAATGCGATTTTTGGGCTAGTGGGTCAAACATCACATTTTAAGTTTATTATGTAGTTGTAACAATTGATGTTTAAAATTCCAAATACTGAAAAATTCAAGTTGATATCTTGAATATTAACAGAGTTATGAATATTTTGTTGTTACTAAGTAATGATGATTTCCAGCAAAATTAGACTATTTTCATTCAAAATCTAGTAAACATTAGGATATAATAAGCACATTTAAACAATAAAGAAACAAAACACATATAACTTCATACTTGTTTATTTGTATACCAAATGTTTTTATTGTCATTTAACAGAAAAATAACGACTGATATTTTTGTGGTTGCTTAGCAACCAAGATAAAATAAAAATTTGACAAAATTTTCCATAGACCTATATTTACTTGAAACAACATGGCAGGTCAAGTCAAGAACATACTAAAACATGCTATGTATTTACATGGTGGAGTGTATATATTTTAGGTATTTTCATCTAAACGCCCAATCAGCAGTCACAGCTAGTTGATTCAGTCTCTGTTCTAGTCTGGTACCTGTTCTTGCTATTGTTTTCACTGAACAACAACCGACGTATACATAGGCCAACATAGGTAAAGTTTTAATCCTTTAAATATTTTACTTCCTTACACACGGACAAAGTATGCACATGCATGTCATTTTTTTCTTTAACAAATTAATAATCATACAGCGCATACACACATATCTTCATTGGTATAAAGAAAGGTATCTTTCACAGAAGTACACAAAGAAGATCTTTCTTAGTCGTCTATTTTTACTGGTAGATCTATGTACAAAATAAAAAACTGGACTAATACTCGTACATATGTATAGTGTACAGATTCAGTAGGCATAGCTTTATAACAGGCATGTCAACGAATGGCAATTTTCCTTCTGAACGAATATTCGACCATTCATCCATTAAAATACCTGCATAGGAACGCGAATAAGTCACATTGTAAAAGACGCATGCATATATTAGTATTTCTTGTATTTTTAAATAGCAGCTCGGACCAATATACATGAATCATGTATATCTATATTGGTCCCAGCTGGAACACACACATACGGTCCCTGGTCCCAGATAGGAGTTTTGCCCCATCAATGTCTAGTACCAAGGGGAGTATTGGCAGCCACATTAGGGACTTTAACCAGCGGCTAATTCTCGACACGGGGAAAATTGATCAGACCGGTGAGACAGCCATCCGAGAAATAGACTTGGTCGGAATTTTCGACTCGACTCTTTCAAAGTACGAACACTAATGAGTACGAATACTGCGTGAACTGAAAACGAGGCAACTTCTGCAAAAATGGCTGCGGCTGTGCAGCATCCGAACCTGGACCGACATGAAACTAAGATAACGTTGGAAATTAAGACAAAATCTGTTGAACAAACACTTATACCGTTGGTTACTCAGGTAATTGAAATGATTCGTTGCAGCCATTGTCTTGCTACAGTCATAAATCAGCCGGTCATCAACCTAATCTAATTATCGAATGATAAATTCATGATATTGAATTTTTATTAGTTTTTGTAATGCCTTGCAATTGTGTAAGAAAGCTGCTGGTAACAGTGCGATTCGTTGATTGATACGTCAAATAATAACGGGAGTTGCATGGGCTTGCATGCTGACTATGTGAACCTAGTCCAAAATATTAGACATTTACATACCAATTTAAGTTTTAACCATTAACATTCATTATTTTGTTATTTTACTTAGTATGTAACGTCTAAACGGGCCCTATGCTATGTGATGAAGCATTTTCGAATCCGCGAAGTATATCATTAATTGACGTAGAAACAATTAAATGCACTGTAGAATTTCGTTTTATACTAACAAATGAATGAAAATCACCTTTAAACCCTTAATTTTCGATAAAATGTTCATTGTGTAACTGTAAGCTTTCCTACACATTGCCCACAACATGTTAGCAAAATAATATATTATACGAAATCGAAGTAGACGCCTGGACGAAATAATTTTCGCACATGTGTCATTTATCCCGCTTCAAATGATGCCGGGTTCCGGAATCAGGCTTTTTCACTATTCAAAAATTTTGTCTTCTTTTCGATTCGTATATTGACCGTGTTAATTAACCGGATACGTTGCGCAACCATTACGCTGAAACTCTGTGAGACTTGCACTAGATGGAAACAAATGCGCATCTTTATATTACAATTAGCACATGTATGGCATTTGGAAAATGGAATATACTGTAAGAATATGATAAGTTCATTTCAGGGTATAGTTCAGTTTGGCTGCATATTGCAATATATACTGGTGCATTGTGACACCCCTAATGTATTGTAATAACAATTTAGGCATATTATGTCACGCTATTTGGGAACGTCAATTTTTACTGTATGTTATTTAAAATGAATTTTAGGTCTGGTTGATGTGGTCGCAAATATAACTCATTGTCTCGTAACAGTCTGTAATACATTCAAATACATTGTGTCTGTATTTCAGATCACTACTCTAGTCAACCACAAGGAGAGAACTAAGATCACAGAAAAAACTGCCAAGGCGTTAGCGAGGGTTGGTGAAGCTGTCAGTATAGCTGTGGAACGTTTTGTGGCTGTCGGAGAATCAATAGGTATTGAACATCCAGAGCTGAGAAATGAAATGTGTGAGACATGCCTGGAGGCGAGACAAGCTGGTATAATATTTATATTTGTAATCTTAGCTAACATTCTTAATTCCATATTGAGTTGGTTGTATTGTTTGAAATAATATGTAAACAGAACCAGACCGTTAATTCTGACCGTGAACAATCACATTTCTCGACAACTACAATTTAAAACTAAATAGAAAATGCTGGCATCCAAGACTGTTATTTAAAACAAAATTAGAAATTTTAGTTCAGCTTATTAAATTTCCTCTTTGGCATATTTTATAAACACAGTCAAATTGACTGTCAATACATTATGATTAACATTTTTAGAAAAAATATGTTTATTTTGTTCTTGTGAATATAAAAAGATCAAGTCTAAAGTGAATTTATATATTTGATTGCAGGGAATGCTATCAAACAGTTGACAATGTATAACCATGTGGTTAATGATGGAGCTCCCAAACCTTTCACAGAGAAGAATCAGATGGTACGAGCTGCTCGCAAACTTTTGTCAGCCATCACAAAAGTCTTACTGATAGCAGACAAGGTTATTGTCAAGCAGTTAATTGTATCAAAAGATAAGGTAGGAAATTTTCGTTTAATTGTTCTTTGTTGTCTGATAAACTTATTTGTGAACAAATTGGAAAATTTTAGTGTCCCAATACCAGAATTCGGACAATTTTTATTGTATTGTCACATTGGAATCACCTGCAGCAGATGGGTAACATGCACCGAAGTTGTCGTCTCTTTACCATTGATATTGATGAATTTTAACTAAATTTCCCTGGACTTGGTCGTGACAAAATTTATGGGTTTAAATGTACTGCCCTAGTGGCTAGTCTTGTAGCCAGTCATATGTGTTAGGCCATCAGGAGTTATAGCCCTTTAATTACAAAAATGTTGCCTATCAACACTTCCCTCTATCTCCATCGACCAGTCTCTATCAAATTTTGTAACAATGTTTATGGACATAATTTCTTGTCACGGAAAATTGACATGATGTTTTGGCATTCATGTAAGCAATGCGCAATTTGATGGAGAAAATGATAAAAGTCTTCAGAGAAAACATATCGAATTGGTTTCTGAGAAATGATGCTAGTCTATAGATATAGAAAGTATAAAATACTTGATTTAATTACTTTTTTTATCAGTTCTTTGCTATAAACTTTTCATCTCTATTCAACAATTTGGTAATTATTATGCATGTACATTATTTCTCTGAAATTGTGGGTTAATTCCATAAAATATCTAGATATTTTTGTGTAAACTTAGCAAGGAATGATTTATGATTTATTTCTGTTATACAGGTGTTATCCAGTCTCATTGAGATAGAACGAGTTGAAAGTTTTACAGACTTCGTGCAAGCTTTCAGTAAATTTGGAAATAACATGGTTGAGTTAGCCCACCTCACAGGAGACAGACAAAATGTAAGCTTGGTGATATTTCCTATGATTTTTGCTGAGTGGATAGTATGGTTATACAGTACGGCACAGTGGCTGGTTTTATGCCCTCTTAAAGTTATTCTTACATTGTAATTTTATCGGTGCTGTAGTGATAGTCATCTCGGGGGGATAATATTGAAAAATACACTGGATCCCTTCTTCTCTATACCAAAAAATCTAAATTTTTAGTCCTTGAAAATGGGATGTTCTTTGTGACAATTTGAAGAAAATGCAGTTAAAATAATTTTTGCTCCTGCAATTCATTGGTAACTGGGGAATACTGTTTGGTAACTGGGGAATACTGTTTGGTAACTGGTGAATACTGTTTGGTAACTGGGGAATACTGTTTGGTAACTGGGGAATACTGTTTGGTAACTGGGGAATACTGTTTGGTAACTGGGGAATACTGTTTGGTAACTGGGGAATACTGTTTGGTAACTGGTGAATACTGTTTGGTAACTGGTGAATACTGGTTGGTAACTGGTGAATACTGTTTGGTAACTGGTGAATACTGGTTGGTAACTGGTGAATACTGGTTGGTAACTGGGGAATACTGTTTGGTAACTGGGGAATACTGTTTGGTAACTGGGGAATACTGTTTGGTAACTGGTGAATACTGGTTGGTAACTGGTGAATACTGGTTGGTAACTGGGGAATACTGTTTGGTAACTGGTGTATACTGTTTGGTAACTGGGGAATACTGTTTGGTAACTGGTGAATACTGGTTGGTAACTGGTGAATACTGGTTGGTAACTGGGGAATACTTGTTGGTAACTGGGGAATACTGGTTGGTAACTCAGGAATACTGGTTGGTAACTCAGGAATACTGGTTGGTAACTAGGGAATACTGGTTGGTAACTCAGGAATACTGGTTGGTAACTCAGGAATACTGGTTGGTAACTAGGGAATACTGGTTGGTAACTCAGGAATACTGGTTGGTAACTGGGGAATACTGGTTGGTAACTGGGGAATACTGTTTGGTAACTGGTGAATACTGGTTGGTAACTGGTGAATACTGGTTGGTAACTGGTGAATACTGGTTGGTAACTGGGGAATACTTGTTGGTAACTGGGGAATACTGGTTGGTAACTCAGGAATACTGGTTGGTAACTCAGGAATACTGGTTGGTAACTAGGGAATACTGGTTGGTAACTCAGGAATACTGGTTGGTAACTCAGGAATACTGGTTGGTAACTAGGGAATACTGGTTGGTAACTCAGGAATACTGGTTGGTAACTGGGGAATACTGGTTGGTAACTGGGGAATACTGTTTGGTAACTGGTGAATACTGGTTGGTAACTGGTGAATACTGGTTGGTAACTAGGGAATACTGGTTGGTAACTCAGGAATACTGGTTGGTAACTCAGGAATACCGGTTAGGTCATCTGATACCTTTACACTACTGAATAGTGTTGAGAAGTGTTGGGAAAATCATTATCAATCAGGTAAAAGATATGTCAGGAGTTGAATATCATACTGTTGTCTGTATGTCCATCTGTCTGATTTGTTAGTTGTTTCTTGCAGGATTTAAAAAGTGATAAACAGAAAGCACAGATGGCTTCAGCAAGAGCAGTGTTAGAAAAATCTACTATGATGTTATTACCATCATGTAAGGTGAGTGTGCTCATTGGACAATGGTTTTGGGTAAAACTAATATTTTTTAAGTAAATCAAACAAATTAATTTACTGTATGTTTCCTTTACTTTTATGTATGCTACGTTTTGGCACTAAACTTTCATCAGGATAGTATTGTATACAGTTTGTAAGATAAGGCAAGGATTAAACTCCACAGAAATTTTTAAGATACTGAGATTGAAATGTAATATAAATAATTCTTAACATTGGTTTGAAATTATTGCTATATAATGTTACCTTCCGTCTGTAGTCATCTATGCTTTCTACATAGTATTTATGAAATTGAGGAACTCGTGCTATATCACCCAACGATGTAAAGTTGAATTTCATTGATTTCTGTAACATTCCTTACAGACTTGCTTACGCCATCCAGAAAGTCATTCAGCCCGTCAGAATCGCCGTGGGTTGTTTATACAAATGCGACAGGCGCTGCAATTAATCCAAAATGTTGCTACGGATACCGGGTATCAGCTCGTCTCTAGTATGAGTATGTCCCCTACTATGGCAAACGGAGACTCGGGCATTGTGCTCAGAGGGTCGGGACTAAGTGCAAATAAGTCAATAAAGGAATTTGAGGTAAATGAAACTGAGCGGTCGAGCTTGGAATTCAAAATATAGTATTTCAGAATATTCACTGCAATGTTTAACAACTCATTAAAATCATTTGTGGAATGACAGATTGGTAAATAAGTACAGAGTTACTGTCACAGTCATTGAAATTGGAGAAAATACTTACTTTGGTTAACAAGATGGAACTGGCTATTGGCTGGTTTACCACCATTGTTTCTTTGTGTGTGATATTGCTGTCAGAACAACATATGAGCGCTACTGTGGAGTTACAACCTCTTCTGCAAGCATGAAACCATAATTTTTATTTACTCCATATGGTCACTTCGTTTTCATATTGCCATTTGGGGCAAATATTGCTTACTGTCAGTACATGATGACATCATATGTGACGTTTTCTGGAAATGACGTCACTTAAGGAATTTGGAAATTGTACAGCGGCGCTCTTATATATTTGATGGTCATTTATCTGTATAAGTTTCAGAGAAATTTTGTATGTTTGAAGTAAATTTAGAAACAGCTGTTTCAGTGAAACACAATTATCATTGTTAAAAGACTGTCCAGGAATATTACACTTTGTTCATGTGTCAGTTATTACATTACAGGATCAGGTAGAAATGGTACGAGTGACACACATAAATACATACTTTGCTGATAAACTCCGATGTGCCTTGGATTTCCTCATTGAGACTACGCAAGACTTCACTGACTCCGCCTACACGTCACATGATCACCGAGAAAAGATTGTAGAAATAACAGAGATATTACAACAAGCAGTGCATGTTTTAATAAAAACTGTTGAATTACAAGTAAGCCCTTTAGATGTGAAATTATCCGTGCAAATCGACTTGGTGCTGACCTGTTTGAAACATTCATTCTAATGCAGGGGTTTTGCTAGGATTTTTCAGCTAGGGGTCCTTGGACCCTCGTGTTTGACAAATTGGTGGTCCTTAGTAAATTTGTAGGTCCCAGATATGCAGTTTATACTTGACAAAAGTTTATTTTAGGGGTCCCAGGGATGCACAGTAAGTTGAAAGTGCAAGTCTCTAGAAAAAAGGGAGTCAGGGACTCAAGATTTCTGCGTCGGGGAAATCCCTGCTATTGTTATATTATGCCTGGATATAAATTTAAATCATTTATCTAAAAATTCTGTCTTACTCCACTGAGCTTTCTTCCTGCATGAACAGTAATACTCCAGTCAGATTTTTCTATCTGTACCGGATGCCGGTGAAAGATATTGATTAATCTTGCATTTTCCTGTTACAGTTACATAAAGATGTCATAGCGAATCAAGAATTAGAAACTTCTATACTGAAAACATTGGAGGTATCAAAGTCACTTAGAATGCAGGTAAGACAATACATGTATAACCTTGGTCATCTGTACTTTGTAGTGTCACGGATACAAGACGATTGAAATCTGAGATTTTCATTACTGTATTGTATAGACCATACTATCTTTGAAATTAAGTTTATTGTCAGACTTCAGGTGAATCAAACCTGCAAGTTCCAACAAGTTTAATCTTAGTATTGATTCCAAAAAGAGTTCTGGCTTTATGTACATGATGTTATTGTTTATCATATATGTCTTTGACAGCTGGTCAATATTTTTATAAAGGAATGGCAGTAATTTATTTTGAAAATGATTTTATCAGTGATTCATTTTTACAGAAAATGTTCTTGAGTCAATCAATGTGCATGTATTTCTCGTTCTATCAAATATATTTTGCTTGAAAAATATCACTGTTCAAATATTTCAGCTACAAGAGACTGCAATGGACCAAGCTTCGGAACTGTTTAAATGTAATGAAGATCATACGTTGTTACGAAGTCTACAAACCGCTGGAACTAACGGTGAGATAGGATCAGTCGATGAGCTGTCTGTCAAATTTGAGGAACACATAGACCAACTTGAAGAGGTAAACATGTTTGTTAGATCTATATGTATTTAGTAAATACAACTCAAGTGACAAATTCATTTGCATTTGTTAAAAGGAGGATAGAGTTGCTTAACTTCTGCTACTAAAATTGCTTAAGCTAGACAATTGTATGATAGCCTAAGTTTCATCAAATTATTGCTTATCAAATCGGGCTGCCAATATTTGCAAACTAGCACCAACCTTGTATTTTATATTCATCCATTTTTTGATAATTCTGTAATTGTTTGCAGAATAACTGTCGACATTCGCCTAGTTAATGTCTGTATGTTTATTTACAGGTATGTAAGCTGTTCCGACACATAGCAACGACAGAACCTCTGGTAATCACAGCTGAACATAATGAGATTATACTGCGTTCTATGGGACCCTTGGTAAGTACTCAAGTACCGCATGTACTGTTTGTGAAGCTGAATACAGTTTGGATAACGAGGTTAACATTTAACACATAATTTAGTAAGATAGCAATTTACTTTACAAGTGGTGGTGACTGTTACAGACTAGTACTTCAGCAAGAAAGTCAGGGCTCTAGAAATCCACTAGCCCGACATCCCGGACTCGTCTAATGCTGAATCGGGCTACCAACAAGTGAGCTGAAGTTAGTCCTGGCCAAGTCTGTTTTTAAAGCTAACTATCATCAGCAATTGTTCATTTGTAAGTCAAACCTTAGAATCCCACAAACCCATACATGTGGTTATTGATTTTAGATTGTGGAGCTATCATTGTGTATGTTTATTTGTTACTAAATTGACCGATATTCTCGGACAACTAGCTTCCTATGTCGGACAAGTCAAATTTTACATTTCCGTTAGTCCGGGACAAGTGTCTTAATAAAAATTTCTAGAGCCCTAAAAGTGACAAGTCTTCTCCGTCAGTGTCAGAGATGGACAGTGGGAATGACTAGATGTACTGTAAGGATAAATTTTGTGATTTAGTGCTGGGTGTAAGTATCCATTATACTCCCAGACTCAGATGATATTTCTGACACATATACACTAGAGAGAAAAAAGAATAGTTTTTTCTTGTTAGCTTTTGTGTTATTTTATTGTAGATGTCTTGACTTCAACAATTCATTGAATATAATATATAGTGGATATCTCATTATTTATGAATATATGCATGTAATATTTTATATCAAAAATTGCAAAATTTAGTTTGCACACATAAGAGAAGCAGCTATCATTGTAAGGCAAGCATGAGGTTACATCATTTGTTATGTTTGTGATCTGGGACGTATTTTTATGTTCATGAAATACAACTTAATTTCTTCTTACGTTTTGAATAGATTCTACATGCAGCGAAAACTTTAGCCCAGTATCCTAACAGTAAGATAGCAAAGGAGAATCTGGATCTGTTTGCTGATGCGTGGGAATCTCAGATCAATGATCTATCTGTGTTAGTGAAAGAAGTGAATGATTTCTGTCAAGGCAAGACTGATCGACTCGTGTACTTGTCTCTTCCAAGGCCTGGGGTGAGTTGTGTATTTGTCTTTTCCAAGGCCTGGGGTGACTCGTGTATTTGTCTTTTCCAAGGCCTGGGGTGACTCGTGTATTTGTCTCTTCCAAGGCCTGGGGTGACTCGTGTATTTGTCTCTTCCAAGGCCTGGGGTGAGTTGTGTATTTGTCTCTTACAAGGCCTGGGTTGAGTTGTGGATTTGTCTTTTCCAAGGCCTGGGGTGAGTTGTGTATTTGTCTCTTCCAAGGCCTGGGGTGAGTTGTGTATTTGTCTCTTCCAAGGCCTGGGGTGAGTTGTGTATTTGTCTTTTCCAAGGCCTGGGGTGACTCGTGTATTTGTCTCTTCCAAGGCCTGGGGTGAGTTGTGGATTTGTCTCTTACAAGGCCTGGGTTGAGTTGTGGATTTGTCTTTTCCAAGGCCTGGGGTGAGTTGTGTATTTGTCTCTTCCAAGGCCTGGGGTGACTCGTGTATTTGTCTCTTCCAAGGCCTGGGGTGACTCGTGTATTTGTCTCTTCCAAGGTCTGGGGTGAGTTGTGTATTTGTCTCTTCCAAGGCCTGGGGTGAGTTGTGTATTTGTCTCTTCCAAGGCCTGGGGTGAGTTGTGGATTTGTCTCTTCCAAGGCCTGGGGTGAGTTGTGTATTTGTCTCTTCCAAGGCCTGGGGTGACTCGTGTATTTGTCTCTTCCAAGGCCTGGGGTGAGTTGTGGATTTGTCTCTTCCAAGGCCTGGGGTGAGTTGTGTATTTGTCTCTTCCAAGGTCTGTGGTGACTCGTGTATTTGTCTCTTCCAAGGCCTGGGGTGACTCGTGTATTTGTCTCTTCCAAGGCCTGGGGTGACTCGTGTATTTGTCTCTTCCAAGGCCTGGGGTGACTCATGTATTTGTCTCTTCCAAGGTCTGGGGTGACTCGTGTATTTGTCTCTTCCAAGGTCTGGGGTGACTCATGTATTTGTCTCTTCCAAGGCCTGGGGTGACTCATGTATTTGTCTCTTCCAAGGCCTGGGGTGACTCATGTATTTGTCTCTTCCAAGGCCTGGGGTGACTCATGTATTTGTCTCTTCCAAGGCCTGGGGTGACTCGTGTACTTGTCTCTTCCAAGGCCTGGGGTGACTCATGTATTTGTCTCTTCCAAGGCCTGGGGTGACTCGTGTACTTGTCTCTTCCAAGGCCTGGGGTGAGTTGTGTATTTGTCTCTTCCAAGGCCTGGGGTGACTCGTGTATTTGTCTCTTCCAAGGCCTGGGGTGACTCGTGTATTTGTCTCTTCCAAGGCCTGGGGTGAGTTGTGGATTTGTCTTTTCAGTGATGAAATTGGTGTATATACTGCCCTCCAAAAGTTCCTTCACACTTAGACAATTTCCCATTTCATTTAATGTATTTTCATATTTGTTTCACACGCAATAAATCGAAAATGCTTTTTAACACAGCAATAATTTTCTGTAGAAGTTTTTATAAATTTGTACTAAAAAACAATCAGTTACACACATAGATTGGTTTTGGATGCAGGCCGATTAATGCTGCTGCTGAGATTTGAAAATTGTTGACTATCCATCACAGAAGTGGAATGAATAATTCTACTTCAGTGTCATGCACGTTTATTTGAAATTCTGTAAGAAAAAATAAGTGTGAAGAAACTTTTGGATGGCAGTGTAGAAATTGAATGTAATAATGGTTATAAAAATACTAACTAATATTTGAATGAGTGTATAAGGCTTCAAGATCAAAGAAATAATAAATATTTGAATGGTTATAAACATTTGTTGTTATCTGAACATTCATGAACGCATTTCTTATTTTTGGGTCATTTCAATATTCATGTATATAACAAAGTACATTATTTTTCTGAACATTTCCATTGATCGTAAAGCCTGACTAACGGATTCACTCACATCATTTTTTTTTCAATTTAACATATTTACTGTGCATGCAGCCATGTTGGTGTTCCAAGCTACCTTATTGCTTTTTATGAAATAATTTTATAACATTTCACAACTCATGTCATACATTGAACATAATACATTTGTTAAATAACCATATGACTGATAGTCTAACTTTCAGTGAAAATTAACAATTATACACAGGGATATCCCTGACGCAGAAATCTTGAGTCCCTGGCTCCCTTTTCTTTCTAGGGACTCCCATTTTCAACATTCTGTGCATTCCTGGGACCCCTAAAATAAACTTTTGTCAAGTATAAACTGCATGCCTAGGACCCTACAAACTTACCAAAGACCCCCAAGTTGTCGAAACACGAGGGTCCTTGCACCCGTAGCAGAAAATCTTAGGGAAAACCCTGATACATGCTTTAATATAAACTAGACACAGTTACCTCTGAATGGTCTGTACTTTTTTGAAATCCTTAACTTAAGTGGTTGACAGGCTGTGTGGAAATTTGATTAAAATCTGCACATTAATTTCTTATTAAAAAATAAAGAGCAAACTGTGAACAGGAATCTACTCCTGTGACGTTCAGGGCTTTGATTGTGTGTTTTGGATATTATACTGTCTTAAGACTGTTTTTCTGACTAAACTGATAAAAATTACATGTTCCTATTTAGATTTTGAAAAATTACATATTTGTGTTTATAAATATGTAATTATTATCATATCTGTATACATATTTTACTGAATTTAGTAAGTATGTCTGAATCATAGAAACTGTAATTATGAAAGATCATTTTGAGTGAGTTGTGTCAAAATTTAGTGTAATAGTTCAAATTTTTATCAACATGAAATATTTATTTTATTTTTCTTGTAAGGCAACCCAACCTGTTCAAAACGTAAGTACTGATTGAACACAACATAGACTACAGCTTGAACATAGACTACAGCTTGTTCCGTCTCTTGTGGTCATTAGGCTACAGCTTGTTCCGTCTCTTGTGGTCATTAGGCTACAGCTTGTTCCGTCTCTTGTGGTCATTACAAGTCTTCTTCATTGTCATTTATGTCTCACTTATGTCATTTTTCAGACATTTGTTTTTTCTCTTGCACTGCGTGTTATATGTATTTATATTTCTTTCTTATTTTTGGGTTTTCGTTACAATTACAATGTGCAACCTTTCTGTTGAACTTCATTTTCGTAGTCAGTATATATGTCAAATTTCTGTTACATTTATGTACTTTGCTATCATTTTTTATTTCTCTGCATTTTATCTTTGAATGGACTCTTATTTTAAGCTTTCTTTTAAACTGGATGCAATCCGTTTGCTGTAAAACATTTAGTTATTGTGTCCCCCTGTTGAAGAATAGAGGGTGTGTTATTGTTCTTCCTGTTATGTTATGTTTGTCTATTGGATGATAGACCATTTGTTGTCATATCAATGGTCGTCAAGTCTTCATGCAATTACTATTTCTATCATTGTTCTAACTTTACACTCCACCTGTATGTATCACATACTTTTGCTTGGTCACTTCATTACTAACTCACTGACCTCTGATAGGATATTGTCAGGGATTATTTTGTTCCATTTTTAAAAGCATGCATGTTGCTCTACATATTACAATCATAATATTTGTTCAATACACTGTCTTAGTACAAGTTTAATTATTCATCCCGACACATTCAACATGTTGAATTTTCCTCCTAGGGAAACAATAATGTTTGTTCAGTGATTCAGGTGAGCGATATTGGGCCATTATGTCCTTTTTGTGTATGCAAACATGCAGGTTTTTTCATCATTTTTGTTGAAGATTGGGCTTCATAGTCTTAATAGATTACAAAATATTGCTCATGCCAAAAGCTTACTACTTACTCACGTTATGTCGAATTTTTTTGGGACCGTAGAAAATAGTTTCTCTAAATAAAAAATCGACAATACTTCGGGAAGCCGTACTGGCAGTGTTTCGTAAGAAAGACAAGTTTGTGAAAATTGCTGAAATTGCACTTTACGTGCTATTCATTAAGAACAATATGTTTAATGATATATACTCTGTACATTTAAAAACGCACTTTTTTACTGACAATACTTCATTAAATTTCATTTTATTACTTTTGAAACTCATTTTTTATGAAAATACTATGCGATTGTCTGGTTATTTAGCATACATGTTGCATACACATGCAATAGTATCGTGTCCAGTTCTTTTCTTGTATCCTAGAAGTCCAATGAAAATTTAGAAATCCCACATTGTGTGTTAATAAATGTGTTGAGTATATACATGTATGTGTGTGTATATTTTGCCTCTTTTAATTCAAACATGATATGGTGTAATCATCTCAGACATAAAACAAGTGCTTAAGATGATGGTTTAATTCAAGTAAAAGCATTATTAAATCACTCATTTTGGCATGTTTTACAAACTCTTGATTTGATTGCAGTTTTGAACAATTTGACATGTTTGCATTAATAGTCTTACATCATAACATGTACAAATAATGATCGATAATTAAATGTGCAAAATACAGGTAAATTGTCTGTAAGCGTTGAAGGACTATTAACTCTGCCGTCCTATTTACGTAATATTGGGTCTGTGAGGTTCTCAGATTTCTTTTCTTTGAAGTTAACAATATGACTCAATTTGTTTACTAATAAATAATGTATTTAAGTTAGCAGGAGAGTTGTGTAGTGTAAAAATGTTCAATAATATTAACAATTACCTTCATTATTACCTTATAATTTCAGAAACATGGGACCACTACGAAGTTGTTACGTCCTGGCAAACTGGATGCTGAGGTTTGTCTTTCTATGTATCTTGCATCATTTGAGCTCATCCGAAACTTACTCAAGAATTTATTTAATTACATTTCCTACATTGAACCATCTCTGATTTCGAACAAGTACAGATGGAACAAGAACGTTTGTTCTTTACCCACCAATCTATAGTTGCAGCATTTGTAAGAAATTTTTAGACTTGCTTTCCTGGAAAAGTGTATCAGTCATACTCATGAAATACTCTATAAAACTAGATTTTGACCTGAAGAAGCTGGCCTTCTCTCTGGCCAATCAGACATTTGTCTTTTAAACCATAAGTCTATATAAATGATTTTGCTTTATTATCGTAGGAACAAGCAAAGATAGCAAAGTTAGGTTTAGAAATGAAGTTGATAACATCAGAGATGGACGCAGAGACTGATAAATGGGAGGAGCCAGATAACGACATCGTTAAACGTGCAAAGAATATGTCCAGGTAAAAATATCAACCCCCAAGGAAGATAAACAACATAGTTGTATTTCTTACTGTCTGTCCATCTGTCTGTATCGCCGTCCATGATCATATTTAATCCGAGATCTTTGTAACACATGATCCAATAACTGAATTATATCTATTTAATATTTTGCTATGTGATGATGATTGCCTGTGATTATTAGATGACCCTGATAGTTTTGGGGGTTTGTAGGTCAAGAACAAGGTCACATTGACTTTTGAATAAAAATTGTTTTTGGTAAATATCTAGAGAATGTTTGGGCCAGCATTGGTCAAACTTCATTTGATGATGTGGTCAGTGCACTGATAACCCCTATCACCTTGGAGACAGTATGTCAAAGGTCAAGGTCACAGTGACTGAAACTGAAGGGATTTTTTATAAAAATTGGAGAATGCTTGGGCCTGTGGCTGTCAGGTTTTATATGTAGGTTGTCTATAAATGACCTGATGTAACTTTTGTGTTTTATTTTCTGTGACGATTTTTGATATTCTAGTATTTAATCCTTGATGTTTTTATTATTGATAGCATGGCATTTTCAATGTACTTATTTACCCGGGGTGAAGGGCCGTTAAAGACAACACAAGACTTGTTTGTACAGGCAGAATATTTTGCTGAAGAAGGGAAGAAGTTGTACCGGACAGTGAGAGATTTTACTACCAAGGTTAGTTCATATTGTGGCCCATAGTAAAAGATTTCTTGTATTTATAATGATTATAATTCATGTAGAATAATAATATTTTGGGACCTCGTTCATTGGAATTCATCGGGTCCGAAATTTTATTTTGAGTAATACGTGGTTTCGAATAGCCCATTTCAATAATTCGACTTGCGTAAAAAGATACATCGGGACCTGATATTTATTTTGTATGATACTGAGTAATCGAATAGAAGGTTGTCGAATAAATGAGATCTGACTGTATATTGCATACATCGACTTACAGTGTTTATTACAAGTTAAGTGAAAGTATTACAGTACTTTCAGTTCACTGTAGGTATGATTTATTTCAGTTCATATTGCTGATCTGGTTAGTGTAGAAATACATTTGAAAATGGAGACTTTGTATCTTTGTGTGAAAACTTAAACCATTCACTTCATACATAGATTGTGTGTCCACTTCAAATTTTCTAAGGATTTTCCAGATGCAGGATTCGTTGCATCACTGATGCACTTTTTGGACGTAGGACTCGTGTTTACAACTGACTGTGCATCACGAGGACCCGCAAAAATGATTATGTGATCCGCATTAAATATGCATTCTTTGCACTTATTCCTGTTCTTTTCCGTTACATTTACCAATATTTCGACGCTTGCATTATTGACATCTGGTAACATATTTAATGCATCCAGCAACTGATCATCATTTTTCATGAATGTGTGGGACCCTCAAATATGATCAGGGACTCCCAAAATGGCTGAGTTGGGCATCCTCGGACCCCTATCTGAAAAGTTTGAGGGAAAACCCTGGGCAGTTAACAGTGATGTGAAGTTGGTAGAGGAAGAAATTTCTGTGCTGATCATTTCTGAATTTTGAATTAATCTGTTTGAATTTTGCCTGAAACTCCATATATACATTCTGTCATAGTTTTGCTTTGTGGGAATATAGTGGGAAAAAAAATCTAGACAAAAAGAAATAATTAAAACAGTAATCAGCTGTAATCTGACTTCAGGTGCCAATGTGTCCTCAGAAGGATGAACTGTTACTTCATGCTGATAGAATCCCCACATGTTGTCAGAATCTACACTCCACATTGAAATCATCAACTTATGGCAAGTCCGCAACATTCAATAAGGTAAATCCTTGTCTCTGTTTGCTTTGCTTAACTTGTCTATGTAAAGTTTTGAGCATTATAGGCAGGGCTCTTGAAATCCACTAGCCAGACGTCCCAGACTAATCTAATGGTGAATTGGGCTACCAACAGTTGAGTTGAAGTTAGTCCCGGACAAGTCAAACCTTAGAATTCCACCAGCACATACATGTGGTTATTAATTTCAGATTGTGGAGCTATCATTGTATTTGTTTACTTGTTTACCTAAATTGACTGATATTTTCGGACAACTAGCTTCCTATGTCGGTCAAGTCAAATTTTACATTTCCATTAATAGTCTGGTACAATTGTCTTTGAAAAAAAAATCTAGAGCCCTGATAGGGCTTATAGTCGGTGTCAGTTTAAGGACTCATTTACTGGTTCATTAAGTCACCACATGTTCTTAAAACAATATGTTAACTCTGTATCGCAAAGTGCATTGAAGATATATAGAGCACAATTGAAATGCAGTTAAACCTCGATAATAATACCACCATTGAGACGCTTCAAAACTGGTCTTCTTATTGAGGTGGTCTTAATATTGAGGTTGAATATAGAGCAAAACAGTGAAAATGGACTCAAAAATTGTGTTCTTTTTTTTGAGATGGTCTTATTATTGAGTAGGTCTTAAAGTGAGGTTTTACTGTACACAATATCATTTCCAACTACAATCTGCAGCTACAGAAATTATTTGTATTTATAAATAGGTCAGGTGAGTATGACCATATTTTGTGATCAGTGATTTTATAAAATGTTGGTATGTAGTCTAACCAACCCGTAATGACATACATTATTCCAGGTGTATTATTGTCATTATTAAAGAGAACTGTTGTGTTCCGTCAAGTAAATGTTAATGTATGTGTCGTAAAAGAGACTAGTTTGTGATAACTGCTATGCCATGACATGTTTGAATTTGGGTCATAGACATAAACAAACTATATGCATTTTTAATGATCGATGATTTAAAGGTGCTGAACTCCAGATTGAAAACAAATCGTCGTATTTTTCAATTCCGCAAAATATGTGTAGTCTTATCATAAACGTAAATAAAAGCTGTATATGGTGAATATTTGAATCATTTAAAGCAATTAGGCTAATTAAATCGCCGTCGTAATATCGAGCAATCGGGGTTTTCCAGTTTAAAAATACCGCGGAGTTCCCATCCAGCATGCACCTCACGAGTCACATGATCAATTTGCAATATAAACATACACAATGGCGTGATCCACTACTGACATCGAGGAGATAATTGTTCAGTGATTAGTTATTTTCGTTGCGTGCAAATAAATAGTAAGTGACTTATAGCTACCTTGTTTACTGCATTTATTCTTTTCTTTGGGCTGATGAATTGTTTGAATGACAGAGGCGTTCCGAATGCGCATGAGCTCAATGTTTACGGTTCTATTTTTAGATTTACTGGGTAGACTAACCCTAGTAAAATTTTGGATGGAAAAATACGAAAAACTACGCTATGACAATGTTTCGCAAGTAATGATGAATGAAAGTAATAATGTTTTAGAGCTTTACGTGCAACAATATCAAGATTTTGTAAATGTTTGACAATTTTCTTTTTTTTTGCTCGCTCGTCAATCTGGAGTTCAGCACCTTTAAAGTGTGAAAATATTACTTTAATCTATTGTTATACCCAAACAATACATTTCTACCCCAGACATTTGGTATTGAGAAAGGAGGACACACTGACCCACCTTATAAAATAATTCTGTTTGTAGGTTGATGGAGCAATTCAAGAAACAAAGAATCTAATGAATGCTATAGCAAAGGTTGTCACAGTCTGTTTTGTATGTGCTACTAAGGTAAGAACTTACTGGTGAAACAATACATTCTATAGAGCTATTTTTGTGTTGTTATTGATATCATATATAGGTATGCTTTAGGTATAATCTACGGTGGCACAGAGGTGACATGTGTATGTTTTTATTTATCTTGCTAGTATGTCTTAAGACTTACTAAGTCGTGCGCACGACATACTAAGTCGTGCGCACGACATACTAAGTCGTGCGCACGACTTAGCGCATGACTTAATTATTTCGTGCGCACGAGATAAATAAAAACATACACATGTCACCTCTGTGCCACCGTAATAATCCCTTAAATAGGCAAATGCAATTGTCTGTTTGGTACAGGGAGCTATTTTTATGCGATGACGCGGTGTCTGTCGTCCATGCGCCTGTTCGTCAGTCAAACTTATACATTAGTTAGATATCCATGAGAGTTCAGTTCCCTTGAGATCCAGCCAGATCTGCCCATGCATGACTGGATTATTGCCCTTTAAAATTGAAAAAATCTCTAAAATTCAACTTGTCAACACAATAGAGCTTTGTCGGACCGTATTTGGTACAAAAACGAATATGGTACAAATGTACCATATTCGGCCGAATATGGTACAAATGTACCATATTCGGACCGAATATGGTACAATTTTCGACCGAATATGGTACAAACATTGTACCATATTCGGTTGGAATAAGTTTGTCTATGCTCGCCAAAACGTATTTGGTACATACCAAAAAAACTCATAAAATGAAAATGGCCTACGTATATGGTACATAAATTATGTATTTCTTAATAAATGAAATAGTCTGCCAATGTGTAAACTTTTTTTCAAACTCAAATACATTGTATTAACCTAATATTGGAAGTGACAAAAGTATCATCATCATCATCATCATCATCATCATCATCGTCGTCGTCGTCGTCGTCGTAACTAGCAGTAACAGAAACAGCTAACCTAACCACACTTTACATGGATTTTGCTGGTTGTGTAACTGTTTCGCCGGCTAGCTCAGTCGGTTGCGCGTCAGATTGGCACGCAGGCGGCCTGGGTTCGATTCCCGGGCGGGCCAGATACTTTCGTGGAGATTGGTCACGAAATGATTTCTACGGCCATTCTTCCCCTACCGCTGTTTCAAGTAGGGCAGTTGTCAATTACTGGCGAATGTATCTGCTTAGTACTGGTTACTAAGTACTAGTACTCTAAGACTAGAGACGTGCTTGCTCCAGGTAACTCTGTAAAAGTTTGAGGATTATCGCATTTTGGTTGTGTTCATAGAGTGTGAACTTGTAAGGGTAAAGGTAGGCGAGCAAATCCATAAAGCGCGCCAGCGCTTCTTGGAAAATTTGATCGTTTAATACCCCTCGGTATTAATGCTTATATTTTAATACATTTTAATAATAATTGGTAGGTTTTGTCCAGATATGATTGCTTTAAGCAAACGTCGTTGCAGGAATGTCGACGTCGCATTCGATTGGTCGAATGACGTCGCGTCAGCCATATTAATGATTTCGTGCATTGTTTGGGTCAATCTAAAACTTCTGACAATGAAATGTATATATGTATATTATGTCTGGTCAAAATGCTACAGTTGGATTAAAATTTAAATGCTGTTCTATGTTCTTCAATATTACTTTGAAAAATCCTGTCAGTATACCAATAAATGAAAAAAGTACAAGTTTGTTGAATCTCTTGAATGAAACAAATTATAAAATACAAAATGTAAAATGAATATGTGATGATGATGATGACAAAACATTTGTGATGATGATGATGGTAAAAAAAATGTGATGATGATGGTGGTGGTGATGATGATGACAGTGGTTATGATGATTGGGGTTTGATGATTGTGGTGATGATGATGATGATAATGATGATGATGATGATGATAACAAACGTTTTGGGATGATGATGACAGCGATGTTTATCGGACGATGATGATGGTTATAATGATGATGATAAGATTTTAGATGATGATGACGGCGATGTTTATCGGCAGAAGATTATGATAATGATGATGATGATAACAAAATATTTGTGATGATGATGATGGCGATGTTTATTGGCCGATGATGATGATGATATTCTCATCGTCGTCATCATCATCACAACATCCTCATTATCGACCGAAAACATCGCTGTCATTATCATCACAAAAAAAACTTTTGTGATCACCATTACGATCATGATAATGGATATGATGATGTTGGTTTTGATGGTGATGATGATGGTGGTGTTGGTGAAGATAACAACGATGATGATCATTGGGGTGTTGATAATTGATGTGATGATGATGATGATGATGATGATGATAACAAACGTATTTTGATGATTATGACAGCGATGTTTATCGGTCGATGATGATTATTATAATGATGATGATTATGATGACAAATGTGTTTTGATGATGCTGACGGCGATTTTTATCGGTAGATTATGATGATGATGATGTGCTGACCGTCGTTATCATCATTACAAAACTTTTGTCATCATCATCACCATCGACCGAAAAACATCGCAGTTATCATCATCACATTTTTGTGATCTTCATTACGATGATGATAATGGTGATGATGATGATGGTGTTGATGATGATGATGATGACCTTGATGATTGTGGTGATAATGATGGTGATGATGATGACAATGATGATAAAAGTTTGTGATGATGATGATGACGGTAATTTTGATCGTCGTCATCATCATCAAAACTTTTGTCATCATCATGACGATGATGATGATAATGGCGTTAATGGTGACGATGATGATGATGGTGTTAATGGTGACGATGATGATGACAATGGTGATGATGATTGGGGTTTGATGATTGTGATGATGATAACTGCGATGTTTATCGGCCGATGATAATGATTATAATGATGATGATGAAAAAAGTTTTTTATTATGTTGACGCCAATGATTACCGGCCGCCGATGATGATGATTATGATGATGATGATGATGATGCTGATGATGATTATGATGATGATGATGATGATGATGATGATGACGATGATGATTATTTTCATGATGGTATTGATGACGTTGATGCAAATTGTAGTTATGATGATGATGATGATGATGATGATGATGACGATGATGATTATTTTCATGATGGTATTGATGACGTTGATGCAAATTGTAGTTATGATGATGATGATGATGATGATGATGATGACGATGATGATGATGACGATGACGATGATGAGTGTGTACCATATTCGGAACGAATGTGGTACATTTTTCATCCGAATATGGTACAAGTTTGTACCATATTTGGTCAGGCATTTTACCCCAAAACTGCAGATACGTATATGGTACAATTAGACAGTTGTACCATATTCGGCCGAATATGGTACAAATTTGTACATATTCGTTTTTGTACCAAATACGGTCCGACAGAGCTTCCATTTTTTATTTGATCTTCACCAAACTTGGACAGTAGTTTGATATCTATGAGACCTTGGTTCCTTTGGAAAGACAGTAAGATCTGCACATGCATGACTGCATGTTGGCCTTTGAAATTGGATTTCTGTAATAAATACCAAATTACCTTCTAAGAACTTTAAGACAAAAATTACCAAATTTGGCCAGTCAGTAGAGCACAGGCCCTCATAGGCCTCTTGTTTTCATGTACCTGATTGATATTATTTTTTGCTGATTATTTTTCCAAATTGAAACTAACACACCAAATTAATTACTTATATTGTCTATATTTTAGTTCAATATTGACTACAGAAGGTCACCAGGTGGAACAATGTCGTGGAGAGGTCAAAGGTCATTTGACAGCCACCCAAGATCACCTTATGCAAATGAAAGGTCAAAGTCATTAGAAGCGCAGAGGTCGTATGATGGCGACAGATCTAAGTATTATGAAATGCAAAGGGTGTCATATGATGGAGAAAGGTCACGGTCGTCTTTTGAAGGTCAAAGGTCATTTGATGGTCGAGGAGGTCATACGAGTGATTCTGAATCCATGTACAGTTCACAGTCAGACTACATGAGTTCTTCATCTAATAGAATGTTTAGTAGTGGAGCAAGTTATGATAATTAATTAATCAATACATGTTTATATTGAGCTAGTCAAAACTGTTCTGGTCTTTTCTATCACAAACGATATTGTACTTTTTGATATTAGTATTTCAATATTTATTATCTATAGCTTACATGATTGTATACTGGTCAGTAGGCAGGTAACCCAGTTTAGTAACATAAATGTGTACATTATTGATACGTTCTGTTTCCCTGGTTTTTGTTCGCTATCAGCTGTTCACATTTTATCTAGTAAAATAGATTTTCATGATCAGAATGAAATCAAATTAAACTGATAGCTGTAAAGTATTATTTGACTTGAATAAGTTTTAACAAGATACAATGTGACACACAATGAGTGGCCTAGATAGAAAATTTATTTGATTTAATTGAAAATTGACATGTCATTTGATTTTATTGAAAATTGATGCATCATTTTATTTAATTGAAAATTGATATGTCATTTTATTTGATTTTATTGAAAATTGATACGTCATTTTATTTGATTTAATTGAAAATTGATGAGTCATTTTATTTAATTGAAAATTGATACGTCGTTTTATTTGATTTAAATGAAAATTGATGCATCATTTGATTTGATTTAATTGAAAATTGATGAGTCATTTTATTTGATTTAATTGAAATATTGATGTGTCATTTTATTTGATTTAATTGAAAATTGATGTGTCATTTTATTTGATTTAATTGAAAATTGATGTAGAAATTTGATTTGATTTAATTGAAAATTGATATCTCAAGTTGTCTACCAAACTGGGTTGCCTGTTCTTTACACAAGCCATACATGTATGGATGTATATAATTGACATTGTTCATTGTTACATGTTTACAACATGTGTGCAAGGGAAGTATTTTAGTGGTACATTATATTTTTTCTGGTTCTAGATTGTATTTCAATGAACATTCATGATTAGGGTTATGCATCAATTTGGTAATTAAATTCTTGGATCTATAACTGGTCCACATAATTCTCATATATTAGTTTGTTTCAGTAAAGCATAACAATCTCTTGTACTCCTCTGTAGGGAATTGATGACGATGAACCATATCTTTATTGTATGGAATTGAGACAAAAACATAAATTTTCATGTAAAAATAAGCTTAAAAACTTGTACCTTCTAACAAGATATCAGCTGCGGTAAGATCAGTTAGTTATCTTTGTTGGAGTTAATTCAGTTCATAGTAGGTTTCGCAATAAAGTACAGGTTACTGTGAGGTTTCATGGCCTAGGTAATGTACATGTAGTTCTGTAGAATAGATAGAATGTTTGCCAATTATACTCGTAATTATGTATTGGATGTATATTGTGATATTATTTTGTGATGAAATCCGGTAGAGAGCATTTCTTCAAAATGTTTAGTCTATCTACTGTACAGCAGTGTATAACAGTCATTGTTCCAGTCTTAAAAACAATTTGTTTGGATTTCCTCGATAAATGATCATTCAAAAAGATTTTTTGATCTGTCAGTTCTATTTTTAGATTGGAGAGTTTCTTTTTTGGGAAACACAGGTAATTAGTGATTTTCATTGAAATTGGGCATTTTCAGTGATTTATTGAATCATATTAGAATCATTCACCGGCTTCTTGTATGGATAGAAATACCAAGCTTGAGGGGTTAGTGTTATTGCAAATACAAGGCTCTGCCGAGTGCTCCCGAACTGAAGGACAACATTAAATAAAATGACTAATGTTTTAAAGGCTTGTTGCTTATAGTAATGTATTATTTTATACAACTTTTATACGAAGTTGCTATGATTTACAACAATATTTATAAGGTTGTCTCCTGTATGGACTAAACCATTTAAAAGGAAGTGGGGAGAATGAATCACGCCTCTGTAAAACACAGCTGGGTGAAAAAGAAGATTCCCCCACTTACTTAAAAATGGAATAGTCCTGCTAGGTAATATAAATTGTGAAAATTATTAACATCCAACCTTCTCTGTGGGAATAAGACACACTTTCCATACATGTGATATCTGCAGAGAAATAATTTGCTGTAATGTTTATCAACATTGTATTACAATTATGCCTTCAGTTTATGTGACTCGTTCAGATTATAACTGATTGGAAATATGTAGATTATTTATTTATCATTGAGTTGACTTATTGCATTATTGTTGTAGCCATTATACAAACAAATGTATTAGTTATCTCTTTGTACTCATGTGTTCATTTTGTGTTCAAGATCGTTCTCATTTATTTTATGATTAACTAGCATTTTGCGCTGAAAGGCTGTCTGTAGAATATTTAAATTGATTCATATTCTTAAATGTTCCTTGAAATTTTACTCATTATTATAAAAAGTCTAAACACCTTAATTGCAGAATTTGTGAATTAGTTTTGTATAAAAAAATGTTCTCCTTATAATTTATTGTGTATGGGATTAACTTCATCAATAAGGCCTTTACCAGAAGTACAAATAGTGGACTGTAATAAGCTTGATTCTACAGCCCCTTTCACTCTCAGTCAGTGATAGTATGTGCCAGTCTTTCATTTAGTCATTTTTATCTTGGTAAAAAAATATACTCGCAACATTACATGTATTATATTCTGGTCATACACACAGCTTTAAGTCACCTCTATAGTCACGGTTTAGCCCGGTGTTGAAAATTCATTTTTATGCCCTCCAACCATGAGCAAGGGAGTGTATTGCTTTACTCATATTGGTTGGTCGGTCTGTCGGCCATTTTTACGGATTAATCACTGCAGAATGCCTAGATCCGCAGCTGTTAAATCGGGCGTTGATTACCTGTAGTCATTAGGTTACCCCTATTATTTGGGGGGGGGGGTTAAGTTTGTCACAGGTCACAGGCGTTGTGACCTTGAGATTGAAATGTTCCCGCTATTATTGATACATGTGTGTTTTGACTACAGCTCTTGTTAAGTTTTCTGAACGTTTAATTTCATCACTTCAATCATATATTGTAGTAGCATATGCTTATAAATTTGATAATTGCTTTTTATTCAACATTTATTTCATTTATGGTGCTTTTTGATGTTTTATCGTAACAAGGTTTTATTTCTTTGAGATTTTTATGTCATGTGATCAGAACTATTTTAGTCAGGTTATATTTTCATATACATTTTTTTTAATGTACAGTATATTCAATGATTGGTTTGTGCGTTTTAATATACTTCTTGTTGTGCTGCGATTTTTTTACATAGATATTTAGTATTTTAGTTCTATCATATCAATATGGAAGTGATCGATTGCTTCGGAATAATTGTGTTTTCACAATTGTTGGCATTTATTTACATACACTTGCAGAAAGTCACGCGTTCATTTTTAATTGTTAGTTCCCACATCTACAATATTTACCTCCCTTGTTCTTAATCCCAAGCTATTTTGATAGGCAAAATTGATAAGCACTTATAGGAGCAATTCCCAAACATGTGATAATTGAGAAAATACCAAGAGAATTTCCATGTGACAACTTTCTGAGCCATCTGCCTACATGACTATTTTTATATATCTTATCATTTTATCAAAGTTTACAGTATATTCCCTTTAAACTTTAAGGACATTTCCTTATCAATATGGCCGCCTATTCATACCAAGGGAGGTAACTACTGTAGATGTGGGAACTATCTCTTGTTCTTGTGATGTTTCTTGCAAATTTCAAGAACTGATTTTGTACCATCTCTCGCATTTTACCAAATTTTAGGGCATTTTTTATTGATTTTTTGTGTACCAGTATTTGTATCCGAAAGTTATATTTGACTTGTGATTTCAAAACTGAATAGAATTAAAATTATTTAAGTGCTGCTGTACGATTTCCAACCTTTTCTTTAAGTGACTCATTGTCATTTCCAGAAGACTTCACATGTGATGTTACCATGTTCTGACAGTAAGCAATATTTGCCCCATATGGCAATATGAAAACGAAGTAAATATTGTTTCCTGCTTGCAAATAGTGACTACTCATGTTATCTTGAAATGATGTCACTTGCAGAAGAGGTTATAAATTGCATAGCAGCGCTCATTTGTTACTTAAAATTATGTATTTTATCATATAAAAGAATGATTGTGTTCATAATTCACTTCTACCATTCCACTGAGTGTTCTGTTTACTGCTTGGTTGTAGTGTTGCAATGTGTTGTTTGTCTTCACCCAGGTTTTAATTATTCAATATTTATTCAAAATGTTTCTGAGATTTGAAAAAAGTGAAGATATTACTTCAAACAATACAGAGGTTTGATTTTTTTAAAGTTTTCTTTTTGTATTTTTTTAAAAAATTTCTTTCATATTATTTCACCCATGTCGGTCCGTCAGTACACCATCCTTGTCTGCACGATAACTCAAGAACCCTTTGGCCTCTTGGGTCCTAACTTGGTAGGATGGTTGCCTGTAGGTTGTAGACGAACCTTCAAGATTTTTCTCTTTGATATTTTGTCACACAGCGTAAACATGCTGTATCAGTCAGTATTATTTAGTGTCAAAACTCAAAAATATCACATACTGAGTGAGTTATTAACTTTTACAAAATCTGACATTTTGCACCACATGTTCTGTATTCATATCCAGACTGTTTCTTGTTTTACTTCTAAATGCTTTGTTTTATTTTGTTAGTGTTCTGCTGGCAGAGATATCATACTGGGGGGCTTTTGTGTGTTATACACACAGGTATAGTTGAATCCATGTCTTTTATATAGTTTTTGCTAACATGTCGATTCTAAAATGATGTTTTCTTTACTTGTATCATTGCAGAGATATTCTTAAAATATCTGGGTATTTTTGTACATTTTCTGTCTTTTATCAATTTTATCATTACAAGTTTTTGTCTTTGTTTCTTCTTAACATATATTTATAAATCCATTTTGTTTAAAACTTTATATTTATTATTATTTTATAAGGAAAGGTAAATCCTTGAAACATGAAATTTTGAAGTTCGCAGTTATTTGTATATTTAGAGAAAAATATTGTTCTTTTGATCTACATGATGTTTTAACTGATGCACATACCACAGACTTGGCATTGTTTTCAAATTTTGCAAACAAAAATAATTTGTAGTTATAAGTTCATAGCATTGTTGTGAAGACAGTACTTATAGTTAATAGAATCACTTGAGGGAATGTCCAATACAGGTGTCTCACAGGCAGACGTGGTTGTTATCTTACTGATGTTCAAACCCACGTCCTGCTGGTCGGTACAACTCTGCTCCCAGTTGTCCACATACACATGTAACGCAAACGTGATGTTTTAACTTATGACCTCCTGAAATTTTGTATGAAACAGAGTAAATATGAATGATGTAGTCATATAAGTACATGGGGTCACAAATAAGTACATGGGGTCACAAATAAGTTAATGGGGTCACATTATTGTCAGTCTCCAATTCTAATTGAATTTTTGTAGGTATTATATTTTACTGTCAAAATTATAAGTTGTGCATTTATGTGATATATTTTCCTGAAACATTGTATTCAGGTTTGATTTTAACTTTTTTTCACACTGTATATTGTTTTATCAAAATTGTAAAAATACCCCATCTGTTAATCCTGGGTTATCTATCAGACCTATTACCTCATAGTTTGTTTATTTCTCCACATCGTGTACTCTCCCTGTATTATGCATCATTTTTCTTTTATTATATGATCTACTGTCTATTTATTTAGTTACTATATTTATTCTCTCGCATGAATTCCCCAGCATGACATGATACGTCCCCTTGGAAATATGTTTAAAGCGACATTACATATTTAATGTATAGTGTTTGTCGCTATTTTTGTGTTACTTCCGGTTTTGCGGTATTTTGGTATTTTGTCAGCAAAATTGAAACAATTTGGCATAATAGGAATGATATAGAAAAGAAAGCATATTGTCAATATCAATTAACTGTAAAATATTTGAAAGTTTGAAATAAGAAACTGAGAAAGCAAAAGAAAATCGAAGTAAGTCTTCTTCCGTTACATTATTTCGTTAGTACCGCATAAATACAAGCGTGCATATTAATGAATACATTGATTTAAGTATAATCGAAAATTTCTTTCACTAAACTAATTGATGAATTTGGCTGAACATGATTGTATCAGGAAGTCTAGTGAAAACAGACCAACATACCCGATCATTTTGTGGAATGATCATACACACTAGTCACTTCAGAGATTTTATGTTGGACTTGCCATTTATTGTATAATTTTATTTATTTATTTGCAGTATACAGTTAAAACTATATTTTGTATGAAACTATTGTTTGACTAATTATGTAACATTTTCAAATGTTTAGGGGTGTGTAGGTTACTGCTTGCAACTGTTTCAATGTATCATAACACTGACTGCTTCAATTTGACTCCAAGGTTTCCTGTGTGTTGCTTTCATAGAAGTGTTGCCATTTATTTAGAAAAATGTATAATGGTTAAATTAAAGTTTCATGTATTATGACTGGTAGATGTCGTGGCATAGTGAATATTTTCTGTGTAGTTTTTTCGAAATAAATTAAACTTTCTTTGCTTTGCACCAGTTTCTTATATGAATGCATTTACTGTTTCACATTTATTGCGCAAGTTTGCATTTTGTTTTGAAATACTAATACCGGGTATTTATCAGTTTTAATGACATTAAGACCTGAATTAATTGATAACATTCATTTTGATGTGTATTTGTTATTGTGATATAATATTTTATATGCTTTTGGGTTGTTAGTTCTGTAGCTTGTTGTAATTTAAATGTTCAAAGTACCAATTTGTTGGTGACAATACAAGTTTACAGTGTTAATCAAGGGAGATAACTCTAAGACTGTTACTTGTATGTCAGATGAATTCAAACATGATGAAAAATGAGTCAGCGTAGGCAAAATGTCAAATAGATTTCAGTTGGAACTAGTTTAGATACACTTCGTTATTATAACGTGTATGGTAACATTTTTAGGGATTTTCTGGGTTGATTTGAATCAGGGCTTTTACATAGTTATGGCCCCTTAATAGAAGAAATCCGGAATTCGCTAAATTTTAGATTTATTGAAGTTCAGTCATACGTTACTCCTGTCTTTGTTTTCATTGCAATTCGAGCACTATGTTTACGGTATATTGTTGTTTATACCACAAGATTAGAGGGAAATACCCATATTTGTACTAATCCAGGGGATATCTATTGCTTTATCAGTGGGAATTATAGTGTAAGCATTTCTCTATTTATGTTTTAACTTAGGTTATATCACCATTGAGCTCTCTAGTAACTACCCCAGGTATTCATTGTCTACTGAATATCATTTAATGACGTTTTAATTGCAATAATATTTTTCATGTTATCTCGATGTTGTATTTTGAGTGAAATTTACCCTGCTGGTTATTGTACATTATTTACATGCAATATATCCCCCATGTTTTTACCATGTTTTCAAATCATATTAATTCTGAATAGTTTACAACATTTGTAGGAACCTGTTAATGTTGCTTCTATGGTGTACTACAGTAAAACAAGTACACAAATACTGTCCCCTTTTTTTTAAGGGCAAAACTAGACCTGAGTCAGAATCATTTAGTTGCAGATACAATGACAGGAGTCTATTGTTTGAGTCAATTTAACACTAACTTACCATACATGTATATGTACTGGATTACTCCATATAAGGACTTAAAGTGGCAATAGAAGTCCTATTATTCTAGTCCCTTCTGCTGAAATGTTCTTGTAAGTGCTTGGTTTGAGTAATGGATATGAGATTATAATTTAACTTCAGTAGAATTGTAGTGTGGTGATTGTATCCACTATGGTTGGTAATGGGGAATACCTTTAGTACTCTTGTGCAATAAAATACATGTATGGCAAATTTGGGGCCGATATTGGGCACCCAATCCCCAAATAAAAAAGTACAATGTATATATTTTTTTCCTACTTAGAAAGAAAATTCCCCTTCTGACAGTAAAATTATTCAAAACTTTAGCCTTATAAATACCCAAATTTTGTGATTCGTGATGCAAAAGGACCCGCTATACTTCCACAAAAAAAACCGGAAAAATGGCTATTTTCTGTTGTTCATTTAAATAAGAATACATTCAGAGCTGCAAGCCGAAGATAAAGTACATCTGTTTGTTTTTACTTGAATGTGCACAATCCCTTTCAACTTTCACATGTAATGTTAGCAAGTAAATGAAGCACTTCTTCGAAAGTACAGGCCTCGTGTTCACAAAGAATTAGTTGTTAGGATCATGATTAAAATCAAATATAGCTTCTTTAAAACTTTTGTTATGCAAATAATAATCTTTTTACATAAAGTGATAGATATGAATATTTTGCAAATTTCTTAAAACTTTTATTTCAAATCTTGTTTTTATATAGAAAATGATTGTGATTAATAAGTTAAGACCGATTCTTGAAAATTGATCCAAATTTGATCTAGACCAGTTTCAGTCAGAGGTAAAATAGTTGATTTCTGAACCAAAAAAGGTCGAGATTTGAATGATTTCACCATGTTTATTAAAAGATCATTAGATTTTTTTATTGTTCATATTTTGAGATTGACTCTATAAAATGTTAAATTGTTTTAAAAGAATAGCAAATATTTTACAGGATCAACTTAAGCTAGATCAGGTGATCCTTTGTGAACACGGGGCCTAGTGCTTATATTCTGTCATTTTGGAGAAAATGATCAATAATTCTACGACTCAAAATTATGCAGAACACTTATATTGAAATATCACCATCACAGTTCATGGAGCCTGTAGATGTATTTATGTGTTACTGAGTCATGATTGGGTATTCTGTACCTACCTCTATGGTTGGTATAAATTGATATTTTAACTTTGTATTCAATGTGTGTGATATTATCATTTATATTAAATATTGTTCTTTAACTGATAATTTATGTGCATTTTGTATTGTGATATATAACTTCAAATAAATAAAACATCAAAACCTTATATTTTGTTGGCATATTAGTTGGAATATTTTTGCCCAGTCAGAGCAGACAGACATAATCTGGCGTTAATGGTCTGTTGCCCATACATTGAAAACAGAATGCATGAAATTAAGCCATACTCACAGCAATCTGTCCAATCAGTGGTCTCTTTATATCAACCCGTCTACATCCTATATACAACAATCCATGTAATTCACAAAGTCATGGTCTAAGTCAGATAGAAAAGCGAGTGTCATCGTCTATTTGATATATATACTTGCTAACGCATGTGTATACAGCGTATAGACGATGCCACTCGCTGTCTGTCCTATACTTAGAACATAACAAAACGACAAATCTTATTTTTATTCTTATTATAGATATATGAATAAAACAAAGGCATAACATATCAAAATGCATAGAAAACAAAACAACACAACATTTCAAATCATACAAACCTTAAGGATTAATACATCACAGTCAGTTCAGCACTAATACATCTATCTATAATAATTATGGCAATCTTTCCTGTTATACAATTACTATTGCAATGCACACACTTTTAGATTTGACCTTTGTGAAGTAAAGGTGAAATGTCTTAGCTCAGTGAAACCTCACTTGCATCAAAAGGGTCAACATTTTCTGCCGAGTAGAAATAGTCTCGCCCTTCAAAATGGGGCCATCTTTCCATACATACAGTATCATGTGTTCAATACACAATGCTAGGGGCATAGTTGTGATAACACAATAATAATTTACAGAGAAAAATTAACATTTACCAACAATTTTGCCATAAAAGCCGAGTTCTTGCCGACAAAGTTCCTATGTATTTAAGATTTAAATTACAATATAAATGGCTAAATTAGATCATTTTCTTAAAAATTCTCAAAAGAGATACAAAATGTTGTGATATAAAAAAAATGTCTTGTAACAAAATGGGACCAGCCAATAAGACCAGTCAAAAGTTTAACAAGTCTTGATAGATTTATCTTCCATCTTAAATCATTATACTAAATACAACAAATCATTTCCTAACACCACATGCTAACCCAGGTCATGTATATAAAGCTTGCATCAAAACACCACTGATTCATCATCCTAGTGATCAACAAGGATATATTTGAACCTGTTAGTGGAGACAGCAAGAAACACCACATTGTCTTAGGATGCTTGTAAATTTGGGGCCGATATTGCGCCCCATTCCCCGAAGCAAAAAGTACATATTTTCCCCCTACTTAGGAAAAAAGTTCCCCTTCAGAAAAATTATTTAAAATTTTAGCCTTATAAATACCAAACATTTGGTGATTCATGATGTAAATTTCCCCAATCAAAAAGGACCCGCCATACTGAAAAACTTAAAAAATGCCTGGAAAAGTTTGACTGTAAACACAAAGCATAGCTCTAAGAGATAATAAAACACATAAAAAATATATTGTTATAAGGTGTATTAATGTCTTGGGTCATGTAACATGCATTGGGGTTGGTGACTTCTTGTTGCAGATATACAATATATATTGGACCGTTCTCCAGGAAAACCGGGCTTATTGACGCTCGTAACGTTATGGGGAATTTACAGTTAAAAGTGGACGAAATCAGTTCTACTTTATTAACGCTCTGTCTTTTTCATGTTCATGGTTCTAAATGTCTGGGGAAACAAGAAAGTGTGAAAATCAGAAAATCGAAAATTGTGTCATTAAGCCTGGAGAACATTATAGAGATTATAATTTTATAAGTAGTGCTGCCACATTGACACCACACCCAGTCACATTAACCTGACACTGGGTCAACCAGTCCAAGTATACATAAAATATCCACAAAACTTCAATAAAATAACACAGTCAAAATATTGTTATAAAAAGTCTACACATAAAATGCAAATTAAAGCGTTTCCACGAACAGACGCTGGAATTGTAACTGTTAATTGCCATTCACCACTTAGACGTTGAAGTTTTCTCAGCCGAATCTGAGTTTGGAAATTTGAATGAGTAGAATGGATTACAATGCTTACTGAATGCTGAGTACAGCTTAATACACTTTCTTAAGGACTTGAGTGTGAATCTAAGATTGAGTGTAAGCTATATAATATAGTGCTGAGAAAATGTTAATAATCAATTCATTCCCTCAAATCTGAGATTCACACTCAAACCCCCAAGAAACTGGACATGAAGAATACACGGCATTCAGTAAGCCTTACTCACATCAGACACGAATTTCCAAACACCTACTCAGTAGAGTAAATCTGGCAGCCGATTGGTTAGTGGTGAGTAACAGTTGTAATAACAAGCTCACGTCATTACAATATAATGAAATATAAGAAAATACAACATTACTACATCCAAGTGTTGATGCAAATATTACAACGGGATATCGTCTACATAAAGCTTAGCAAATTCAGATCACAGCAGTTTAATGTCAGATTCTGACACATATTAACAGTAATTGTGCAATAAATCATGATATATCAAGTAAAAATATCAAAGGAATGAAAGAAAGTGTTAGCTGCTTTGGCCATGTGCAGACTATCAAGAAAATATATGTTGATGACAGTGTTGAAAAAAGACAGGTACGAATGTATTTCAGTTTGTATAAAAAACAATTGGCAAGTAAATGCGTATCATTTACTGTTGTTAACAAATGATTAAGATGTATTTGAAAATATATAAATACTATAAAAATGTTAAAAGTGAAAAAATTCATGATGTTGGATTGGAGTGCGTTGCTATGAAATGTCTCATTTAAAGTTTTACAAAATTAAAATAAACTATTTAAGCTGTAAGTTGGTGCTTAATTTGTTGACAATTGTTGGAAAATAAGAAAGTCATTGAGGGTTCAGGGGACTGTATGTGACTAGCTATTGAAGTCGTAAAAATCAGAATAAAATTTCAGTATATTATAATGCAAATACATGTATACATTAATTCACTACTCTGGTTGACAGTGGTCATCAAACAATGTAAACAATGTACAATCATATCAAACATTATAACAACAACACTATGTAAGTATAACAACCATTTAAACAACATTTTTGGTAATATTCATAGCTTTGGTCTCATTATTTTAAGAACTGTATGTACGCTGCTATGGGATTTACAACCTCTTGTTTGAGTGACGTCTTTTCAAGGAAAACACAACATGTGATGTCACTATTTGCAAGCAAGAAACAATATTTACTCCATATGGTCACTTGGTTTTCATATTGCCCTAAGGGGAAATATTGCTTACTGTCAGTACATGGTGACGTCACATGTGAAGTTTTCTGGAAATGACGTCACTTAAAGTAGAGGTTGGAATGGAAATCATACAGCAGCGCTCGTACATGCCTAAGACGGATATCTGAATAACTTTATTGATATGCTTTGAGTGGCCTGACAGTCTAATTGCCGATTTGAGCTACCAACATTTAAGTTGGACTTAGTCAGGGATAAGTCTGTTATGCAGGCCTACTTTACTGTTAATCTGTACCCTATTCTATGCTTCCATGTTGGACAAGTCACCCTTAACGTGTGCACTAGTCCGGGACAAGTGTATTTAAAGATAAATTCAAGAGCCCTGATGTTTCATTTCAGAAAGTGACACAGTCAGTAGCTTATGATAGAGTTCTTCATTGACAGGCAAGTATCTTCTTGAAGACAGTAATTAGTGAAATGTCTTATTTTTTGTAAAATCAGTCAAATTCAGCGACAAGAAAAAATATTCTATCGGCAAGAAAGTCATTCCTGATAAACAATATAAATAAGGCTCATACATACATATATGAATTACATGAAAATGATATACTGCTTTAAGCTGCATGTTGCAATTCAGGGTTTTCCCTAGGTTTTTCCAGCTAGGGGTCCTTGGACCCTAGTGATTGACAATTGGGGGTCCGTAGTAAAATTTGTAGGGTCCCAGATATGCAGTTTATACTTGACAAAAGTTTGTTTAGGGGTCCCAGGGATGCACAGCAAGTGGGAAATGTGAGTCCCTAGAAAGAAAAGGGAGTCAGGGACTCAAGATTTCTGCATCAGGGAAATCCCTGTTGCAATTTATACAATTTAGTGCCTGTGTTAATAAACACAACAATAAAGGGGCCATAACTCTTAAGTTATGTGATAGTTCCCACATTTACAATATTTACCTCCCTTGTTCTAAATAGTCAGCCATTTTGATAGTCCGTAAAGTTTATAAGGAATATAATGTAAACGATATAAAAAATATAACTTATTCATCATGCTTCATGTGGGCAGAGGGCTCAGAAAGTTGTAGAAAAAGTTGTCGTCACATGCAACTTCTCCTGCTATTTTCCAATTATCACATATTTAGGAATTACTCCCATGAGTGCTTATCAATTTTGCCTATCAAAATGGCTGACTACAGGTATTCAGAACAAGGGAGGTAAATATTGTAGATGTGGGAACTATCCATTGGACAGGCCATCTCATTATGAGTAAGATTTGTGTAAGTTTGATTGGAATCTCTGGGAATTACTCCCATAAATGCTTATCAATTTTGCCTATCAAAATGGCTGACTACAGGTACTCAGAACAAGGGAGGTAAATATTGTAGATGTGGGAACTATCCATTGGACAGGCCATCTCATTATGAGTAAGATTTGTGTAAGTTTGATTGGAATCTCTAGATTTTTAAAACTTAAAAGCAAAAACCAGAAGTGTTCCAGGCAGACAGAAAGATGGACAAAGCAACTGCTTCCCTTTAAGGGCAAAGGTGTCACAAAAGTGAAAACAAAAAGTAGTATTGAAATTCATTAACAATTTAACATACAAAACAATACATCAGCTGTAGTGTAAATACATGATTTCAATTCTTTCTGATGAAAGTGAAAATCTGACGTAAAACTAGGAAGGAAAATAACGTATATTGAATATTCCAATTCTGTTATTCCAGTCCTAATCATTCTGATAAGATCATGATTAATTTGATAATCTAAACTATAAATAATAGATTGTACAAGGGAGAGATTCCAAGTAAAACAGGTTTCGAGATAAATAGGGTCCATTTAGCAAATAATCGAATCATTAAACCAAGCTTATACAACATTTGCGTTTCTATCGTAATTCTATTCTAACAACCTCATGAATAATTAAGAAACCATTCATATAACCATAATAGCGCAAATTTAAATTTGCTGAGCAAAAGTAATGACAGAATAAATAAATACATTCAATACTGTTTCAGACATGTCAGTCTATGCTATCATAACTGGTAAATAAAAGGTATAAAATCAGGTTTTCTGTCCAAAAATTTCGATTTTTTTATATATCCAGAGCATTTTTAACTACTAAAATATTCACAATGGAAGTTGTAATAAGAAAGTATACATTAGTAATCGGGACTTTTTATGCTTAGCAGTAGTAGAGCGAAGCTACCGTATGTGACTAATATTAAATACACATTAGTAATAAAATAGCTCTATGTATTCATTGTAGGTCCAACATCATGCTAGCTGCCACTTACTTTGATTTTGTGGGTTAAAATACAAATAACTAGAATTCAGTTCTTTTGTGCGTTTCTGTCGTCGGAGGTTTGCTTGTTGTCTGGGATTTCATGTTTTTGTCAGCTCGTCGGCGACGTATGTCATTTAAAATATCACAAGCTTTTTGAATTTCAATGAATTTTTCTTGAGCTTCTGCTTTTTCTTCAGCTGTTCTGAATTTGTCGGGATGATGCTGACGGCTTAGTTTCCGACAACGTGATTGAATTTCTTCCGGCTCAACATTCTTTGTATCAAAACCCAACACCTATAAATGACCAATAAGAACTTTGTCAACAACAGTAGCCACTACCGGGTACATGCTTATGAAACCAGGGTAACAGACCATTTGTCAGCTATCAACTTAACTAAACTTACTGTAGTAATGCTTTTAAAGTTTGTATAAGTTGTTTTGGGGTTTAACATCTTCCCAGGAGTATGTGAGTTATGTATAGCTGGCAGCCTTACCAGCTTGCCTGGGGCACAGGAGAGAGTTCTCTCCCTTCATCTGTTCTAGAGTTATCTACCTTTATCTCTTTTACCCTACACGACCCGGTACCACACTGGACTTGCATTTTATTAAGACAAACATTCTGATCAAGTTTTATGTAGTTACAGTAGAAAATGTAGCCTGACGAGCATCCACATGGATTTTCCATCATTTGATCATGTGACCTAGTTTTTGACCCCCAGATGACCCAGTTTCAAACAAGACCTATATCTTATTAAAGCAAACACTTCATGCTCAGGTGAGCTAACAAGGTATGCAAGAAAAAGAATCTATCACTGGCTTTGTGTGCGGATGGAAATATCTGGCACCTTGGTAACTGTTTAAGCCGTCACTTGGCAGAGCCTCTCTCACGCCAAAACAGTAACCCTCACAACGCATATCCATATGGATCCATACTAGATGCTAGTGAAAGATTCTTGTATGAATTAATTCAGTGTATATAGAGACATACAGTACCTTATAAGCACGTATTTCCCCTGTCGGATCGATGTGTTCTATCAACATAAAGTAGCATTCATCCCAACCAATCCGTTGACAATTCTGATACAGCATGTCTAGAGATGTCTTAAATTCTTTCCACGCCGGCGATTGAAAGAAATTTTCCACTGCTTCATGTATCGGAACCTTCATGCCATCGCTCGTGGTTATATGTACATTGTAATATATCACAGACGTCCACAGACACAAATAAAGACAACCAATAACAGTTAAAACGAGTGCTCGCTTAATCATATTACATTTGCCCTCGGGTGGATCTTTCTCGATGTCCCATTCAACTTTGTACATCGCTGTGAGAGTGGAGAATAAAGTAGTCGTCTCGATGGACGGCTGTTCTTGTAGAAGGAATATCAAGGAACATGAGGCTCCCAGTAAGCACCATTTGAATGAAACTTTCTGTATTCCGATGTTTCCTACTAAATTCACTCCTATATGAAAACAACAATAAACAAGGAGTAAAATAGGGGCTGTGAAAGTGTATACGTTAATAGTCATCAATCCTTTTACCCCAGTAATTGTACATACAATAAATTCAAGTCAGAGTTCTGAACAATAATCCTTAAACATACAGTCAAACCTGTCTGTAAAGACCACCCATGGGAACAGCAAAAGGTGGTCTTTGTTTACAGGTGGTCTCTATTAACAGATTAAATATCATTGAAAATGGTCTGATGGGAGATAAAATTGGTGGTCTTTGCAGACAGGTTTTGCAATAGTGGTCTTTGTTCGCAGGTGGTCTTTAACACAGGTTTGACTGTACAAATATTTACATTCTAGTATTTACATACTACCAGTAGTTTTTGTCTATCATACCTTGTGTCTTAGTATTCATTTAACCATTTTTCAATTTTGATTTGCAATCTGGGGGTCAGCCTTTTTAAGAAAATAGGAAAACTGAACAATATCACATCAAATCCAATAAAACATGCCACATAAATTATAAAGCAGCATAATTACATACCTAAAGAAGCACCAAGTAGTGGCAAAATGACCTTCAAAAGGGGTCCCACGTAGTCCAGTTCGTTTAATACCATCTCTGGAATTGCTAGTCTAAACAGGTAACCAAGCAACATACCTGAAATATTCATGAACAAAATTTTGTTACTATCTCAAGTTTAATTATTAATTTTCAAATCTATGAACATCAGTTCCTGTGTAATCAATAACTGTTTATATCATGCTTTTGTAAAATCATTATATGAAGTAGATTCCATAATTAAACTATTTTTTAGACAAAAACCGTGATTGAAAATAAAAGACTAATACCAAATAGCTAATCATGAAATTGCCAACCACAATTCTATCATCAAACAGAAGAGATCTTAAAGCAAATTTTACTGATCACTCTTGGTCACTAACTTAAAGACTTAGAGTCCTATACTTCAACCTAACCCAGATTTAAAAGGCAGTGGCTTCATAGCCTCATAGTCTAGCCGTCCATTAACCACACAGGTAGCCTGAGCTATATAACTGTCCAGTAACCATACAGATAGCCTGAGCTATATAGCTGTCCATTAACCACACAGGTAGCCAGAACTATATAGCTGTTCATTAACCAAACAGGAAGCCTGAGCTATATAGCTGTCCATTAACCACACAGGTAGCCTGAGCTATATAGCTGTCCATTCACCACACATGTAGCCTGAGCTATATAGCTGTCCATTTACCACACAGGTAGCCCGAGCTATATAGCTGTTTAGTAACCACACAGGTAGCCTGAGCTACATAGCTGTTTAGTAACCACACAGGTAGCCTGAGCTATATAGCTGTCCATTAACCACACAGGTAGCCTGAGCTATATAGCTGTCCATTAACCACACAAGTAGCCTGAGCCATATAGCTGTCCATTAACCATACAGGTAGCATGAGCTATATAGCTGTGCAGTAATCACACAGGTAGCATGAGCCATATAGCTGTCCAGTAATCACACAGGTAGCATGAGCTATATAGCTGTCCAGTACCCATACAGGTAGCTTAAACTATAACTGTCCATTAACCATACAGGTAGCCTAAACTATAACTGTCCATTAACCATACAGGTAGCCTGAACTATAGCTGTCCATTAACCATACAGGTAGCCTGAACTATAGCTGTCCATTAACCATACAGATAGTCTGAACTATAGCTGTCCATTAACCATACATGTAGTCTGAACTATTACTGTCCAGTAACCATACAGGTAGTCTGAACTATAACTGTCCATTAACCATACAGGTAGCCTGAACTATAGCTGTCCATTAACCATACAGGTAGCCTGAACTATAGCTGTCCATTAACCATACAGATAGTCTGAACTATAGCTGTCCATTAACCATACATGTAGTCTGAACTATTACTGTCCAGTAACCATACAGGTAGTCTGAACTATAACTGTCCATTAACCATACAGGTAGTCTGAACTATAGCTGTCTATTAACCAGACAGGTAGTCTGAACTATAACTGTCCATTAACCATACAGGTAGTCTGAACATAACTGTCCATTAACCATACAGATAGTCTGAACTATAGCGGTCCATTAACCATACATGTAGTCTGAACTATTACTGTCCAGTAACCATACAGGTAGTCTGAACTATAACTGTCCATTAACCATACAGGTAGTCTGAACTATAGCTGTCCATTAACCAGACAGGAAGTCTGAACTATAACTGTCCATTAACCATACAGGTAGTCTGAACTATAGCGGTCCATTAACCATACATGTAGTCTGAACTATTACTGTCCAGTAACCATACAGGTAGTCTGAACTATAACTGTCCATTAACCATACAGGTAGTCTGAACTATAGCTGTCCATTAACCAGACAGGAAGTCTGAACTATAACTGTCCATTAACCATACAGGTAGTCTGAACTATAGCTGTCCATTAACCAGACAGGTAGTCTGAACTATAACTGTCCATTAACCATACAGGTAGTCTGAACTATAGCTGTCTATTAACCATACAGGTAGCATGAGCTATATAGCTGTCCAGTAACCACACATGTAGCCTGAGCTATAGAGCTGTCCAGTAACCACACAGGTAGCCTGAGCTATATAGCTGTTTAGTAACCATACATATAGCCTGAGCTATATAGCTGTCCAGTAACCACACAGGTAGCCTGAGCCATATAGCTGTCCAGTAACCACACATGTAGCCTGAGCTATATAGCTGTCCAGTAACCACACAGGTAGCCTGAGCCATATAACTGTGCAGTAACCACACAGGTAGCCTGAGCTATATAACTGTCCATTAACCATACAGGTAGCATGAACTATAGCTGTCCATTAACCATACAGGTAGCATGAACTATAGCTGTCCATTAACCATACAGGTAGTCTGAACTATTACTGTCCATTAACCATACAGGTAGTCTGAACTATTACTGTCCATTAACCATACAGGTAGTCTGAACTATAGCTGTCCATTAACCATTAAGGTAGTCTGAACTATTACTGTCCATTAACCATACAGGTAGTCTGAACTATAGCTGTCCATTAACCATTCAGGTAGTCTGAACTATAACTGTCCATTAACCATACAGGTAGTCTGAACATAACTGTCCATTAAACATACAGGTAGTCTGAACTATAGCTGTCCATTAACCATACATGTAGTCTGAACTATTACTGTCCAGTAACCATACAGGTAGTCTGAACTATAGCTGTCCATTAACCATACAGGTAGTCTGAACTATAACTGTCCATTAACCATACAGGTAGTCTGAACATAACTGTCCATTAACCATACAGGTAGCTTGAACTATAGCTGTCCATTAACCATACAGGTAGTCTGAACTATTACTGTCCATTAACCATACAGGTAGTCTGAACTATAGCTGTCCATTAACCATTAAGGTAGTCTGAACTATTACTGTCCATTAACCATACAGGTAGTCTGAACTATAGCTGTCCATTAACCATTCAGGTAGTCTGAACTATAACTGTCCATTAACCATACAGGTAGTCTGAACTATAGCTGTCCATTAACCATACATGTAGTCTTAACTATTACTGTCCAGTAACCATACAGGTAGTCTGAACTATAGCTGTCCATTAACCATACAGGTAGTCTGAACTATAACTGTCCATTAACCATACAGGTAGTCTGAACATAACTGTCCATTAACCATACAGGTAGCTTGAACTATAGCTGTCCATTAACCATACGGGTAGTCTGAACATAACTGTCCAGTTACCATACTGGTAGCTTGAACTATTACTGTCCAGTAACCATACTGGTAGTCTGAACTATTACTGTCCAGTAACCATACTGGTAGTCTGAACTATTACTGTCCAGTAACCATACTGGTAGCCTGAACTATAACTGTCCATTAACCATACTGGTAGCCTGAACTATAGCTGTCTAGTAACCATACAGGTAGCTTGAACTATAGCTGTCCATTAACCATACTGGTAGCCTGAGCTATATAGCTGTCCAGTAACCATACAGGTAGCATGAACTATTACTGTCCAGTAACCATACAGGTAGCATGAACTATTACTGTCCAGTAACCATACAGGTAGTCTGAACTATTACTGTCCAGTAACCATACAGGTAGCCTGAACTATTACTGTCCAGTAACCATACAGGTAGCCTGAACTGTAACTGTCCATTAACCATACAGGTAGCATGAACTATTACTGTCCAGTAACCATACAGGTAGCATGAACTATTACTGTCCAGTAACCATACAGGTAGCCTGAACTATTACTGTCCAGTAACCATACAGGTAGCCTGAACTATAACTGTCCATTAACCATACTGGTAGCCTGAACTATAGCTGTCTAGTAACCATACAGGTAGCTTGAACTATAGCTGTCCATTAACCATACTGGTAGCCTGAGCTATATAGCTGTCTATTAACCAGACAGGTAGTCTGAACTATAACTGTCCATTAACCATACAGGTAGTCTGAACATAACTGTCCATTAACCATACAGATAGTCTGAACTATTACTGTCCAGTAACCATACAGGTAGCCTGAACTATTACTGTCCAGTAACCATACTGGTAGCCTGAACTATAACTGTCCATTAACCATACAGGTAGCATGAACTATTACTGTCCAGTAACCATACAGGTAGCATGAACTATTACTGTCCAGTAACCATACAGGTAGCCTGAACTATTACTGTCCAGTAACCATACAGGTAGCCTGAACTATAACTGTCCATTAACCATACTGGTAGCCTGAACTATAGCTGTCTAGTAACCATACAGGTAGCTTGAACTATAGCTGTCCATTAACCATACTGGTAGCCTGAGCTATATAGCTGTCTAGTAACCATACTGGTAGTCTGAACTATTACTGTCCAGTTACCATACTGGTAGCCTGAACTATTACTGTCCAGTAACCATACTGGTAGTCTGAACTATTACTGTCCAGTAACCATACAGGTAGCATGAACTATTACTGTCCAGTAACCATACAGGAAGCATGAACTATTACTGTCCAGTAACCATACATGTAGTCTGAACTATTACTGTCCAGTAATCATACAGGTAGCATGAACTATTACTGTCCAGTAACCATACAGGTAGCCTGAACTATTACTGTCCAGTAACCATACATGTAGTCTGAACTATAGCTGTCCATTAACCATACATGTAGTCTGAACTATTACTGTCCATTAACCATACAGGTAGTCTGAACTATTACTGTCCAGTAACCATACAGGTAGTCTGAACTATAGCTGTCCATTAACCATACATGTAGTCTGAACTATTACTGTCCAGTAACCATACAGGTAGCATGAACTATTACTGTCCAGTAACCATACAGGTAGTCTGAACTATTACTGTCCAGTAACCATACAGGTAGCATGAACTATTACTGTCCAGTAACCATACAGGTAGTCTGAACTATTACTGTCCAGTAACCATACAGGTAGCATGAACTATTACTGTCCAGTAACCATACAGGTAGTCTGAACTATTACTGTCCAGTAACCATACAGGTAGCCTGAACTATTACTGTCCAGTAACCATACTGGTAGCCTGAACTATAACTGTCCATTAACCATACAGGTAGCATGAACTATTACTGTCCAGTAACCATACAGGTAGTATGAACTATTACTGTCCAGTAACCATACAGGTAGCCTGAACTATTACTGTCCAGTAACCATACAGGTAGCCTGAACTATAACTGTCTAGTAACCATACTGGTAGCATGAACTATAACTGTCTAGTAACCATACAGGTAGCCTGAACTATAGCTGTCCATTAACCATACAGGTAGTCTGAACTATAACTGTCTAGTAACCATACAGGAAGCCTGAGCTATAACTGTCCAGTAACCATACTGGTAGTCTGAACTCTTACTGTCCAGTAACCATACTGGTAGCATGAACTATAACTGTCTAGTAACCATACAGGTAGCCTGAACTATAGCTGTCCAGTAACCATACAGGTAGCCTGAACTATAACTGTCCAGTAACCATACAGGTAGCATGAGCTATGGTATTTGGATCCACATCAAATCATAAAGATGTTTTCAACTGGAATTTTTTTCAATAAAGGTAAACGTTACAGTCATGGTAACGTAGTATAGAAAATATAAACCATGTGTACTATTTGATTGAATATGTTTAATACTGTTAACAAAACACTGAATGTTGAAATAACCTGTACAGTTTGCATCTATTATTTATAATAGATTGATAGTTATGACCAGATATTTAAATACACATGATTGATGTTTAGCTATTTGGTTACAAGTGATATATGACATCACAAACTCAATTCACAGATTCTATTTCATCACACGTACATCACTAAATTAAAAACAAAAAGCATTCAAAGGCAACTGTACTGAAGTAAATCAAAGGGAAAAATCCCCCACATGTAGGGCTTGAACCCACAACCAATTCAACACTAGCAAGGCGCTCTACTGTGTTAGCTAGGGGCCCCTTTGCACACACAGAGATCGTTGGGCGACCATTTAGCGATCAAAAATTGGCCTGATCTCTCGACGATCTCTCAAAGCCCTAAAAAAGTTGTTTCTGTGTAAATGCTTGGGAGATCCTTGTGCGATCAAAATGCAATATTTAGCCAACTTTTATGGCGATCTATAGAGATCTTGGAGTGACCTTGGAGTGCTCATTGCTCCTGCAGCGACCACTTGGAGTTTGTCGAGTGCTTGTTTTGCGACAATGAGAGATCATGGGGAGATCACTGAGAGATCAGATGCGACCAAGAGAGATCACTGAGAGACCGGAAGAGATCTCTGAGGGATCATCAAGAGTTCCTTGGGCGACCAAGAAGATTGTGTCCATTGAAAGATCCCTGAGCGCTCATTGGTCGCTCCATGAGAGACCGTTGAGAGATTGCTTCCCTTGGCGACTGATGAGAGATTGTTTTGGATTGAGTCAAAACTTTGAGGAGACTTTGGCGACCGTGGAGATCACTGGAAGATCATTGAGAAACCATGGCCAATGCTGGGCGCTCATTCAAAGATTGTTGAGAGATCTGGTCATTTTGTCATCGCTCAACGGTCTCTCCGTATTTAACACATGTTTGATTGATCGTTAAATCCAGTTAAACCACAGGGGGAATTAAATGTGTTTTTTTCTTCATGACAAAATGTAAAATAAGCTAATGAAATGATGTTATACCAGGATACAAACGCGGATGTACAGACATATTAATTGTCACAAGTCATAAATACGTCCTTTGTTTCTGGATCGTTTAAAAGAATGTGCTCTTGGGAAATTGAAAATAATTGTAACTGAAAAGCTATTGGTCATCCGGGCGACCGTGTGGACACGTTTGTTTCCATATTGTTTTGTTTTTTTTACAATTTATTTCTTTATCTTTGTAACATCGCAAATAAACAAAATGCAACATTTAAACATATACACTATTCAATTTTCACAATACACATTAAACATTTTGCAACAATAAATTCACTAAATTCAATAAATTTCAACATTTCTCACATTTCATAAATATTATTTAAAACTCACATCTTCTAAACACATAACATAATACATTACATAAATAATTTCCTCACATGACATAAATGCTTTAAATAGTTTATATATTTTCATAAAATAAGCAGTAAAAAAACAATTTCAGTATTTCACACACTCACATAAACTTGTTGCATCTGTAACATTCGTCATTTTTAAAAGAGAGGTAAGCAATACGTGTATATAAACTTACCAATAAACATTTGGCCAGCAAACCGCACAATTTTCCATGGTGGCTTTGCATGCTGCAGTCGTCTGGCTCTGAACACATCTCGAACCCGTGGATCCTTGTTCGCTTCATACAAGTACTCAGGAAGCCTCCATAGATCTCGGAACCATCCGAGGAATACTCCACCAAGTGACATCCACCATACCAGGGCATGTTTATCCCGACCTAAATAAAAATGGTGAAGTCCAAATATTCCTCCTACAAACCAGAAAATGTATGCAATGACAATGTGTGCCATAATTTCAGAGTGCCAATGTCAACTTCACGATAAAACGTAGCATTCCGCTCAGATAACTATCCGTGAACTTCCTCTTCTCAAAGCGTCGGTGATTTAGCACCACGCATGCGCACAGCTCCAGAGTTGGGAATTTTGACATCTATTTTAAGAAACTCAACGTGTACAGCCGTATATTCGTATCGTAAAATAATTGTAAAATCGGCATAAACTGCCCGATTGAAATAACTTTGTTGTCTTGATAAATGTTTGTTTTATTAATTAGGCTTATTTGTGGTAACATTAGACAATGTTCTCTTGTTGTGCACGTTCGACGACTCTAAAAATAGAATGCCTCCTCAACTTCCCCATAATGCAATGCTTTGTTTACAGTTGGGCAGCAACAAGATCGGTGCATGTTAAACTTAATTGAAATGTCAATAACAATTAATTGAATGTGATGGATAGACAGCGGGGACATCTGGAGAAGAATCCTCAGGATGCAGTTGACAATTTGATTTGGATAAAGGTATTGGCATTATAATTTACTTCACGGTTACACTTTCGGTATGTGAGAACTTATGAATGCATGAGTTATGACCTGTCATGTATATATATTTAGATAAAGGGCCATTTACTGTCGAAATATTTTGCTACCGTTCATAATAATTATGTATTTGGAAACGTTTTTTCATAGCTCTAGTTCAAGTGTAATATTTCGGTGCATATATAAGATTCGGGAAAATTATTTAAAATCGTGTGTGTCCAGTCACGTTTAAAATCCAGGGCTAAACAGTTTACGGTGTGTATACATGCATAGAATTATGTAGTATATATTCCTGTGAACGTAAACATGCATGCACGAACTCACTTCATCTTAAAGCTCATGCACAGCTCATTTTGTACATATGTTATAAAGTATTGTCAACGTTCAATAAGACTTATCCAATTGTACTAGCTGATGTTGTTGTTGCTGCTGCTGTTGCTGTTATTACTGTGAATTATATCACAATGTTCAATGTTATTTCATTTTTGTGTGTCTATGGTGGTGGTGTTAAAATGAGAATATGTTGACATTTATATATGTTCAAATACATTTATCTTCACACGCGGACACATTTATAGGAGCTTGCTTGAATGATAACAGTTACATTTAAATAACGTTATGTAATGTTCATTTTCAGGTTGTTGGTATCGGGAATGCAGGGGTCGGTAAAACCTGTCTCATTAAACATTTCTGTGAGAGTAAGGTAAGTACATGTAGATTTAATTTGTTGTCAAGTGCGTGTATCATTTTTATCAAAATCGATCAGTGTATTGACCATACATGGTGTAATGATGTGTGTCTGTTATTGGTGTACATTTGTACATGCATGTAAATTACATAATGTAAGCACTTGAGTTGTTGCATTTTATGATACTTGTTTTGGTTATCGTGTTTGTTTCGTTTTGTCAGAACTGACTGTACATATTTCTGGACCAGTCTGTGTGGCCCGGGTGATGAATTGATAAACTAATGAAATTAGTTGGAGAACAGTAACTCACATTAATTAATCATTTTAATACAAGATGAAAGAAAGTTAGTATAAAAATGTACAGATAAGTGGTACTGTACATACACATACTGAAAATAATTACCTCGATCAAGGTCGAATGCCCAGTCAATGTAATATAAGGTGGAATGGTTCTGTGTATTATTTAATGTCGTGTATTTCACTCTATGCCATCGGATTTAACCAGCAATTATAACAACAACCATTCAAGGTCCACCGTTTATTTCCCCGGAAGTTCACAAACCATATACAAAGGGAGATTACTCTATTTGACTACATTACATAGGCTCAAGTGCAATTGAGTTATCTTTCTTTGAATAAATCAAACATTGACATGCACTACATTTTCAATTATAGTTCAGTGGCGGATATCAACCAACTGTTGGTGTAGATTATGGTTTCAAAATCCAGAATGTGAAAGGAACTGAACGTAAGCAAACTTATTCCATGAAGTACGAAGTAGGTTGCAGATATCAGTTCCTGCATGTTTTAATAGTCTGCGATTGAAATCAAATACATGTACTAGACTATAAAAGTGTACATACGGACTTCAAAACTTGGACACTTTAGATTTAAATGAATAATCATATACTTTGTATATTTTAATTCTTTTATTTTTATAGGTTAATTCATACAGGTGCATTTTCTGTTACATATGTATCTTTTATGAAAAATCACCAGTTTTCAACTTGTTCTAAATGAACCACCATTTTTATCTCCTTCTAGTGAGAGTACATTTGTGGGATTTGTCTGGCAGCCCTGAGTATATAGATGTACGCAATGAGTTATATGGTCAAACAGATGCCATATTCCTTGTATTTGATGTCACAAATCAAGCCTCGTTTGAGAGTCTGGACACGTGGATGAAAGAAGTGAATAAATATAGCAGTGGAATACACGAGATTATACTGGTCGCAAATAAAGTAATATATATTATATAGATGGCGTACACTTATCAAAACTTATAAGTGTGCACGTTTTTAATATCGAATAACTTGTTTTAATTGATTAACATTTCTACAGGAAAGTTTGTATATTGGCCTAAGTGTAGATCATGAGTCTCTGGTCGAATTGATCGATTTGAAAAACATGGTGCATTGAGGCATGGTGGGCACACGTGTTACTAGACTATTTCCAATCAACGAGATCAAAATTGAGATTACTAACTTATACAAATGAAGGGGTAGAATGGTCTCAATGTTTGTAAAAATCTGTTCAACGGCACTCAAAGTTTCACGTTTGGCACCAAGCTGTACGTGCTTTTCCTTCACTTGAACAACATTTATTGCACAGGAGATTGTCACGGGTTCTTTCCCTTTATTTCCCATTTATATAAATACTTATATAGACAGGGCAAAGGGAGAAAAACCTAGATGGGAAATAAAAGGAAATAGCTCAGGACAATCTCGTGTGGTTTATTGACAAATAAAATTAATGTTGATTAAACAAACACTTAACTACATATTTCATCGATATTACACGTTTGACATGTAACATTGTTCATTGCTGATTTTAACAGTGAAAAATCCAGTGTTGTCACAATTTGTTGTTATGGTGTCTCGTAGTATAACAGCTATAGCATAATTCATTGTTGTTTACCAGTGATTTCAAAATGTAATTCATATAATGTACAAACTGCAATTAAACTTTCTTTAATGTGATTTCTACTTTCTTGCCACATGTGTAGGACAAATAAATACCTAAGTTGCAAATGTTCATATTCTCACGATTAACATGTTGAAAAGTAGGAACAATGAGACCTACAGTTTATTTGTTAATAGCACATATTTGGTACTTCCAGTGCTTTTGATTTGAAAGCTTTTTTTAAATGTTTTTTTAATATATTGTAGTTAATTTATTTTTGCATTGAAGGTTGATACAAAATCAGGGAAGCGATGTATATCCACACAAGATGCAAAGAAGTGGGCATCAAATCACAGAGTAAAGTACGCACCCTTATTTTACAGCTCACATACCGTTGTACTTAAACTGACTGACCAACACTTTATAGTACGCGTGTACGCCCTATCTTTGTTAGATTTCTTCGTAAGAACAATCCATCATTTGACCATTAAATTTGTATACCAGATAGTTTTGGTTTGGTCACAGTTCGGTCACGCGTGTAGTGGCCGAACATAGAGTCAATCAACTATTGGTTGGCATAATTTGTGAGAATTAAAAATCAAATTAAATTAAGAGGATGTTACACAATGATGCAACGTAATACAGTATGTTTTTGTACATAAATTGTTAATATTTCGTTATCATTTTCACTTCAGGTTTTTTTCAACAAAAACAACACTTATCCCTATTTCTGTGTAGTCTTAATTAATGCTTCTTTCCTTTTATTTACCAGTTTATACGAGGCCAGTGCTGCGACTGGAGATGGTGTACATAAACTGTTTGATGAAATGTTAAATAATGTGCTGAATAAACGCAAACAGGCAGGACTCGTACCTAAGACGTAACTATAGAAACCAATCAAAATTTGATGTCCAAAGTAATTCATCGTCTAAACCTGTACAGAATGACCACACGTAGAGAATGGATATCTGCTGAATGTTATGTGCAATTGTCTGCGTAACTGACATTGTAAGAGCATAGTTTTCTTCAAAGCCAGTAGGGATGAACTTCTTATTAACTTGGATTGGATGACAATTGATGATATTTTAAGATGCGTTTAGGAAATGGAGATGCAATTGATATTTTGATATAATCATCATTGTTGGATGCAGTTTTCACCGTGGTTTATGGAAGTGGTACTTAATTGAAGGTGGTTTGATCAGAGGTTAGACCTTGTAGTAGTCTTATGAAGGGTATTATTGTGAATGATGTGTTCAAATACATGTATTGTGATTTCTGATAATCAAATTAAAAGTTGAAAATACTATTGTTAAAATTATAAAAGAAAACACCCATTATGTAGCACTCATTGATCTATGGAGTAGCATCTTCGTTAATTTAGTGTTTAACACAATGATCTATGGAGTAACATCTACGTTAATATAGCGTTTAACACAATGATCTATGGAGAAACATCTATGTTAATATAGCGTTTAACACACAATGATCTATAGAGTAACATCTATGTTAATATAGCGTTTAACACACAATGATCTATAAAGTAACATCTACGTTAATATAGCGTTTAACACAATGATCTATGGAGTAACATCTACGTTAATATAGCGTTTAACACACAATGATCTATAGAGTAACATCTATGTTAATATAGCGTTTAACACACAATGATCTATGGAGTAACATCTATGTTAATATAGCGTTTAACACAATGATCTATGGAGTAACATCTATGTTAATATAGCGTTTAACACACAATGATCTATAAAGTAACATCTATGTTAATATAGCGTTTAACACACAATGATCTATAAAGTAACATCTACGTTAATATAGCGTTTAACACACAATGATCTATAGAGTAACATCTATGTTAATATAGCGTTTAACACACAATGATCTATAGAGTAACATCTATGTTAATATAGCGTTTAACACACAATGATCTATAAAGTAACATCTACGTTAATATAGCGTTTAACACACAATGATCTATAGAGTAACATCTACGTTAATATAGCGTTTAACACAATGATCTATAAAGTAACATCTACGTTAATATAGCGTTTAACACAATGATCTATAAAGTAACATCTACGTTAATATAGCGTTTAACACAATGATCTATGGAGTAACATCTACGTTAATATAGCGTTTAACACACAATGATCTATAGAGCAACATCTATGTTAATATAGCTTTAAACGCAACCTGATCTATGGAGTAACATTTACGTTAATATAGCGTTTAACACACAATGATCTATGGAGTAAAATTTACGTTAAAATAGCGTTTAACACACAATGATCTATGGAGTAACATGTACGTTAATATAGCGTTTAACACACAATGATCTATGGAGTAACATTTACGTTAATATAGCGTTTAACACACAATGATCTATGGAGTAACATCTACGTTAATATAGCGTTTAACACACAATGATCTATAGAGTAACATCCATGTTAATATAGCGTTAACACACAATGATCTTTAGAGTAACATCTATGGTAATATAGCGTTTAACACACAATGATCTATAGAGTAATATCTATGTTAATATAGCGTTTAACACACAATGCTCTTTGGAGTAACATCTATGTTAATAAAGCGTTTAACACACAATGATCTATAGAGCAACATCTATGTTAATATAGCGTTTAACACACAATGCTCTTTGGAGTAACATCTATGTTAATAAAGCGTTTAACACACAATGATCTTTGGAGTAACATCTATGTTAATATAGCGTTTAACACACAATGATCTATAGAGCAACATCTATGTTAATTAGCGTTTAACACACAATGATCTATAGAGCAACATCTATGTTAATATAGCGTTTAACACACAATGATCTATAGAGCAACATCTACGTTAATATAGCGTTAAACACACACTGATCTATAGAGCAACATCTATGTTAATTTAGCGTTTAACACACACTGATCTATAGAGTAACATCTACGTTAAATTAGCGTTTAACACGCACTGATCTATAAAGTAACATCTACGTTAACTTAGCGTTTAACACCCACTGATCTATAAAGTAACATCTACGTTAATTTAGCGTTTAACACACACTGATCTATAAAGTAACATCTACGTTAATTTAGCGTTTAACACACACTGATCGATAAAGTAACATCTATGTTAATTTAGCGTTTAACACACACTGATCTATAAAGTAACATCTACGTTAATTTAGCGTTTAACACACACTGATCGATAAAGTAACATCTACGTTAATTTAGCGTTTAACACACACTGTTCGATAAAGTAACATCTACGTTAATTTAGCGTTTAACACACACTGATCGATAAAGTAACATCTACGTTAATTTAGCGTTTAACACACACTGATCTATAAAGTAACATCTACGTTAATTAGGGTTTAACACACACTGATCTATAAAGTAACATCTACGTTAATTAGCGTTTAACACACACTGATCTATAAAGTAACATCTATGTTAATTTAGCGTTTAACACAATGATCTATGGAGTAACATCTACGTTAATATAGCGTTTAACACAATGATCTATAGAGCAACATCTACGTTAATTTAGCGTTTAACACACACTGATCTGTAGAGCAACATCTATGTTAATATAGCGTTTAACACCCACTGATCTGTAGAGTAACATCGACGTTAATATAGCGTTTAACACACAATGATCTATAGAGTAACATCTACGTTAATTTAGCGTTTAACACACACTGATCTATAAAGTAACATCTATCTTAATTTAGCGTTTAACACACACTGATCGATAAAGTAACATCTATGTTAATTTAGCGTTTAACACACACTGATCGATAAAGTAACATCTACGTTAATTTAGCGTTTAACACACACTGATCGATAAAGTAACATCTACGTTAATTAGGGTTTAACACACACTGATCTATAAAGTAACATCTACGTTAATTAGCGTTTAACACACACTGATTTATAAAGTAACATCTATGTTAATTTAGCGTTTAACACACACTGATCTATAAAGTAACATCTATGTTAATTTAGCGTTTAACACACACTGATCTATGGAGTAACATCTACGTTAATTTAGCGTATTCTGTTCATATCTGACGGAGCGTTTATCTGGATTACCTCCCTTACATTCACCTTATTAGAAAATGAGAAAATGGGTAACAACTATTTAAATGAGATAGATTGGTAATATTTTGGTGAAGTATAATCGAAAAGTAATTCAATGGCTTGTATCTTCAATTCCTTGGACCAAAATGGAAAACGTGAGACAAATATATATATACATTTGTACCTAGTTAACCTGCACACCACACAATCAATATCTTCAGATACGTGTTTTGTAACTAGCTGGTTATATAAACGCGTTGTATTTAACTCTCCGTGAAAAAAATCTGAAGACATTTTACCATATTTGGAAATTTAGCTATGAGACAGCTTAATATATACTATGACTAATTATCATCCAAATACAAAGAGCTTAAAAACGTGACCGATTAACAAATAGCGATCGATCGGCAATTTCCGTTCCACCTGACGATTGTACACGAAGTATCGATCGTTACGCTCCGGTGACAATGTGACATCACACGGGTGGATATGCTTTGTTAGTTAACCTTGTATATGATGTTCTAAATCATAATATATACTTTTGAATACGAATGAGTGTATACGATCGTGACTTAAACGTGTGGAAATAGAACGAAGTGTAATAATTATGAGAAAGCTGGGTAGATTAAGCGATGAATAAGCATTTATTCAAAAAAAGATTTAAACTCGTGACTTTTATTTCATTCATAAAAAATCCGGACAAGTGCTGTGTTCGCGTCTTTAATATTATGAAGTAAAGTTTTACGAAGATCATATTTTGTTTTAGATACATGTTTGAATTGAAAGAAAGTGTATACGCGAGTATTTTTTACAATTTTATCTCATTTTCTATTTGATGACTAAATACAGATTTTCTATTCAGATATACGTTATCACAGTTCGACATTTCTGTCTCGAGGCACCAGAAATTATCATAATATAGTGATATCGAAACGTGACTTATTTCAGTTAGATAGTTTCGATATATAGTAAACGGTTGACTTTTTCATACAAAAGTGTCTTTATTTCGTTTGTGTCCGTCTGTATTTGAGAGATCACCAGGAGGAAGTGGTTGGTCAGACTGGTACTACATAACTTATACAACTTGGACAATCAACATCAAACAATGTACCCGACAATCTGGACACTTGTTCCTTTCTGTGTTCTCATCGTTCATGGACTTAGATTGCCCTTTCCGGAGGACTTCATGAAACCAGGTATGTTTGTAGTAGTTGTAGTTGACGATGCTATATTTAGCAATCAAATACATTGTCTCTGGTGCAGTTTTGGGTTCGATCCCAGATGGTGGTAAACTGTGCGATGTATAGTTCAGGTTATATGGCTTGGTAATGTACTTATAATCATCAAAATCGTTGTTTTATTGAGAACAAACTGTTCTGAAGGTTTTGGTAGATTTCTGATTCATGAACGAAGTAGTTGAAATGATTTACCCTCAGTTACCATAGCAAACATTGTGAAATAAATGAACTTCGTGTATAGAGTATCACAGTATGTGGCATATTTAAATCATATGTTAACATGAATATGATTGCCAGTATAAAAACAAACTGTATAACCACACGTTGTGTTGACTTTTATTCTTAAAGTTCCTATTAGATCGCAATATACATGAAGCTGTGAAAATCAATCTCCTTTTTGTAGACTTTCTTTACATAATGTTTGAAGTGTGTATTGACTACAACACTTGTGCTTGTCAATAAAATGTACAAGTTTAGTTTGCTATCTGACAAATTTACTTTCACATCATTGATATCGTCTTATTATAGAAAACGTATGAGATAACATTGTGCTACGTTTGCATCAGATCTAAATCTTAGTATTTGTACTTAATTCAATGGTCAATTTGAAAGGATTTAATCCTGTAAATAAAAATGTTAAGCCAGTGATGGCTTACCAATTTTTATCTTTAACACATACAATACAACCTATTTTTGGGGTTTAACGCCTTTTTTCAATAGCCTGTCTGTTACACCCGATAGTAAATATACTTATATATATTACTATTAAATAAACAACTTGTTCTAAATTGTTGTCCAACTTAAATCCTATAACGGTGGCTAGATAATATAGAGTTGTGCTTTTTTATTTGCCCTCTATAACATTTAGATATTAATCCTATTTGTTTCATGTGACATGGCAAAATCAGTATTCATTGTATCGAGTTAAAGCCGTAAAAAAACTTCAATGTCACCATCGTCGTCGTCGGCGTCGGGACTGTCAGTGTCATCAGCACTATTTGCATACATGATGATAATCATCGTTATCACGTGGATGTTCTCCACATCCACCATCACCATTTTCACCACTACAATCGTCAACATCATCATCATCATCATTATCATCATCATCCATATCGTCATTATCATCACCATCATCGGTGGCGGCAGCAGCATCATTGCCTTCATTCTTTGCACAATCATCGACATCACCATTGTTACATTAAAACAATATTGATCGTAGTTATTTTCTTATAAATAAACAATCATTTATGATAATTTACACCCAACGAATGCTAAAACGTTAATCTATATTTTCTAGGAACAGTTATGAATAATTTTTCTGAAAGAAAATCAATACGTGAATTGTTTGCACATACAGACTTTGAATGCATGTGCACAGTTAAACAAACAAGTGTACACTTATCTGTACAACATTTATGTACTTCAGTAATAATTGTCAAACATGTTCATAGATTGTAATGATATGTTTGAAGCTGATGTAAGTGTGTGCAATGTCTAAACAAATATTCAATATCAACACCGCTTGTATCACTGCTTTGATTATAATGATGGTCATGGATACGGAATGCCAGCTTATTTGCAGTTTTATCCTTTGTACTTCCGTGTATTGTTTTCATTGCGGTGTAAGCGTTGTCCGTGTTATCAGTATTGCCATCAGTTATCGGCGGGATCAATCGAAGGTCAACATTTTGTTTGAACAATTAAAGTTGTGTTAAAATATTTGTAATTGCTGAAGGCGATACTAATGGTATCTGGTCATTGTTTGAGGCTATCAAATGATACATTTTTAAGCAATGATTATCTAGAGAGCACATGTATGGTAATTACCACATACACTAAGGTTCAATAAATGACAGAAGAGGACATATATGATAGTAGTAGTAGTATCTTTACTTTCATCTCATCATTGAACATACACAATATTACATACTATGTAAAAATAACGTTTAAAACAGCACAATGCCAATGATATGAGAAGGGTGGTTTCGCCATGATATGAAAACATTAAGTCAGTTATGAATCAATATCTTAAGGTACCTGCCAGTTTAAAGCAAATGCTAATTGCTTCAATGAATCAATAGTTATTGTCTCCCATTAAGGAACATTAACTTTCTAACCGTCCTCGTTATTCAGTTTAGTATAGACATGTTTTCATTACAGCCTTCAAACATATACAGGCTGATATTTCTACCTATCTGAACTAATTGCACAAAAAGGGAAACTGATATTGTAATATCACTAACATGTGTCGTACTAATGATCAAATGAACTTAATTGTGTATTTTCCAAAGACACTTATAAGTCCATTCGACAGTTATGTTTTCAGGGTTCTCACTAGACTCCTTATTACGCTTTGTGGACTCCTATTGTTTCCCTGGGACTCCTGTTTCTGGCAAAATTCCTTTGATAGTGCATTGAAGGACTGCATTTTCCCCCAAAAGCCTGGTTTTGAACTCCTGTTTTCAAATCCTAGCGAGAACCCTGGTTTTGAAAGTTTTATAAAACTGAAACAATCATTAACTCTTGACAGTTACGGACATTATAGCTGGCACACATGTACTGTAACATAATTATGTGTGTCTGTGTTTTGGCTTGCATTGTTGCTTATAGGGCATTTAAACGTTATCTTTATTTAGCTATTACTATAAATTTTAAATACGTTTTTCATCCGGTAAGTGGATTGAAGTGTACAGCCTTCGGGTGGTTGTCAATTTTTTCGTCATACATAACCAAGTTTATATACGGTCCTTCGCCATTGTTTTCTTACCCTAACTAGTCACTCATGAAGGTATTTTATATGGTTGATAAAAATGTATAAACATTTACATTTTGTAATAAACGAATGTTTATTGCGTTGGGGTCTTTTGATGTAAGTGTAGTACGAAATACTGATGTGTAATGATATCTTGTGAACTTTATAGTGTCAAACGTATCTTGCAATGTGGTCGTATATAGCGACAACAATATACGAACGTTCAGCCTTCTCATTATTTAAACATTTGATGTTGCGATACACTGATCTATTCATTGTAACTTGAACAAAAAACTCACATGAGAATTTTATGGATTTTCACGATCGATTTGCCGGCAGTATTTGAAAACGTAAAATAAACCAAAGGCATTACTTCGGTTAAATAACCTAATGTAAAGATTTATTTCTCTGATAATAGCGACGATTATGTGATCGTTGAGAAAATGGACTTGAAATTTGTGTTCTTAATTTCGAAATGGTCTTATTATTGAGGTGGTCTTTAATTGGGGTTTTACTGTATTTAAAAAAATTATGGTTCAATTTCAGAACACACTGATGTCGTTTTCAAACACGAATCAAGCGGAGACAGGATAAGACGTCACGTGACAGACACGTTTCCGTACAAAATCAACGTGCAAATAACGGTTGCTAAGGAGTTGGTATCCATGGACCTCTCTATGAATATCAACCATAACCAAGACAATGTTCCGTTGTATATGTTTAGGGATGGTAAAACAACACGAGTAGACGCACCAGCTTCAAAGGTTTGTAAATTCGGTTATAGACATAAACCTATTATATATACAGTCGGACCTCGTTCATTCGCAAATTCGCAAATTTTATTTCTAATAATACATGCTTTCGATTTGGCCATTCCAATTCGACGTGCATAACATGATACATTGAGACCTGATGTCTATTTCGGAGGATACTAAGTATTCGGATAGGAGGTTGTCAAATAAACGAGGTTTGACTGTACGTTGTTACTTAGACTAGTTGCAATAAGGCACGGTGAATGTGTGGCTTCAAGTCATTTACATAATTTGTTCGAACGAATGCAGCTTAAATTTTGCTACAAATCTTAGTACGTTATTGCATGTTTATTGCAACGCAGTCATTTCACTGGTGTACGAATAAGATTAATAATTATATCTATACATCTATATAACGAAGAAATTGTCTTTGAAATGATTCAGGACATGAACATGAACAAATTGAAAGAACGTTTACTTCGATAGACCATCGATTTAAAATGCATTTAAAATATTAATAATTCTTTCATTACAGAAATATGCGTTGTACCAAAATTTCGACAATGACGGTTCGTTTCTTGTTACCCTTAGAAATGACGTTGATAAGACAAATACTTCCAAGGAAATAGTAAGTAGTGCTTAAGGGAATTTATATTCATTTGAACGTTATTATATGGTCCATCATATTTACCTGATAAGTTTGTGTCAAATATAATGGTAATTAAAGTTCACTTTGGATGTTGATAATTATGTTTTCCACTCGATACAGTAGCTTTCGTTTTGAACTAACTTAAATAATATATACATGTACTAAAAATAAATAACGTTACTTTCAATATGTTACCGTGTTTTTTCAGTTCGGCACTTTTCGGTACAATTCGTCAGTTTACGTCATTCAACCAAGCAATGAAACGATTCATCAACATACGGTGTCCAAGATACCTGATCAGACGTTGACTTTTGAGTCCCGACAATCAATAGGTACTTTTCTTATACGATATTTGAACATACTACATATAATGTAATTCCGAGCCCATATAACAATATACATGCTCTAGGCTTATTCTCTAGGCTTACCCACGTCTTCGGAGAACTATTAATTGCCATATATTTGTAAGAAAAACATTAGAACTATTGCACACACTTCAGTATCAATATGACGTACCGAAATTGTATTGTAGTCGTATCCTTGTTTTTATAGAATCATTTTCAATGTTCAGTTATGAAAGAATTGGAGCTATTTTCTGTGGATCACACTCATCTTAATTGACTTTGCATATTAAATATATTGATCTAATATAGTCTGAATTGTGTTAACACTGTACATACATTAATCCGATTCTCTTAATTCTATTTCAGTATTGAATACCCCTGAACCGATACTCAGTCTTGAAGAAAATGTACCATCAAACTTACGGGATACCAGAAGAAAAAAACGCCAATCAACCAAATACGAAATCGAGTTATTTAGTGTCGTGGATTATAAAAGTTACCAGTTGTAAGTTAGACTATTGACGGGATTATCATTTAGTATGAATTAGTAAGGATGGAGGTATGGGAGTCGGTGTGGTCGGGGGCGGGGGTGGGAGTGCCTGGCTCAAAATCACAAAATTTACTCATAAGAGTCCGAGAGTGACTCATACATTGTATTTAGTATGACAATGTATACTAATGTTAAATGAGTGCTGACTATTCTTTGTGGCACATTTTCTTAGGGATTTCAGTGTGTAATAAGATATGTGGAAGTAATTATTGAGTCTGAGTGTTGAGTGTGGCACTAAAGTCTAAAAATAACTCCCATATATCATGCACTAAAGTCTAAAAATAACTCCCATATATCATGCACTAAAGTCTAAAAATAACTCCCATATATCATGCACTAAAGTCTAAAAATAACTCCCATATATCATTGACATTTCCATGTATTTTCCACTCTTAAAAGTCCACTATCAGACTAACTAAAGTAAATTCTGTGATTTGAGTGCTGAGTGCAAGTATCCGTTATAATCCTGGACCCTATTCCGAAAATCCATTCGGAAAACCTCGGCCAACTACGTCAAGTGCTATTAGAGTAACGAAGTGATACGGAAATACCCGAGAGCTGACGAGAATGCCGAAGATCGTGAATTTGAGCCCTAAAAGCACACATTTTCTATACCCCAGAAATTACTACATTGTTATATCCCAGGAGTGATATTGTCATCCGGGTTAGCTATATATTAATTTATGTAAATAGGATTTCATCGCATCAAATCCTATTGATGAAAACGTGGATAGAATTATTTATTATCTTAATGGTTTGTACTTTTCTATGCTGTACAGTATACATACGGCATGCAAATTTGAGCTTGCTTTGAAAAGAAACTTATGAATGCCTTTAAAACTTCCTGATGTGGTCGTATTGTCCATCATATGCATTAATTACACAATGTTTTATCAAAATTCAATGAAAATCGTTCACAAAGGCGGAACATATTATTCAATGATATTAATGAAATATTTTAATGATTCAATGGATCTTGTGAAATTTGTCCTCTACATCATGTTTCCGTGGGCAAGTGGTTAAGGTATCCGCCTTGGGAGCGGGAGGTTGAAGGTTCGAATCCCGATAGGGGTCCGTTCTGATAATGGCCGCCAGCTAGTTAAATAATGGTTACCGTGTGCCTGGTGCCTTGGCATTAAAGGATAGGAATCGGGAAGAAAATGTGCTCAGACAGTAGGTGTCTCATAAGTCAGAAATGGCTGGCCCTTTAAATAGGGGTGACAGTATAATAAATAAATACTTTTAAACACTTTCATATCTGTATGTGATAATCATCCATGTCTTGTGTATATTTGCATTGACATACCGCCCGGTGTCAGGATATTGGGAGTGCTAGTATTATAGGTGATATGTCGATCGCTTTATACACAGGTCCTAGATTCAAACATTTGATACCGTGATTGAATATCGTTAGGTACACTTAAGCATTAATTGAAATACAGAAACATCACTGGTTGAATCATAGCGTAGCTAAATGTTACTGAGAACATTAAACAAACATGAATCATAAGTTTCAAAATTCAAGATAGTCTTATTTTTTGTCGGCAACTCATTATCATGTGATGTCGCTAAAACATATAAACAGGATGAGAAATTGTGACTATCCGGTATCCAATAAGCGGGGAGATTGGTTGAGATTAGACTTTAAACCATCCTTACTTAATTGATTGTTCGATAAAATCCATTAGGACCAGAATATTAGACATGCTTGATTTGTTTCTATTGTGAGCATTAACGAAACTGATTTAATGTTTTAGTTAGTCACTCGTTTATAAACTCTTAAAATGCCATTCAAGAGAGACAACTAGTAATAATGTTTCCTTAAATCATATTGGGAGTTGTTTGTTAACAGTGTTTTCATTCTGCTGTATCAAATACATAGGCTGCCACTATCAATAAACCCAGCTAGCATTAACAATCACAGAATATTCTCAAGAGTTCTCTCCCTTTATCCCTACAAGAGTTATACCACTTTATCGCTTCTATAGTATATGCATATATACCAATTAGTACACTCTCGGTTTTCCACGCGCATGAGTGCGATATTACAGTTGTATCAGAGGAGATGGAGGAATTCAATGATCTTACTTCTGTCTAGTATATACAGAAATAAAGTCGTGTTTTGAGGAATACGAACAATCGGTCAATGGCGCTACCGGGATTCGAACCCGGGTCTACGGATTGCCGGTCCGTTATGCTAACCACTATACAGAGAATACAGTCATGTACTGTTTGAGAACTACTCGTTGAGAAAACACACGTACCGTCAGTTTTTGCCTGACATAACACGTGACGAAAATGCACTCAATTTTCGCATTTTATATGATTTATGTCATAGTACACATATCCAGTGTTCATTCAAAAAGTGTAGGACTTCTTATAACCATACTTTTATATGGCGATGATCAATTGTATATCATATTCTTAATCTTCAGCTGGTACGACCTTTCAGTTGGCCCCAACAGACACGCAGAGACGGTTCAACTCATCATGCAATATATAGCTTACTTAATCAACAGCGTAAGTAACTTGTCTGCTCATTTTGAAGTATAGCATGAGCTCGCTGGTAAATTCTAATTTTCTCAAAGCACATTATGCCACTCAATTCTGATTCTTCGAGGTACCGATAGTTTGTGTAAAAACCAAAACATGAAATACCCTTTATGCCAAAGAAGGAGATACCCTGGCGCAGATTTGGATGTACCAGGTGACATCGTTAGATAAATGAACTGACACAAACTAGTGAAAACTCACTATGATATAGGATTCTTTTTTATGGAGTGAATGTTTAACAACACTTCATTCAATATATAGATTATGAAGACATGTCTGGTGTTGAGAACTGTTCTTTTATGTTTGGAATTTACCTTATTCTACCTAAAGTTTACTTTATATTTGAATAAGAAATGTTAATTTTTTAGACAAGCTTTCTGAATACTCTTACAAGTATTCGTTCCAGACTGCCCATGTTTGTTTCAAGAAAAAACATATTTTTAAAATTTTCATAAGTTGAACTTACGGAGTGTGTATTGTATTTTGCAGGTTGATTCCAGATACAAGACCATTACTGGAGAGGATTTTGTTGTTGATGTCTTAACTGCTGGGGTATATATTGCCGATGTAAGTTATTACTGCACTATATTCAATTGTATAAGTTTGGAAGCTTTTATATACTCATGGGTACGATGGGTATTTTAACAATAAACAGTTAACACAAAAAGCATATAAAACAGTTGTAATAACAACACCAACAGTAGCAGCAACACCAACAACACCAACAATAGCAGCAACACCAACAACACCAACAATAGCAGCAACACCAACAACACCAACAATAGCAGCAACACCAACAACACCAACAATAGCAGCAACACCAACAACACCAACAATAGCAGCAACACCAACAACACCAACAATAGCAGCAACACCAACAACACCATTATCAATAACAAACCATAAAAATACCTCCACCAAAGGCGATATTACTATTTGCAACAACATCAGAAAAACAAACAACATCCATTACAACATTACCAATAGCAAACCACAAAATAATACCGCCACCAAAGGCGACATTACCATTTGCGACAACATCAGTATAACATCGACAATCCCATTACTAACAACAAACCATTAAAATACCGCCACCAAAGGCGACATTACCATTTGCAACAACATTAGTGCAATAAACAACATCAAGTATAACAACAATAACAACAACAAAACACAACAACATACCGACAACGTCTAGTACAACAACTGTGTCACTAGATACAATATACAACCATGAAATCGTCAACTTACAACAAATTACAGTCATGTACTTTGACACTAGCTTTTCCGTGTTTACACAATTATTCCCGTCAATAAGGAGTTACACAATGCATCGGAAGTAAAGAATGAAACACCGTATTTGATTGTATTTTAGAGATCGTCCGCCTCCCCCTGGTCAGCGAATAAGGCCGCCAACAACAAACTTACCACCGATGTTGCGCTTGAAGATTTCACGGCTTGGGTACAGGACCAAGATAGTCTACCACAGCATGATCATGCCATGGGATTTACTGGGTAGGATATCATTATCTCTACAATACGCGAATTTCTGTTGTATCTTCTTGCAAGATTGTTTAGCAAAGTAAACCAACTTGACTTGTTCTGTGATCTATTCCATCCATTAATTCCCTCCTCCTTCACTGGTTGTCTAGTTATACCTTATGGTCTGCCAGGCCATTCCTTGCGCCTCTGTTCTCTATGTTTTCTGGATTGTTGTTTTCCCGGAGGTCTGTGATGGGAGGCACTGTCTTATGTATGTGGCGTTACCTCTAGCAACTTATTCTCTCTCTTTTAAACCAATTGACCACCATTTGTTTTGAGAATTTGCGACTTTTCGTGATTTCTTGTCTTTTCTTGTTTTAGATATGATGTGGTGTCATCCTTAGCTGGGTCCGATAGCTCAGGTAAATGCCGTTATTCGGATATTTGTTTGAGAAAAGTATTCCAGTTAAGCACAACTTCATGTTTACTTCTTCAACTACTCGCGAATACATTTGTTGAATAAATTGTATAATTTGTATAATAGTAAAGAGGTAAACATCAGAAGTTTATAACCGCAAAAACGTCAAGTGCATTGTCAAAGAAACGTCTGCAAGTGTGAAAAGAAGTAAGGCTATCAAATAGTTTCTAATAAACCGTAAGTTTTAACGAGAAAAAAACATTTCAAGATTTTATGGATGTCGGCTTTATTTGTTGCATACGTTTTTGTTGTTATATAAATTAAACAAACATCTTCGAGCGTGTTTATCCGGTGTAGGAATACATGTGCTCCTATTCTTCCTTACATCAGATTAATTCACGTAGTTCTCTCGATGTTGTACTCCCCTTTAATCAAACAATCAACTAAACGTTTTCAGGCATTGCATTTTCAAGAGCCTTGTGCACTAACCAAAAAACGTCCATTGTGGAAGAAACTTTCAACTTTATCACCATGACAACGGCGGCACATGAACTTGGCCACAGGTAATAATTTAGAACTTTTTTGTATTCTAAAGATATTCATGAGCATGTATAAGTGTTCAAACTCTTCAGCATTCAGTATTGCATGTACTAAATAACATCAATTTCATTGCCAACCCAGGAAGCTAATCGCATACACTACGAATTAACTGAACATTAAATGTAGATATGTGTGCGGATGTTTTTCTTAACTAGCCATTCTGGAAGAATACCCAACGCTTACTGTATAATATGTACATACCTACTGTTATTCATACATCTGCTGTAATATGTCTCTGTCCATTTCCAACCATAATGTAATCATAGAAGGAATGTTGTACATAATTCCGCAGTTCTATTTCCTCCCCATCTCTCCAGGACCACGCCGCCCTATACACTACATGTTTATGTCATGCCAAATTCTGTCTATGTTTAGCGTCAGATTCATTTTCGAAACCTATCTACCAGGCAGGACTAAACACCTTTCTTCCTAAACAAATAGACATTATACACGAAGAGACATAATACAAACTGCTTACACTTCTTAGCAAAAACAACATAACGCACCAAGTCAAATATTTAATGTTTTTTTTTCAGCTTTTGAAAATGGTCATTGCCTACATGACACATTGTTATCGGCTGAATGGGCCAATGTTAATTAATATAATATTTGGGGATTTTTCACATTTTCAGTTGTTGTTTTTTTCGATCAGAATGGCGAGAACCTAGTCGACTGACGGCGATAAACATATATTTGTATTGGTATGGACTTATAATGATGATCGCCTATGTTTCCCTTTTCGCGATTAAATGCTAGCAATATATAAACATGTACATTCTAATGCCAGCTTCGGTGTGCCAGCTTTGGTATTCCTTATGGTCTGCCAGGCCATTCCTTGCGCGTCTGTTCCTTAACGTTTGTACCCTTTAACCTCATCAAGTGCCTTACGTATTATAGATTGTTGTTTTCCCGCAGGTCTGTTTGGAGAGCCACTGTCCACTGTCTAATGTTTGTTGTGTTCCCTGTAGCTACTTATTCTCCCTCTTTTACAAACTCCACTGTATTGTATTGGTCATTTTGTCCGTTACAGTCTCGGAGCTGACCACGATGGACAATCCAACAGTTGTAATGGGGCCGACAATTATATCATGTCGAGTGTAAACAGTGTATCAGGGGATCCGTCAATAACTGCAAACATGTGGTCGTTTTCGAAATGTTCTGTGGACGGTTTCAAGTCATACATTGCGCAGTTAGATAGGTATGTGATTTGCAATATACAGTAACATACTATGTATATCTCTAATGTAGTGTTTGAAGGAGACAACGTCTTGTCTTCGTTGACTGGTGCCTTGTACACACTTTCAAATAAACTAAAATTAATTTGAAACTTCATTTGAGCCATGCAGTACATTGATGTACACAATATTTCTAAGAAATTAAGCAAGTCATGTTGTACTCTTTATCCAAAAGTTTTTTGAGGAAATTTATGCAAATTGTTAAATCTATATTAGAATTATCGCAGTGAATGACAGCTTGTGCCTTTTGTATTCTTCCTCATGTTGCTTAAACTTAATTAAAAATATTTTCATGTAGTAATAATTTAATAAACCTGTTTCGTTCCGTTTTGTGTACGAATGTGAAATATTTCTCATTATCAGAACTGGGAACAACTGTATGCTATCTACAAGCTCTGGTTCCCGGCCAGCTACAACGTTACAACCTATGGCAGAAGTGTACGGTCCAGACACATCGTGTGTGAACACATACGGGAATGGTTCCTACGTATGCAGGGTAAGATAATACATTAACGAATACAATACATAGTTCCCACATCTACAATATTTACCTTCCTTGATATTAACTGTCGTCCATTTGATGAGCAAAACTTGTAAGGAATTATATGAGTAGTTTCCAAATATGTGATAATTGAGAAAATACCAAGAGAATTTGCATTTGTTTCATTTCATGACCGGAAAACTAGAGCGAAATCACAATTAATTTTCTTTTTTATGTTAAGAAAGAATAGTGGTCACTCAATTTGACTGGTCAGCGTTCACTTAGGAATGTTTGGCTGGTCAGTGTTCACTTATCAATGTTGTTGAGGTGACGGTCATGCAAGTCTCCAAATATAAAATGACTTAGATTTGCTTTTTGATTAATTGAACTTAGATGGGCCAAGGAATAGCGTTATTTGTGTATAAAAATTATATTGTTTGGTATAAATATATGTATTATATTTCAGTCAGTACATGACTATGCTACAATATGTACAGGAATGTACTGTAACCAACCAGGAACTACACAATGTTACAGTATTATACCAGCGGAAGGGACGCCGTGTGGTAGAGGAAAGGTAAGTAAATGTCAAGGTCGTATTGTCAACTTCGATACAAAACCTCTAAAATGTTTCTGAGATATGAACAAATTAAGTATAGTATAGCAATGTATAGTCGGTGTTTTTCGGTTTTGCTATTTGCTTATCAGTGTTGTGTAAACCAATGAAATCTTACGTTAACCACCAAGGCCATTTCTCTTCAACCGAACAACGTTTGTAACCTTGACGCGGATTGGTTAACATTTCGATAAAGGGTACGATACCTTACCGAAATCCACTGAATTTCGGTGAATTAAGCGAAATCCATTTTAGATCTGGAGTGACCAGCAATCATAACAGCTCGGCATATTTTATGTTGCGCAACAAATCTTCACCTTCATATTTCGCCGACCATCTTTTTTCCAGATATTTCTTGTTTTACTTCAGAACCTTTGTATATACATCGTGAAGTGGTCAGCAAATAAACTTGTTTTGATTAAGTGTAAACAAATATACAATAACAGTATTCTCAACTTATCTTAGGTGCGTTTTTTAGAGGTAGGGGAAATAAGCAAGACAAGTTAGCCAATGTAGAAAAGGTAGCCGTCTAAAAAACGCTTGAACGATTCGCTAGCTACAAAATGGCGCGCGCCAGACCACACGACACTGTTCCGCATGGACGCCATTTTGTTTAGCAAAGCTAGCACTGTCAAAACACGCTACCTATCTAAAGATAGGTGCTACTTTCCCTACGTTTAAGAAACGGCAGCGCTACTTTCCCTACCTAGCGCTAGGTAGAATTCTACTTTTCCTACCTCTAAAAAACGCGCCTCTTGAATCCACTATATCGAGTTCTTCGTGCTTTTTGGTAATTTTCTTTATTTGATTTGCGTCTGCAGTGGTGTGAGATGGGCGAGTGCGTGCAATCTACTCGTGCACCTGCTGATAACTACGACGATTGTCCAATCGGAGATCGACCAGGATTGTTTGACAATGCTGACAAGACTTGTGAGGAATGGATCGATGAGGACCCCGGGAGATGTTATGGATCATACACGAGAGCCACGTGTTGTAAGAGTTGTCATGCTTACCTTACAACAGACGAAAGTAAGACCCTAATGTTAACAACTCCACCCTAGTCTTAATGTAGCCTCACTAATGGACATACAAAGCCATTTACAGACCTAAAAGCCTAGCATGTATCAGGCGAAAGTCGAAAGAACAATTATTTGAGAACTAATCAAAATCCTATTAATGTCATAAATATACAAATGTAATTATTTAGTTTCAGCTTATTTAGTTTACATCGATAGTGAATCAAGTTAACATGACTTAATCTGATTAAGTGCTTTATGTGTTTCTAACAAGCACTCGTGCCTAATTAACGGAGTGTTACAATTGTGATAAAACCGTCTCAATACGATGCTCGACCTTACGACCTGCGGATTAGGCATCAGGATTTCTACTCTTAAACCACTTGGCACCGTCCCGTTTCCTACTAAGACATCAATGCCGCTACGTTCTTTATAACGTGTCTTGATATTGTCGATAAGGCAATATATATATATATATATCTTTTGCAGCATGCTTATATGGGGATCGTGAAAAAGAATTTTGTGAAACTACGGGGAAGATTGGTTGCTATACGAATGAAGAATATTGTTGTGGGCTTTGCAAGGCATTAGTAGATCTGTCGAGACCAGGTGAGGATTAATTAACGAGATCACATTCGTCAGTAAATCATTGGTGTTAAATTGAAACGTTAATGAATGCCGCTTTAAAAGTTCGTTTAGTTAACCAGTGTTAATGTTATATACTCGCCATTGTTCGTTTTTTTCGGCGCAGACGTACTAACATGGCTTTGCTATTTGCATATCAGTGTTGTGTAAACAAATCAAATCTTACGTTATCCACTTAACCAACTTCTCTTCAACCGAACAACGTTTGTAACATTGACTTGGATTGGTTAACATTTCGATAAGGGGTACGTTACCTTACCAAAATCCACTCAATTTCGGTGACTCTACTGAAATCCATTTGGATCTTGAGTGACCAGCAATTGTAACATCTCGGCAACGTTTTATGTTGCACAAAAAAACTTAACATTCAAATTGCGCCGACCATCTTTTTCAAGAAATTTCTTGTTAAGTTTGGAGATGATAAACTAATTGTTTAGATTGGTTCATTAGGTTTCACAAGTCAAATTCTCTTTACGGAAGTTTATTTGCTAACAGTATTGTGTATCATTGCTGTCTGATTGTTGATTATGTCAAATTTCTGTATCTCTGTAACTTCTGCAGATTGCCCATATGGAGATAAATATTTCGGTTGTCTCAAGTCGGATTGTGATCGGTATAGTGCTGCTAGTAAATCAGGCTGTTGTGAAACATGTTATGATCCAACAAACACCACACAACGGCCATCTCCGACCACTACTACACAAAAACAAACAACACCTACAACAACAACAACAACAAGGAAACCAGTCACTACTACTACTAGAATAACAACAACAAGGAAACCAGTCACTACTCCAAGAAAAACAACAACTTCAACAACAACAACAAAAACAACACCACGAGTGACCACAAGGAAAACAGACAGAACAGTGACTACATCTGACACTTATAAGCCCACTGGCAGTACAACGGAAGTCGTGGTGGAAACAACACCAGCCAAATGTAGGTTATATCCACGTGTGCTTTATGTTTAGGAATTATTGAATAATGAATCGGCATTCGAATATTCGATAAAAAAATATTTTTTTCAATGTAAAATCTGAACGCAAGTGTATTAAATTTCATTGATGGGTATTATCGCATTGAATGACATTTACGGGTGAAAATAATATCTACAGGTGCTAATTGGCATGTCATGTTGTATATTTGGGGGCAAGAGAGATATAACACTCTGGTGATGACAGGTAGGCCCTGAAATTAATAGTAATCGCGGGGATTGACCAGTTGATAAGCATAAACTAAAAGTTAAACTTCGAATTTCAATTGTATTATTATTAAATAAGAAGGTCGAATGTTCGAATATTCGTTCGGAAGGTTGGCGAATATTCGAATACCAAATTTGCCATTCGTATACATCCCTACTAGGAATCTATTTTCATTGAAAATCATATTTTGATAATTAAGAATCCATTATAAATCTTAAGAAAGTCGTGTCTTATAAATCATACGATGCTTGTTCGGGATGTTCGCGTAATTGTATAATAAAAAAAAACAAATGTCGTTCAAAATGAACTAATAAAGTGTGATGCCATACAAATTTATTTGGCATATTTCGTCAAACGCTAAATCTAGTTTTCTGATATCCATGACAACACCCATATGTGTATGCGACGTTAAATAAAGCGTCTTTATCATTAATGAGTATGATTAATTTATAATTGTATGTATATATGTTTACAGCTGAGTGGATCATAGTGGCAGTTGGCTGCGGTGCTGGTGTATTAGTGGTGGTCATTCTTGTGGTCGTGTTGTGTGTCTTTGTTAAAATGAAGCGCGCTAAAATGTCTGGTAGTAAACCAAAATCAACGAGGGACAATTCCTATGTAAGACATTTGCTTATCTTATAATATTCACGTAGTTTAGTTTAATCAAGTTTAATTTGTTTTCAGTACATTAAACGTTGGCTCTGAAAGTATTGACTAATATTTCAATGAAGCATTGCTAAATGACTGTGCTCGTTGTAACAACTACCAAACTTATGTATACGAATTTCAAACATGTAAGTTTAATTTTAGATAACGTGATATTCGATATTGAACGGGACATATAACATGTTGGTATAAAACAATGTTTTTGAGACTTTTGAGTAAACATGTTTGAATATATTGCCTAGCATTGATACAGGTTTATCTAGACATACATGCTTATCTCCCTTATCTCAAATCTGAACAATAATACAATTTCGAAGTTACAACATATAACAAAACGAACCAATGAGAAAAGTTCACGAAAGAACCACCCCAATTAGAAATGATTGTATACTTTGATCAACTATGTGTTCCATTCTCGACAGCTCTCGTGTATTTCCGTACCACTTCGTTACTCGGATAACACCCTCTAGTGTATGTAAGGCGGAGCACTATGTAGCAAAACTCAACATTTTTTGCGGTCAAGAAATAGTTCTCGTAAAACGGATTTATAACTTCAATAACTTCGATAAATTCACGTAAGAGATGGATTATCGTTGTCATTTCTAGTTAAAAACTCACATATTTCAATCTTCATATAGCTTAAAAATTACATTCATCAGCACTCCAGCGTTCATGCCGCCATCTTGTTTTCATGACATTCGAATGGTTTTTCCGAAAGTAGTGCCTAACGTACATCCGAGGCACTTGACGTAGTTGGCCGAGGATTTCCGAATGCTATTTGTTCATGATATGTTCTCTAAAATTCAGGATAATATTGGATTTACGAACATGGGAGCCAGCAAACCAAACTATCCCCCGCCTAGAAGGGGAAGTAATTCTTCACAACAACATTCTGGTGGAATGATGCATCCTACAATAAGCATTATAAACAACGGATCTTTTGGTGGTAAGACAGAAAATAATTTGCTAATTCAATATCTAATGGTTTTATATCTAAAGTACGGTATATTTTTGTTTCATGCATCTCGGAAATCAGAGTGAATGATTCTAATGAAGGGAAATGCCTAATCATATTTCGTAATGTTTGATTTCAATCGACATAATCGAATTGCTCACTTTTTCTCAGTTCGCAGTTTGAGTATAAGTTTGATGAAACTCTTCAAGATATTACACAGCACTCTCTGAACGCCTGCTACATTGTAATTACGAGTATCTGACGACAAATTGTGATATCATTTCGTTACTGAGTATTCTTGCAACGTTTTAGGTGATGTTGACATTGTAACATATATGCCTATGTCACTGTATTCAGTAATGATTGAATATCAATGTTTCTATTATCACAGAACACCCAGATGGTTACATGAAACCTGTACACCTAACAGCAGACAGTGGAGTGCAATACTCCGCCCCAAACAAACCTAAGAAGCCTTTAGTCCCGCCCAAGAGATATGGCAATGAATCAAACAATACAAAGGACACAAACAGACCACACAGCAAACCAGTTCATTATAAGAAGACAGGCGTATCTTCCAGCGAGTCGAATCACTTTTCTCACAATGGTGTACAATCTGGTAACGCCATACCGGGAAGGAAATTCTCTGACGCTTATGACAGTATAGGCGAATTGCAACAAGCTCTTCAGTATAGAAGACCAACTCTTCCACAAAATCACCCAAGTACTTTACGTTCCAACAAGACGATCAGTGGTACCAGTAATAACCCTTCTGAGAAATCCGATGTTGCAACAGACGGTACATTTCCTGACAAAATGGAGAATGGAATGTACAATAGTAGACCAAAAGTATTACCAACAGTTCAGCCAAGGCCGGTTCCTAGGGCTAAAATAAACGCTGTGTATGACTACGATAGTGAAAACAAGTCTACTCAAAAGTCTAGAGAACCAAGTGATTTCAATGTTCACAATACTGCTCCAAGGCATAATTCCAATGATACAAATGGACATGTTATGGATGCAGTATCTTTATACGACACAGCTGATGCAATTAAAAAGGAGATTCCACCACATCCCGCTCAAAGGTCCAAAAATGGTCCTTTGCTGCCACCACAGAAACCTGTCCCACGGCGTCAGTTGTCAGAACCCACGAGCCCGGATACCCAGGATCCTTCCGTGTTACACCACCCCCTTAAACCACCCATGAAACCAGTACCGAGGAGGCAGACATCTATAGAGAACAATAGTAGTTACAACAACCCAGGTTTTAATTATGATGATAGAGATGAAGTTCAGATATAGATAATGAACTTAAAATTATTACTTACATTTACTGTTGGATACAATCAAAATATATGGCACATATATTGGGCGGATAACTGAAATTAAGTCACTACTTGTGAATACTTGAATCTATTGTATTGGAATGTGCTGTCCATAATTTGTATGACTGGAATCATTGAAAGACAGGAAACTTTCAATGAAATAATGACCTGAACCTAGGTAGGAGTATGGAATAGCATCAACATGACACAATCCTCTACAAACCGGAAACCTCTGTAAATCGGAATTGTCAACCGGTTCCTGAGGAGTCCGGTTTAGGTAGGTTCCACTGTAGTAGTTTGGGTATATTTTCTGACAATGGGAATGAAACCTTGTTGTTGTCTCTAGTAAATATAAACATCTAATTATTTCTAAAGCAACTATATGACAAGTTTTGTTTTTGCAATATACGGGCCTGTTTGAGGTTTCAATCAAGTGATTATCATTTTATGTCTTCCACCGTGTCTTTGTTATACTGGTCGCTTAAGGCTACTCGTGTGTGTTTTCCTACATTGCAAGACGGATGGCTGAAGGGATTTCCAACCATGTGGTGTGGTCATAGGAAACGTTTGGACGGATTTGATATTTTAGTATTGCTGGTGACTTTTCTGTGATATTAAATGTTTTTAATGTATATAGAAACAATGTAAGGTGTTTTACTAGACAGGTTAAAAGAGTAATCTTTAACAATGTTTTTGGTGACCTTTGAGGATAGCTTTTCAGATACTGTATTGTTGATGGAAGATTACTATTGCAAAATGGATTCTTGTCAAGATGTGTTCATTGTTGCATATTTTGCAATGAGGAAGTGGGTACTTTAAGCTGGTCTTATGATGTACGCCCCGTTTTACAATGTTTACTAGTTTATTTTTATATATTAATAAATATTACTACAATGTCACTTGTATTTTCATTTTTTATCTATATACCTTAAACCTAGCGAAATACCCATACAGCCAAACGTTTTGTCCTTTATACTGTGACATATGGTTCCGCAGGTACTGTTTCTACGTCCGTTAATTTTAATATAATTGTAACTACTACTGTAAGACCAACAATATCAGAGCTATTATTGATAGAATTTACTATGGTTATCTCCTAGGTCCATTAATGTCTACACTCAACAAAATTCCTAATCGGTCAGTTTATATTGTATTATTATTTTTCTAATAATGCATGTATTCACACAAAATTTCACATACCGATATTTAAATCAAACAGGGAAGCATGAAGATCACATTTATTTCGCATTTTAAAAACACCATTAAAATATTTATATTTTGTAGTTTATGCACATATGTGAATAAATATTGTACTTTAAATATAAATACTTTTAATATGTGTCTAAAAATAGGATCTTTTATAAAATTACAGTTTTTCGTGTGTTTTTCAGTTGAAGGTATAAGGATCAATAGTAACAATTTTAGATCAAACAGGGAAACATGAAGATAATAATAAATCATAAAATAATTTATATCATTTTAAGAAGGAAACATTGAAGTTTGTGCTCATATGTGAAAAAAATATGTGAATTAAATAACAACAAAATTATGATAATCTAAAAAACTGTTTACTCTATATTTCTATAGCCACAAATTGAGCGGACTGACAAACAAATAATGTCAATATTCTTATGAAATTTCAAAAAATAAAACCCACCTGTCGTAAAGGAGTTCCGGCCTGTATCATTCCGACGGCTCGGGCGCGTCCTTCTTCAGTCATTCTCACCATGTTTTGTGTTTTTCAAAAAGGATTTTCATCAGCAATGACAAAAGTGTACACGAACACGTGCAAATATGTGTCCATGCCCCGTACGTGCAAAACGTGCTATAAACGTCGATACGCCCAATACGATTAATTTCATAGCGAGCCGGCTAAAAAAATCAATAATTCGCTGCATTACCTGTTCAAATATCGGTATATGAAATATTGTGTGAATACATGCATTATTAGAAAAATAATAATACAATATAAACTGACCGATTAGAAATTTTGTTGAGTGTATGTTCAACTTAATTTTGCAAATACATTAATTTCAAATATAAAGGATATTCACTTTTATGAGCGAACCTTGAACAAAAGCGATTTCAAGATTCAAATAGATTATGGCAATGTACTTTCTTTAAATACTGGCTGCATTGGGCAATGATATGGCTATGTTCACCATGAAGAGACGGTGTTTCGCCCGCAAGACATGTGTCCATACCTCAAAGGTCAAGGTCACACTTAGAGGTAAAATGTCAAAAAACGGTCAAAACATATTGTCCGGAATATGACACTGTCATGTATCAGCGGATTATTTAAATTACTTGGCACATATGTTCACCACGATGAGACGGAGTGTCGCATGCAACACCCATACCCGTAGCTCAAAGGTCATGATCACACCTATTAACCGTATTCTCTTCATCTCTTCACAATAAGCGGGCTCGAAATGGTGCCTTTTGGGCATCTAGTTATAACTTAGTGATGTTTGTACCCCATATATGTCATATATTTAAGACAAACACATGATACATAAACCGAAATTTGTCATGACAATGATAACGTCTTTCAAAACATGTAAAATGATGATGGCTTTCTCAGTAAATAACACGACAATGTATCCGCGGACAACTCAGAAAGGAAGATTGAGGTTTCTTGCTAATACAAAACATACATTATTGTCTCTACCTCTGTAATAATACCCAATCTCATACAGAGAAAAACAAAAAAAGACATTCGTTTCGTATAAATGTGTTGATAATTATATAACATATCTGGTATGCATATCAACCGTTTGCAGGGATATCTTCACATACTGGAGAGATCAGATAACCACTAAATGTGGTATACACTTCACTATCTCTACCATAGATGTTGGTACCGACACCACCAGCGGTGCTATCCATGGCTCGGAGACACACCTGAGGTATATAACAGTAACTTATATCAAATCACATCTTAACTTGCTACCTGAATGAACTCACTTACCAATCACAAGTTATTATAATTAGCATTCATTTTCCAAGGGTGAGTTCGGCCAACCTAAGTTAAATGCCAATTAAAACACGTTTTGTGACGTTTAAATGTCAATGTTTTTATTAGAAATCACTGCTTGATAGTGCTGGTTATGCGCTTCGTGGCAATACCAGGTCTTCTTTCAAGCGCTATAAATTTATAGAATTACTCGAGGCTTTTAGATCGAGTCTGTTATATAATCCACTAGCTCATGCTATAATGCAGGAGTTCGATAGATCAGTACCTAATGATATCACTGCAAGTACGATATTCTAATTTGACGCATTTAACTAATTTTGTGATTATGCAAAACATTTTTATTTTTTGTTTCCATCGGGTTTTACGCCGATTTTCAACAATCATACACGGAGTCCAGGTGATTTACCAGTTTTCCTGGAATTACTTATCAGCCAGTTCAAACATACTCTTCCTCAAGCAACTGACAATTTCTCCACATGTGGAGGGCATGACCGTTGCCAATGTCAAGGAAGAAAATAGCCTTCCAACCCGGGCGTCGAACCCGGACTTGCCGGGTGTCAGTCTAGCGCTCTACATACTAAGGTAAATGGCGTCACTTAAAGAAGAGGTTGGAAATTGTACAAAGCAGTGCTCAATTATTGATACACATAGTCGTACACAGACAAGTATAATAGTCACGGAGAACAAATAGAGCATCGATTGATACCCGTGCTGGTAGTACATGAGTTTACAGTACTCACCACTCTCACTCATCATCGGTACACAGGCTATTCATGATATATACTCAGGACAAATTTCCTAGCGAAACTTCGCAATGCATGAATATTCATTAGCATTTCTCAACCAATGAAATGGACGATAACAAAAAAGTAGGAATCTCCTTTGTGAAGAGCTATCACTCAGTCTAACCGCGATTTCATCCGTAACTCCTCGGCAATCTCCGTGTCGCATGAGGTGTGTGTCATGTGGCCAATCAAGCGGCTGGAGTTCACCTCATTAATTATTCAAGAATCCGAGATTGATTTTACAGTCTGTTTGGAAGGGTATGATATTTGATATGAATAGCCTGGGTACCGAGGATGCACTCACAATACCTCATCTCCTTTGGTTAGCATCAGTATAACAGAATTTCCAGCAGAGCCGTAGTTAAAGCTTTTATGCCCATATAAGGATAATATGTAATTATTATTGTGAAACAGCAGCAACCAGGAATGTTTGGTCAGTTTGGCCATCGTTTGTGCCTGAAACGACACAATGTGGTCATGCTTATGTTCATACATGGATGTTTTACCGCCAGCTGAGGTGTTGTTTGTTTGTGCGATATCATCCGTTCTCTACAGAAAGATTCGGGGCGTATTTATTGTCAGAGAGCGAATTTGTACATATTTACAATGTTGCATCTATTCGGGTACAACTATAATTGAATATGTTGTAGCTCAGAAAATGTTTATATATGCAATATGTAATGTAATGTTAGATATGCAAGAGTATACAGTAAAACTTCTATAATTAGACCACCATTGGGCCCTTAAAAGCGAATACTTATTAAGGTGGTCTTAATATTGAGGTTGAACAAAGAGTAAAACAGTGAAAATGGACTCGAATCATGTGTTCTTAATTTTTATGTGGTCTTATTATTGAGGGGGTATTTCAGTGTGGTTTTACTGTACTTAATCCCATTTAGGATTAAGGCGGACGTTATTTGTAATCCAGCTAGTCATTTAGTTTTCTTGCTATCGAAGTGAAATATGAAAGACATTTGTTTGCTAATTAACGATGTGCATAAGTGACATTTATATGTATGATCGAACACTCACCTCAAACACATATATTCCAGACAGTGGACAGTGAAATGTACCCGTTGTGTTGTCGTACCCATCCCCGGCATTGGTATATACACTGTCAAACACCACCTTCTCAGCATGATCCAGTGTCAGGTTTTTTGTTACTGTCGCAGAAAAAGCAATGTCCACATTGTCTAAAGACCCACATGATTCTGTATAATATATTACACATGTATTCATTACGTAACTTCTTGAAAGTTATTATTTCATCTGCAGCTTGCTGGGATAAATATCAAGAATGATCTCCCTTGATTAGCGGCTTTGTTTAAGCCATTTTCTCTAACTTGGATTGCCTCCCTTTCACTGGATAATGACACATGTTAAACTTGTCCATAATCAATAATCGATATTGGCTCCATGCTATAACCGAATATACTCGAATTTAACGTCTCTTGATCATTAACTTTGTACTATGCACATTATTAAAATGAGTAGAAAACTGTCTTTACTTCAACCATATATGAAGTATTGCCACCATGAAAAAGCGGCTATTCTTTTGTACATACTATTACTACATGCAACGTCGCTTGTCAAAACTACTGTTATGGATATATTTCCTGTTTTGTTGCACTGGAATAATTTGTACAGATCATATATATCATTTGGAATCCGAACATTATCATTTTGTTACGTGGTATTTTGTGATGTATACGTTTAGACATTCCACTGGGATATGAATTTACAAAGGTACAACATTCTACATAAACGGTTCTGCTTATGACCTTTATGAAGTAACAAAATGATAAAAATGGTAACAATGTCAAATAGATGAACAAACAATACTATAAAAGATTCAATAATATTATGAAATCGCAAATTAATCCATTCTCCAATTATGTACAATTATTTTCCTCAAAGGAATGTTTAGGAAATGATTTTAACACAACAATTAAATCATTTCAGTATTTTACAATTTAAAATGGGATCTTACTAGCTGATGAAGTTGTTGCTGATGAAAGTGATGGTGTTGTTGCGATGGCAGGTAACAGGATACTTGGAGTGTTACATAAGTCTTTCATACAACACTTGGTATCACGAACACAGTCCTGAAACAAACCAATATGAGCCTAAGGACACCGCAACACACAGGTCCGAGCAAATATGAGTCTGCCAGGCCATTCCTTGCGCCTCTGTTCCCTAACGTATGTACCCTTTAACCTCCTCAAGTGCCTTATGTTTTATGGATTGTTGTTTTCCCGGAGATCTGTGTGGGGAGGCACTGTATTATGTATGCGACGTTCCCTGTAGCAACTTATTCTCTCTCTTTACTTTGGATATTATACGTGTAACATTTCCAATAGCATTGACACTGTTTATAGATTAGTTAAGGAGTTTTAAAACTTAAAATTGACATTTCCCCCAATGTATGGAAAAGGCTTTCAAGTCCTAAAGTTCTGATTGGATAACAGACATAGGTTGTTACCTGACTTAATCCACACTTTGCCTGGTATTGATTGCTGTTCTTGCTGCTTTTTGACAACATGCATACCTGTTTAAACAGAAAACATTACGATGTTTAGGAAAATTTCGTTTTTATCTCAGTAGATTACCCAGCAGCTGTACTTACATAGCTTCGCTATTTGCATATCAGTGTCGTGTAAACCAAAACAAAATTTTGAGCGCCGCTGTAGGATTTCCAACCTCTTCTTCAGGTAACGTCATGACGAAATGACGTCACTAACAGAAGAGGTTGGAAATCCCACAGTAGCATTCATATAATAGAGCACTACAAACTCTACTTATACCCGCGATGTGTCTCGGATTAATTACCAAGGACACCGCTTGCTTTCAATGACACTCGAGGCAAATAATGAACATCCTAAAACTTATTGATGAACAAGGGATAAGAAACATCTAAAGCAGACAGCATTATTAGTTTGAATCAGAATACCAAACATAGATTATTATATAATATTGACATACCTCTCCATAATTACACGAAATAGTGTTTGCAATGTGGACATCGACTAGATTCGTACTGTTGTCAAGTGTTACAGGACCGCTGTAGCAAAGCAATGCTAGAAATACAACATGGGAAAACAACATGGATACTTGTGATTTACAGATTCATGGAAAATAATCTCACTTTTAATAATATTTCATCAGATTTCTTATTACTCCGTTCTGTCCACACACGGTTCCCTTGTCTCACAAATAGCCGTTTAACTGTTATGTGAAATTATTTGTTAGCAAATAAAAAACGGACGTCCTTTTCGACGTTAACGTATATTGAATTACTTTGGATGTGTAGAATACGAGTATATACGTTTTTTCTAGCTCGTCCAGTTAGAGAAGAATGGTATACAATAACAATCATAATACATACATACATGTAAACACATATGTTGCGACGTTATGCGTTAATAGAGATAGTTCAGCCTTCCGTGTGTCTCACCTCATCCGTTTTACAAAAATCTACCGAAACATTAACACTGTTTCTATACTCTAGTACTAGCGCAGCCCAGTTAGACGCATACCTATCTAAAGAGATACATCTGTTTTAATGAAACGACAATGACGTTCCGATTGTTTCATTATCTTCCCGCAAAGGATTGATGTCTTGTAATGCAAAGGAAGTTACCAGGGTGGCACTTATCGAGATATTTACCAGTGTCGATTATCAACTTCCATCAAAACTATATTTCCGACAATTTTTATCAAATGTTAAATAGGTCAATGACACACATTTCAAAAGATACTAGACCTACATCTATCTAAACATTGTTTAAGTTATAAAAGACAGAAAATAAGTTGCTACAGGGAACGCCTTATACATAAGACAGTGCCTCCCCACACAGACCTCCGAGAAAACAACAATCCATAAAACATAAGGCATTTGAGAAGGGAACAGAGGCGCAAGGAATGGCGTGGCCTATACCATGTGGGATAACTAGGAGAATCAAATTGGACAAAAGGGGTTGGATTAATGGATGGAAATGATCACATGACAAGTCAAGACAGATGGCAACAATATGCCGAAACTGGGGAGAAAATATAACATGAACACTATATAAAGTGAAAGAATTGCACAGGGGAGAAGGAAATTTAACATCCATTTAAAACACACAAAGAAATAAGCCAATGAGACTGGAGACAAATACTAGATTTAATGAACACGAACTTATATACTCACCACACCGATCGCAATGTTTTGGACATACTTGTGTTGATAATACAGCGTTGGTGCACATGTTTGGGTTTTGGGTTGCCATAGCCATACATGCACCCGGATCAACGTCTTCACACGCCGCCTGGCCATTGATTCCTGACAGTATGCTAGATAAAACTGTAAATATAAGAAGAGATTGACGCATAACATCAAAATCGCTGCAAATAGTTTACCCTAACTGAATGTACTGAAATGTGGATGTAGTATAACGATCTTGTAAGCACTGAAGACTTGTGTGAAAGTGGTGTTTGGTTATAAGTGACATACGAGAAGATTTAGTATCCGATTATTAAAGAATGCCAGTCAGTCATGACTGCCCCGGTCATTATTGTGTCAACTGTGAAAGGAATATCGAACTTTCTATTCTTTCGGGCTGACGTATATCAAATGTCAGGGCAATTGAAAAAACAAATCATTTAAGACTAGAACATTACATATTGAAATCAATTATGTCATTAATCAATTATTAATTATTGTGCCTAACATGTATAATATATGTAATTGTTTAATTATTGTATGTGGACTTTATTTACTTAAATAAGTAAATACATAATAAACAAGCAATATCTTAAAAAAAGATGGTCGGCGCAATTTGAAGATTGCCGAGATGTTACAATTGCTGGTTTCTCCAGACCCAAAGTGGATTTCGGTAAGGTAACGTACCCCTTATCGAAAGGTTTACCAATCCGCGTCAAGGTTACACACTTTGTTTGGTTGAAGAGAAGTTGGTTTAGTGGCTAACGTAAGATTTGATTGGTTTACATAACACTGATATGCAAATGGCAAAACCATGTTAGAATGGCTGCGCCGAAAAATCAGAGTTCAGGAGAAATCTTATCAGCAAATTACATGTATTGAATTACCGGTGTGTGTACGTAAAGTAGGGACAAAACATCCATGAAATCGTGCATCGAACAATATACTAAACTTTTGAATGAAGTTGCTCTGCCATTATTTTGTAAAGCAACAACCGCTAATCCAAACAAACCAATGTGGCTTAATGACGAATGAAGAAATGTGAAATCTACGTCTTGATGGTAAGTAAGTCACGAAGCGAATAACAATAATAAAAACATACATAATTTGTTGACATAAATATCACATATAAATTTGAACAAATGTGTGACTTACTAATCAGTAGACACGGATACATGTTTTCTGATAAGAGCCAGTCGGTGTCTGACTACTATCATCGTACAATATGTCATTTTATGTCTTCTTAATTGTGGCGTAACTGTGAGCGTTATCTCTTGAATGATTTTAGTATTGTAATTCCTCTGTGTTGCAGCCTTTTCTGTGACAATGCGTAAGTTTCACGTATGCATTACCCCCCTTTCTAATGTATGACGGTAAGTTCAACATACTTTAGGTTTTTAGTATGCAAGTATGTCCTGTTCAGCATGTTGCTGGTGTCAAACCGAAATAAATGTATGCAGAGTTAGCTCCCTTTCAATATGTGGAATCCGAATGATGCGTACAGCGCTGACCAAAGGGGGTCGGCACGTTAAGGAAATTACCTAAAACAGACATCCAAGTCAAAATCAATCGTACCATGTAATATCATTAACAAGGGTTATAACTAAAACAAAAATATTTTTACCCCAGGTTCATTTAAGTGTCCGTCAAAATTTTAATACTCCGCCAAATTCACATTCAAAAGTACCTGCGTGTAGCTAATACAATACACTTTCAACAAACAATAACAATTTAGCAGTTCATCTCACCAAAAATCAACAATCCAACGTTAATCGTGCAGAAAGTGCCATTTATTTTTTAGTCAATGAAATACCCGCAACATCAAATGACCGGACCATTTTGTAAGAAGACGTTTCATTGGCTGAGGCTTGGATCCTGGAACAAAAGAATGCTTTACACAAGCCGGGATCCAAGCCTCAGCCAATCAAAACGTCTTCTTACAAAATGGTTCGGTTCAAAGGTCGCATGAATAATAATGGCCGTTTCAGATTGAGAGCGGTGATTTTATACGATTTTGTGTGATTTCTATGACAAGAGGACGCTCATGATGCCTATTTTGAGGGTGATTTAAAGACATTAGTGGCATTTATGGACAGGATGCGTTTTTGTTCCGGTCTGTAAGAAATAAACGAATTGTAAGGCATCAACACACGTTTACGTGAGTCATTTGATGTTGCGAGTATTTCATTGACTAAAAAATAAATGGCACTTTCTGCACGATTAACGTTGGATTGTTGATTTTTGGTGAGATGAACTGCTAAATTGTTATTGTTTGTTGAACGTGTATTGTATTAGCTACACGCAGGTACTTTTGAATGTGAATTTGGCGGAGTATTAAAATTTTGACGGACACTTAAATGAACCTGGGGTAAAAATATTTTTGTTTTAGTTATAACCCTTGTTAATGATATTACATGGTATGATTGATTTTGACTTGGATGTCTGTTTTAGGTAATTTCCTTAACGTGCCGACCCCCTTTGGCGCTGACCGTATAACATGAACACATAAGTGTAGCACTATGGTACACAAAAGCAACTACGAAAGCCTGATGGTGACATTTCAACATCATGAATTCACGATTTCACGATTTCAATTTAACGAATTCACGATTTCAACTTCACGAATTCACAATTTCAACTTCACGAATTCACGATTATGAATTATAAAGTTGAAATCGTGACTTCATGTCGAATCACAGTGAAGTATATAATACACGTACGATCGCAGTTCGTACAGTAAAACCTCACTTAAAGACCACTTCAATAATAAGACCACCTCAAAATAAAAAAACACAACTTTCAATTCCATTTTCACTGTTTTGCTCCTTATTCAGCCTCAATATTTAGACCACCTCAATATTAATGACAGTTTTAAGGGTCCCAAGGGGGGTCTTATTATACACACTACAAAACAATATACCTGTAGATATAAAAATAAAGTCATGTTTTGAGGAACACGAAAAATCGGTCAATGGCGCTACTGGGATAAGTATATCTATATAAAAGTGTTCAAATCTTCAAATATCGTTGACGCCCTAATGGTTGAATTCATTGAATGTGATTTTCTAAAAGAAATTAACTGCTTGTTCAGTTTATCTAATCCACCTACTTCAAACAAGACCTTAATAGGACTCCGTATTCAATGGTTGTGTTATCAGAATTGCTATATATTCAACTTTGCATTCTATTGTCAAGGGGACTGATACGCTTATGTCGTATTCCCTGGTGATACAATGGACGATAATGCATTTATCTCTGCTAATATAAAAAGTGTGAACCATTTCTTAAAGTAAATGCGTGTTATCTAGTCTATAAAACATCACTCATCTGGGGTCGTTTTTATATGAATGGGAATGGGGCGGTTGTTTTTTTGGCTTTCAAATTTCTTGCGCTATGGGAGCACCGAAAGAGAACCTTCTTTTGTTATATGTCAACATTCCGACGTCTTGGTGTAGTAAATAAAATAAGCGTGTTGCAATATACAGTTAGAGTGATCATATGTCATTCTCTGAGATATTTGGCCCAAATGACATACCTGGGCGAAATTGACTTATTAACATTTCTGAATGCAGGGATATTTGTAGGTCAATACAAAACAAACATTATTGCAAAACGACATCTTTTTTAGGGAATTACAGCACTTTATATACGGTCATAAAGAGTTGAGCTAGTCTGATTATCGAGTTTAAGTATTGAAAAACAACCCATAAAACTAAGGTTGCCTCGGCTTCGCGATGGTCTTTAAGTACAGTTGGACCTCGTTCATTCAAATTCATCGGGTCCGAAATTTTATTTCCAATATCACATGGTTTCGAATAACCCATTGCAAGATATATCGGGACCTGATATTTATTTCGGATGATACCGTGTATTCGGATAAAAGGTTTGTCGAATAAACGAGGTCTGACTGTAGTGTTACTGTATAAATGCACACCAAGTTATTACTTTTACCCAACCATACTGCGATATTTCATAATACGTCTTATTTACATACCCCAGACTGTGCATGCACTTCATAACGTTTATAACAAGAAACATTTTTTATCTTTCAATGTGATTTATAGCATTGTTTATATAGCGGGTGTTTGTTGTGGAACAGATTGTGAAGAGACGGGCTCAAGTAGGCCGGGTATCAAACTATAGATCGACTACACCACGTTGTCACCGTCATTACTCAATGCTTGGTTTGTTTGTATGATGTGTTTGTTTGCTTATATATTGAGAACGTTTTCTTGTCAACATTTAAGTGTCATTAGACAACAGTTATATGTTTTTTATGGACTTTAAATACTACGCAATAGTTCGTAAATGTGATACTTTATATAATATGTACTCTTCGATGACGTAACAAGTGTTATATCGTTGACTAAACCATGGGCATGTTATAAATATTACATCATTTTAGTTTTTCCTTAAAATTTATAAGCGAAGTACTTGAATATTATTACACATATTTGTATTCAAGTGCATAAGATTGAAAAGAGAATAAATTATCATATCCCACCTTAATTGACGTTAAAGTTCATTAAACGCATGTTGTCTCTTGAACCCATACGCCCTCACACCAACCCGACCTCAAATATTGTAACGAATGAAGTGTACAATAAAACCCACGTTACCCTATCCCCATATTTTACAAAAATATAAGAAACATCGAATATGCTGATAATGATTTTTTTTAACAAAGGAACAAGAAGAAAACCCCAAAATACGCTTCATTCTTAAATAGTGCTTAGATATTGCCCTTATGTTACATATTTTGTAATACTGTTTTGTCATGCGACAATTGTCTTTTCATAGCTTTCAAACCACTTTTGAAAATCGCTGAACAAAAATCTTATACCACAAACGCCATTTTCCTGACAGCGCGACTGAACCATTTCCTGGCATCATAGAATCTTTACTTACTGGACTTTACAATGATTTGCCACTTTTAAACTACGCGACCATTTAAGTTGATATCCCATTGGCATTGGAAACAATAATGATAACGAGAGAAATGATGCATAATATCTTTGAACCGTTCAGTAGGAAATATGGATGGAAGTGGACATATATTTCATGTACTTAAAAATCTTTATACATGTATAGCGAGCGCTGCACAACAATACATTTAATTGTAAAAAGTCTATTAGAATTAAATACGGCACTACTTCATGGATACTAATTTAAGATCATTACAGAGCATATAGAGCAAATGGCTTTTGCAGGCGACCTTGAAGTCATTAATATTTGAGCGCTTGTATGAGATTTACAACCTCTTCTGTAAGTGACGTCATTTCAAGAAAACGTAATGTGTGATGTCCCTTTTTGCAAGCAGGAAACAATGTTGACTCCATATGGTCACGTCGTTTTCATATTGCCATATGGGGCAACTATTGCTTACTGTCAGTACATGGTGACGTCACGTGTGACGTTTCCTAGAAATGACGTCACTTAAAGCAGAGGTTACAAATCGTACAGCGGCGCTCATTTTTAGTATGCGAGGAGATATAAACGGTATATTTGGTCCCATTGATTAACACCGGCGTAGGAAAGAGACTTGGAACCAGAGCAATTGACACTTATCGAAGGCGCCCTTATTACTTAAAATGGTGCTCTAAAAATGCATAGAGTCTTGACCAATGAAAAACTCGCTGATGCATTCAAACTTTTTATCTAAAAAAATGACGTAATAGTAATATATTTTAAACATTTGTTTTGTTAACAGGTAACCATTGCTAGGATTTAAAGTGTTCGTAATATATACATGACCTTGGTTCTACGTTTATAAAAACCTTGTTAAGTTGTTCTGAGTTGCTATCAGTTTCGTATTCCAATTTAAGCCAATCCATCATACCTGAACAGGGAAAAGTGACGTTGAATAGGAGCAAGCCTTTTCTTGTCGTGTTAGATATTCATTTTTCTTGCTTTCCACGGTACTAGAACTGTAAAGGCTAAAAGATCGAAACAATTTTTTTTCGATGAACCTGACAAAATAAATTGAGTCGCGGCATTTTTCATGAGTCGGTCGCGTAACGGCAAACAAACACTATTTTAAGAATGGCCTTATGCGTATTTTTTATTGTGATTGCATTTGTATAAAATATAATATTCGTTCCTGGCGACGCGAGTATAAACATCTATCAATTTTATCATAATTGTATCCGTTTATAGTCGAAACAGAAAATCACCACACCCTGAGTTTGTGGGAATAAAGTCATTTAATGAATGTTATCTATGTAAACTGTCTATGGGTATAGATAATGTGTTGCACTCTTATACGGCATTGAATGAACTTATCGTGATGAAGGCTATGTACACCTAATGTTTTAATAGGAGAAGTAACATGTTTGTTTAAAAACCCATACATGGAATTGACTTTCCTTTGTGTAGACGTAGATAAATTATTTGACACAAACCATGTGCTAGATATCAGACAATAAGTAACACGTACTCATCATCTGGCAAAATAAACCTTCAGATGCAACCACATTCAATATAAGATATACACCGTATCAATGTTATAAACCTTAACTCAACGCCGTATGAGAAAGATCTCAACCGATGCTCTTAAACGCAAGTTCTCATTGCTTAAATTCACGCCTGTCAATCCCCGAACTGACATAATATTGTGCATAATTGACGGTGAGTCAACTACACAAATTTGCCTGTTTAAACGTTAAAGTAACGGTGGACTCAAGCGAGTTTTTTTATTTTCTTGAATGTTAAATCAAACCTTATTGAGCATTGGCGAGTTTTGTTTTTCTGTCCAAAGTTCCCGAACAGTTACCATACTACACTAAAAGCAAACCGTACCGTTTTTGTTTGTTTAAATCCGGTTTAACGCCGTTTTCCAACAATATTTCAGCTTATATATGGCGGTCACATGTTCTCACAAGTGTTCCTGGAATAAATTAACAACCAGTACTAACTTGCCCTTCTACAAGCAGATGATGACTTCCCCATGAGACAGAGGTGGAGGACAAATGACCGATGACAAATATTACGGGAGGGCATGACCTGCCCATCCCGGAAATCGAATCCGGACGTCCCGGGTGACTGTCTAACGCTCTAAACACTGATATGACATTTTAGTATCTTTAAATCTATTAGCATACACTCTACTGTTACGTAAGTGACCGTAACATGTGTTATAATGGAATTGCAATATTTTATGTTGAATTGTAAAAAATAATAGAATGTTCCTGATTTTATAAGATCTACACTTGGAAGATGAGTATACAAGTAATATTATGCTAATTTGTTTACCTAAACAAACATGAAAACTATACTTCCTATAGTTAAAACACCAATAAACATTGATTAAGAAAGAACGAACCCATAATGTATTGATGCGTATTTGTTGAAGAAAGATGTTTGTACATCATAAAATTAAAAAAAAAACTGGAAAACAATCAGTCTATTTTACAAGCCTTTTGTCTGTTAGTAATGTGGTAAGAAAAGACACTTCCAATCGGTTATACAATACAATGGTTCTTATTAGAGATGTTTTAGCAAATGTAACAACAATACTGTATGAAGCAAATTCGAACATCTTATGTTCAGATGAGCCAGATACATCTTTATTGGGAAACAGAAAGAAAAAGTAAAAGAAACAAAATAATATTCTATTAAGTAAAACGTTTATTAAAACTTTCACCGACAACAATTACTTAGTTAAGACCATATTTGATACATTGACTGACATTAAATATTCAAATCCCGTAATTGTAAAAAAATGCGTTTTACGACATCGTTCCAGAACACGCCTATATTCATATACAAACGTAAATCACGGTGCACCTTTATTTGAGCGAACCGTCCCGGATTACTCCTTAAGATAAGCCACTACTGAGTAGGTATTTGATTGAAAATTGACCACCGAACATTACGTGTTTATTGAGATAATTCTATTGGGTGGTTCCGATCGCTCGAGTCATCTATGTTTGCATAATCGCGGTGTAAAATTAATTTAAAAGCGGGAGCATGTTTTCCAGAGAGCATTTTCATTCAAGTTTTCTCATGAACACAACGCAGTGATAAGAATTTTCGAATACTCTGGATTTAAAATTCAAATGGAATAATACTTAGTGCATGTTTTGTGTATTATTATATATATATATTGGATACCTACAATTTGAGTTGAGCACACATTCACAAAAAGGTGAGTTTGATAACCAATCGTCGCATTATTTCCAGAACACCATAACTTGTTTTTCGTCTTTTTGAGAAAAACAAGTTTAAAGTTTAACCCTGTTGAGATAATTGTTACATACGGGGTTAAGGAATTGCCTTTTGTTTAAGTTATGTGCATTTCAGAACAATATAGGCAGTACAGATAGAAAGAGCTTGGAAAGACCCAAGGTGGCACAATGTGTATAGGCTATTAATCCAGATCTTTCTTTAACTGGAGAACATGACCATTTATGTCTCATTTATTTTAGTTATTATTCTATTAAACATTGTATGACTGCTGACAAAAATATCAGCATCGTCTTCATCATCTCTATAATCTATATCAACAAAATTATATTACCATCATTATAACCAATAAAAGCGTCATCGGGACAGTCAACAATTCCTTCCAGTATGTTCATAATCAGCGTTCAGAAATAATTACATGATAAATATTTCGGTTTATTTGTTTGTGTCGGGCTGTTCCAAGACTGTAAATCGCTATATAGTTATTATTTCTTTTTGTGTTTGAGATGTATGTTATATTATCCTTTCCCTGTGCTATTCTTTCACTTTAAATAGTGTTCATATTATTTTCTCCCTAGTTTCGGCCTTTTGTTGCCGGCTGTCTTAACTTGTCCTGTGATCTTTTCCATCCATTAATCCCCCTGTTTGTCCTCTTTGATTCTCCTTGTTATCCCTTATGGTCGGCCAGGCCAATCCTATCGCCCCCGTTCCCTTACGTATATACCATTGACCCTCCTCACATGTCTTATGTTTTATGGACTGTTGTTTTCCCGGAGGTCTGTGTGGTGAGGCACTGTGTTCCCTGTAGCAACTTATTCTTTCTCTTTTACGCCTTTTCTCAACAGTATTTCAGTTATGAAATAACGTAAATCATCGGTCAAAGGATGAGGACTAAGGACTTTAGATGCACATTTTTCAGTCAAATTGTCAGATATGAACATAAGCCTCGTCCGGGTTTCGAACCCACGGCCTCTAGATTAGCAGTCGAGCGCTAACCGGGCGGGTTAATAAATATTTCCGTATTTTAAGGCTAGCGCTCGTATAAAAATATTGACGGACTATTCGTTAAAAAAAACTCATTACATTACATGTCGTCAAATGTAGGGACCTTACTGAGTAACATTTCATTTAATTTGATTGATTTATTGACCATCTCCGTATCAATGCATTATCATCCAAATTAACGACCGGATTTTATTGTGGTATGAAATAACTCTAGTGAGTTTTATATAGCTATTGATGACAATAAAATGGCGCATTGTAAGAGTATTCAATCTGAAAACTTGTTAAGTTTGTTAAATTGAATGTCTTTATATCAATAATCGGTAAAATTAGAGTGAAAGTCACCTAAGATCAAAGCATTGTTAGCGTGGAATGTATAGGGCTGTAGATGGGGCGGTGGTAACGTAGGTTACCGAATAGAAGGAGGAATCATCCTTCAGAAATCAAAGGACTGAAGGCGGTGTTTGTTCTCTCAGAGCTTTGATTTTAACCGTTCATACAGTTTTTGGACGGTATCACTCAGGTACCGTCTAATGAATTGTGGCAATTTCAGAGACATACTTTAATTGGTTCCCGTTTTCAAAACACCACAAAGATTGAAAGCCGGGAACCAGCTAAAACGTCCACATCCAATTTAAGAAATAACTAATATTAATTCAACTGTAGTAGGCATTCAATAATGCTATGTATGGTTTCAGACATGGATGTTCCTTTGTATACGAATATACATGTAATTATACATAAGTGTTAAAAAAGTTTGTTCTTAAAGTTTGTTTGAGATAAATTGAAAATAGTGCTGAGTACACTGGTTTTATTTTGCTCAATGAAATATACTGATGTATCATGAATATCTGTTTTATTTAGAATTCTCACACGAAAGTTAACCATTGCTCCATAGTGACATATACTGAAAGAGTATTTAGAAAAAATATTAAAATTTAAACTTTTTGAACGAACATTTTTAACACTCTGTATATTCACAAAATCGGCGACAGTTATATTGGAACCGTTAGAAAAATGTCTTACCTCACAAAATCAGTTCATAAGTGTGTAGAAATGTATGTACATATTTAAAAGAAGTTAATTATGTACTAGATCTTATTAACGAAATTGGCGAATGTTATATCTTAACTGTTAGAAAATAACTACTATAAAATGTTAATCCTTGCAAAAACCAGTTCATAAGTGTGTAGAAAAGTATAGTTCTGTAATATACTATTAGTTCCATTTAAGGCATTTAAATGTCAACAATTCCCTTAAACTCGGACAAACTTAATCAAGACCTCGTCGTTAAACTTAATACATTAATCATATAATGTTTATTTAAGTAAGATATGTTTTTTATTCAACCTGGGTAAATTTAGCCCTCCTTAATTTGTCATATATTTTTATCAGATAATTGACAATTATACAGATTTCGTAACGAATAGAATCAAGCGTATCAAATACAGGTACGACCCATAATACAATTAGCAACGAGACTTGTGTACACGAACAGGTCGGTGAAGGTTAACGTAGGGAAGGGTTCACGAGGTCAAACCTAGGTGCCGTTTTTTACGTCTTGGATATTGTATACATACATGTATACCAATATACCAGTAAGTTCGATTTGATGAAAGTATTATGTGGCAGTCTCTGAGAATTTTGGCTCAAATGACATATCTAGGAGAAATTGAGTTATTAACATATCTGAATGCAGGGATACTTAGGGATAGCCTAGATCTGTCTAGGGACGATCCGATTTGTGAATGTGGCCTTCCCTACTTTGTAATTTTTCACTTCTACTCATTGTCAAACAGTTGAAATAAAATGGCGAATAACACTCAAGTGGTACTTACAACATGCATTATAAATAGCGAGACTAATTCTACTCTCGTACCGTAGCTAGCAACGGGGTTTGATTTGAATGCGCGATGCACTTTCTCTGTCAAGACTGTAGACAGTCAATGGTAATTGTAATGGCATGCCTGGGTTGGCTAGGGTACTATCGGTTCACTTAAGTCTTCTTTTAGATAGTCAATTGTCAGTATCAATCTAATGTGTTGTTACATAAGACTATGTAATAACATACGTGCAGTTTATACTGTATCTTAAAATGGAGATATGTTTAAGATAACCTAGCAATCAAAAGCGGCATACATCACTTGATTGATGCGAACACATGTGCCTACTTTTAGCTTGGACTGAACAAAAATACAAACATTAGCATTCGGACACCAGATGTAGAAAAAGCTGAAAATTTGGCATTTAATTACTTTTAATTTAATTAAGTAAACTGTTAACAGGACAAAAGGACAAAACTCACTTTTAATGACGGATGAAGTTTGATGACAAAGAATGTACAACATATATAAAAAAAACATTTTAAACATTTGATTTTCATGTCAGAGCAGTTGTTAGAAAAAGTACATGTGTGCGTCAGTTGTAAATTGACGTTTTAATTTGAATGATTAGATGTTCATAAATGAATAAATAGATATACGAGAGAGTATCTACATTTAGATAAAATAATATTTGATAAATCAACAATCCTTGGAAGAAGGTTAAACATCATGCTCTGTTCAACACATTGTTCCCGTATCAAATGTAAAATTTTATTCCTAGCTGAGTTAATATATTCCAACAAGTGTGATAAGTATATCCCTAGTATCTCTTGTATTTAGGGAAACAGACCACATACAAAATATATGTTGGGTTATACGTTTATCTGTAATGAATGTATTTGGGTTTTAGAAAATGCACTTTGACATTTTCATTTTGATACAGCGACATGGCTCTAGAAATACAGTAGCCAGACGTCCAGGACAACTCTCATTGCCGAATCGGGCTACCAACAGTTGAGTTGGATTTAGTTCGGGCAAGTCTGTTATGCACGCCTACTTAATGGTTAATCCATACCCTATTTCATGCTTGTACAACTAGCCTCCCATGTCGGACAAGTCAAAATTAACATGCACTCTAGTCTGGGAAAAGTGTATTTAAAGATAATTTATAGAGCCCTGAAAGGCCGTGCATTCCTACAAGCATGAAGCAACCATTCCCAAATAGCACTCTCAGTGCTTTGATTACCGACGGAAATGTCCCAATATTCAAGCGGATCTATGTTTCCACCTTCTACGCTAACAGCTTTTTGAGTTTCGTTTTGATCTAATCCCAGTATCTTTCACCTCTGTCAGTCTATCACTTGATGTATCGATGTATCAGTCTGACTTGGTTATAATCTAAATTTACATTCAATAACACTTGCGTCTATTATCAGAGGTTTACGATTTCTGTAAACAATCTTACTCCGCTTTCAACTTTCCAACTTTTATCGGCTTACATTAATGACAAGAAAAGTGTGACACTTTGCGAGCAGAATATATCCTTTTGATATACATGATTGCAATGATTGTGGATTTAACAAAGATAACATGTTATTTAAAAGATTTGCGTCCAATTTGTGTTGGCATTTACTGATAGTCTGACAGGATTACGTCCCCTCAAAATCTAGCAGTAGTCGGAGTAGCCTGTCGGTATATTACATGCTTATTATAAATTCTCCATAGTTGCCGACATATCGCCGGGATAATTTGGCTCATTCATTGGCTTATAAATGGTCCCCTATTTGTGACAATTTTTGACATAAACCCTACCGTCCATCCCTTTAAATTTGCCCTTACAGATAGGTATGCCGAAAATTTTGCGAACATTTTATGCTCATAGCTGGTTAGTTTTATTTCGGCACGGTCGTATTATGATCGCTTTTGCTACTTCAGTCACAGCGATGTTTAAGCCAATCAAATCTAAAGTTTAATGTCGATACAAAATTTGGACAACCGAACTTCGGCTTGAATGAAGACATGCGTAACTTTGAGTGTGTTACACATCATTACAGTAGACTGTTAGTTACTGACGGATTATTGTCGCATTTTTATGTATTTTATAGTTAAAAGTAGATAGGTCCACTTACTATTTGTTATAACTCGAACTGTATCTTTAATTTAGACACGAGATAAATGCGTTAATATCGTATTAATGTATTTGATCCATGTTTTTAAGAACATAAATACGTTAAAAGAGATGCTATGGATATATCTGAAAAGTCAATGGACAATGAACAATGGTCCTGTACTTGTGTTTTGATGCACACTTATTTACGCGCTTTGTTAAATTTTATTGAACACGTATCTATTTGAACCCCGCTTACAATTATTGAGGAATACATTCGTAAGTTCATAATGAATCTTAATATCTTGTTGTCTTAATTTATTGATTCTGTTACCATGTGTTTGTGCAATACTTCGAAATCTACACCATATTCTCTTATGTCAATTTGCGCTGATCATCTTTTTAAAGTTATTTTTTATTTTCTAGTTGTGGACTTTAGTCATATAATACACATCATATCAATAAATCGGAGATGTGCTCCAAACGAAGCATGGATGTTTATATATTAAATATTCAGTTTTCATTGATAAGGCGTTTTATTTTATAGTTTTATTGCACAACAATTAGAATATCTGCATATTTCAGACACATCAAATGTGGAGACGCTTTGTAAAACAAACCTCATTATATACTTAAACTTTTAAACCACATATTTTAACAGCGATACAAGTGTTACACGACTTTAAACTATAGCACTTGAAAACGAATAACAAGTTACGAAAAAGCCGTTCCCTTGAAATTCCATTCATTTGAGTACTTACGTAATTTATAACCTAATCAAATTGATGTTAAATCATAATAAAATACATGTAAACAAGAGGCAGCATTGTTAATGTAATTATTGCATGTAACGACGTTTTTAAATATATTTGAAGAGGAAGAGCATCATTATTTTTGTATTTCGCTGAATTTGACATACTATTTGCTGTAAATGATACATTTAGCTTATCGAAGAAACATTGCGCCAATACTCGATTGTATCAGGGCAGAATTGACCAACACTAGGAATACTTTTCACAAGTTTAATGACCGTTATCTGTATACAGCAAAACCACGTGCAATAACAAAGGGAGACAAACATACATAGAACGGATATATAGAGAATCTCGGGTTACTGTCCGGTGAGAACAATGTTATCAGGCGAGGTGATATCGTTTGTGGTGGCGAGCTTTAGCGAGTCACCACGAACGATATCGCCGAGTCTGATAACATTGTTCGAGCCGGACAGTAACTTGAGATTCTATTTATCATGAAACTTAATTTTCCGAGCATGTTTTAGTGTGTCTTTACCTAAAATTTAGTGTTCAATCCGCTAATGTGATTATTACGGAGACCCGGCAAATCACATATCATAACTCTACATCCACCAACAAATAGTTCGCTGTAAATGGGCAAAATATAAAACAAAATGCAGGTCTGATTTCAACACTTTAATGTTATACAATATTGAAAACATTTATTTCTGACAATTACCACAGTTTTATAAAATATTCCAACTAATAATACATAACATGAAAAATATGCGTATTAATTGATGCGCACCAAGCAACCGCCCCGACAGCTGCATAAACAAAATCAAAATGGTGAAGAAGCTGAAGCACATGGAAATCACGGACAAACAAAAATCAACATGTTGGCGTAAACCGTTTATAAAAAGACTCAGGTGGGCCATACATTATTCACTGGTTGGACGTTGGAGGATTTCCATACACATTCATGGTTTGAATGTTAAGAGTAGCCCCGAAAAACAAAGATTGATAACCGGCATTTTGGCCTTGGACCGGAAGGTTGAAAGCTGGCATTGACGTTTGTGAGTGAGACGTTGTTTCAGTGCGTGAATATGACTCTGGATTGTGTGATTCGTGAACAGTTTTTGAAATTGTGGACTGATTATTGTTGCTTAGAATTGATGAGCATTGTTTTTGTGCGTTTAGGCTTATGTTGCTGTAATTGATGATGCTCTGTACGTTCTTGTGACCGCTAATTTGCATGATGTCAGTGGGTGCAGTGCCACTGTCTCTTAATTTCTGGACTGTATATTTTCGTGCTGAATGGTTTGTTAATTTGCGATTAATGCCAGCTTTCTGTGTCATAGTTTTCATTAGGCAACTAAGCTTTTTTACACCGATTCTCTGACGGAGGAACCATTGACAGTCATGATCTACTAGTGGGACGGTTCTTGGTGCTAAGTAAAAGGAGTCATCAGGCTTACTAAAACCATGAGGGCGTTTGGATGCATAAAGCCGATACACAGAAATGATATCTCGTGAATCACCAGATGACCAGAGTCTCGGTGCAACTTGACGGCTGTCTAAATGCTCTCCTGTTCTTGTCTTGGTCTGGCGTTCAACTAACTCCAAGAACTCTGTGCCATCTCCATCGTATTTGATACTGACATCACCCCATCTGTAAGTCAAATTTGAGTATTTAGAAATTATCAAAAAATTTGTTTGAGAAAAATCTATATTTTGCATGTTTTTCATACTTTCAGCTTTACATCTGGAAAAAATCCACCCTTAAGGTTCTTGTTAAATGGTAGCACCATTTAATCAATATAAAAAAGATTGCTATTCTATTTCAATATCAATTTTGCATAAAAAATGACACGTTTTCCGAATATAAAAACAAATCATCAATTTTCAGTTGGATTTGAGACGAGATACATGGCCAAAAAAACAAGATCTTGGATAACTGTCCAGTCAAATTGGAAAAAAGAACCGAGATATTGAGATGGACACATGAAGGAGAAAAGTGAGTATACTGTATATAAATTTTCATTAAAACCGTGATAATAAACATTACTGTAAACAAACGTATTTGGCAAGTTATTCGCAGGTATAAATATTCGCGTATTCAAGTGCAGAACATGTAAAGAAAGTAATTAAAAAACAATTTTGCGGATTGAGCAAAATTTGGCAAAAAGTGAATTGCATGAAATAATTTATTGGTTTACAGTATTTGATTGTATTAAATTAATTGGTATACATACTTCATATTGTGATGCTCGTCCACACCTCGCAGTCCAAAGTGGATGGTAAACTTCAACCAGAGAGTGTTGATGATGGCGTGTGGGGTACCTGAACCGAGAAGACCTTTCTCATACAGAATCTCTATTTCGCTGTCTGTTATTGGCTGTGCAGCATTTTCTTTGTTGCCTTTCCCATCACCTTTTAGTTTCTTCATTTTTGACTTTAAAACAAATTAATTATTATGTTTATTGAAAGTCAAATTTGTCAGTACACTGATTAAGTTTGTTTATATTTATAAAGCAAACATCAAAAAAAATTGTGGTACTGGTAACATCGTGAAACGGATGGGTAGAAACAAACATTATTTTGTTTTTTAGGTTATTAAGCAATTAATTGACGGAAAGCAAGTAGTCAATAATCTACAATTTAAAAAAATAAAGATGGCTATACAATAAACCAAAAATAGGTCAAGTAGGATTACCAGAACCACACATTATTTTATTATGGCCTTATTTATAATACTGTAAAATCATTAATTTTCGTGGGGGATTTAGTTTTGTTGATTTCGTGGTCCAGCTTAACCACGAAATTAAATCCCAGACAAAATATTGAACCATTTTATGTGTATAAAAGGAAATGCAAAATCCACAAATTCATATCCCCACGAAATAACATTTTTCATCAAAACCACGAAATTTAGTCCCAACGAAATTAAATGACTTTACTGTACAGTAATTGGTAACTGACTTATTTTCTACAGAATTTAAAACAGCTTGCTTTACAAAAGATATATAATTATGCTATACTTATTCTCTTTCAGAGTATGAAAAAGAAAAATGTTTTAAAAAAGAACTCACAGCCATTGTTTCACGCAAAAGAGGAAACCCCTGTCTTCCAGACCCCTTAGAAATGGTGAACGGATAGTGATCTTTCTGTAAAACTCTCTCAAATGTGGACGTGAAAGATCTTAATGATGTTGTATCATATTCTAAGCCATCTTCCTTCCTGACAGACAAAACAAACAACGCCAACAGCTCATCCAGTTCTCTATGCGGAATGTTGATAATTTCTCGAGTTTCTTTTCTTATTACCATGAAATTGTTTAGCCGTCTCATATGGCTATTTGTTTTCCTTAACGTATTCTTATTTTTTTGGATGTGATTAAAGTCATCCAAAGCCTCCTTTGTAACAACACTTAAATCGAATCCCACACTGGCCACAGTCACTGTGTTGTTTGTTTCAACCTCATCATCATTACCAGTAAGTGGAGTTGCATTGGTACAAGATCCACTGGTGGCATTGCCCTCAATATCAAGTAGAATCTTCTCAATTCCTTCAATTTCGATCTCATCAGTCAATTCATCCCATTCAATTGAAAAGGAGGCCATTGTTGAGTTGTAGCAGACGGTTATTTGTTGTTGTTGTTGTTGTTGCTGCTGTTGTTTTTTTCTTTGACTTAAGCTTTTTTAAGCTTTTTTTTTTTATTTGATGTAAGCATTGTAATTTAAAATTGTTTCGAAAACGTTTTCTTTTTGTCATTTATTGCCTTTTGCTGTTATTAATTCTGTTTATATATTATGTTTATAGTTCTTAAATAAAAATGTATGACATAACTCTTGTTTTTAATGATACAACAAGTTGAATGATCCATTCATGAATCATGAAAGTAGTCCGTCAATTTGTGGGCGGAGCTTAAAAGTGTTATCATGCTACTAGCAGCCTATTGACCTGAGAACACTTTATGTTATCAGGTCATGTGTTATCAGTCTGTTACCATGGTAGTTGCATGATAAAACTAAAAACCCGTTCAGGCCGTACAAATGAACATGCGGCTATTATTCAATGTAACTGATTAGTAAAATAAACAAATCATAGATTCAAAATATTTCTATCACCATTTGAATAAGTTATATTTTTCGAATTTATCCATATCTATTATAAATCACAACAAATCTTACATTTCAGAAGATGACTGTCGCAGGTCGTACGAACATTATTGGCATAGTCCTCATACTAACTAGTATATCACTAAATTCGGCAACTACACAATCAACGACATCAACAGATTCTTCAAATTCTTTTAACTTCACAACAACCACAAACATTGAAACAACGACAATAACAGAATCACCAATATCTTCTAATTTGTCAACAAGTACAACAGACATTGAAACAACGACAGTTACAGAACCACCAATATCTTCTAATTTGTCAACAAGTACAACAGACATTGAAACAACGACAGTAACAGAATCACCAATATCTTCTAATTTGTCAACAAGTACAATAGACATTGAAACAACGACAATAACAGAATCACCAATTTCTTCTAATTTGTCAACAAGTACAACAGACATTGAAACAACGACAATAACAGAATCACCAATATCTTCTAATGTGTCAACAAGTACAATAGACATTGAAACAACGACAATAACAGAATCACCAATATCTTCTAATTTGTCAACAAGTACAATAGACATTGAAACAACGACAATAACAGAATCACCAATATCTTCTAATTTGTCAACAAGTACAATAGACATTGAAACAACGACAATAACAGAATCACCAATATCTTCTAACTCGTCAACAAGTACAACAGACATTGAAACAACGACAATAACAGAATCACCAATATCTTCTAACTCGTCAACAAGTACAACAGACATTGAAACAACGACAATAACAGAATCACCAATTTCTTCTAATGTGTCAACAAGTACAATAAACATTGAAACAACGACAATAACAGAATCACCAATATCTTCTAATGTGTCAACAAGTACAACAGACATTGAAACAACGACAATAACAGAATCACCAATATCTTCTAATGTGTCAACAAGTACAACAGACATTGAAACAACGACAATAACAGAATCACCAATATCTTCTTATTTGTCGACAAGTACAATAGATATTGAAACAACGACAGTTACCAAATCACCAATTTCTTCTGATTTGTCAACAAGAACAACAGACATTGAAACGACGACAATAACAGAATCACCAATTTCTTCCAATTTGTCAACAAGTACAATATACATTGAAACAACGACAGTTACAGAACCACCAATATCTTCTAATTTGTCCACAAGTACAATAGATATTGAAATAATGACAACAACAGAAACGCCCAGTACCACTGCTATACCAAATATGACTGTTGTTGAAACAAGGACAACAACGGAACAACCAGTTACATATACTGTACCATCAACGACTGATGGTGAAACAACGGCAACAACGGAAATATCAAGTACTACTACAATACCACCAACAACTGTTGGTAAAATAACGACAACAACGGAAATACCAAGAACAACTACTGTACCTTCAACAACTGTTAGTGAAATAACGACAACTACAGAAACATCAAGTACCACTACTTCACCATCAACAACTGTTGGTGGAACGACGACAACAACGGAAACACCAAGTACAACTACTTCACCATCAACGAGTGTTGTTGAAATAACGACAACAACGGAAATACCAAGTACAACTACTGCACCATCCACAACTGTTGGTAAAATAACGACAACAACGGAAATACCAAGTACAACTACTTCGCCATCAACAACTGTTGGTAAAATAACGACAACAACGGAAACACCAAGTACAACTACTGCACCATCAACAACTGTTGCTGAAATAACTACAACAACGGAAATACCAAGTACAACTACTTCACCATCAACAACTGTTGCTGAAATAACGACAAGAACGGAAGCATCAAGTACTACTACTTCACCATCAACAACTGTTAGTGAAATAATGACAAGAACGGAAATACCAAGTACAACTACTTCACCATCCACAACTGTTGGTGAAATAACGACAAGAACAGAAATACCAAGTACAACTACTGCACCATCAACAACTGTTGCTGAAATAACTACAACAACGGAAATACCAAGTACAACTACTTCACCATCCACAACTGTTGGTGAAATTACGACAACAACGGAAACACCAAGTACAACTACTGCACCATCAACAACTGTTGCTGAAATAACGACAACAACGGAAATACCAAGTACAACTACTTCACCATCAACAACTGTTGCTGAAATAACGACAACAACGGAAGCATCAAGTACTACTACTTCACCATCAACAACTGTTAGTGAAATAACGACAACAACGGAAATACCAAGTACAACTACTTCACCATCAACAACTGTTAGTGAAATAACGACAACAACGGAAATACCAAGTACAACTACTTCACCATCCACAATTGTTGGTGAAATAACGACAACAACGGAAATACCAAGTACAACTACTGCACCATCAACAACTGTTGCTGAAATAACTACAACAACGGAAATACCAAGTACAACTACTTCACCATCCACAACTGTTGGTGAAATTACGACAACAACGGAAACACCAAGTACAACTACTGTACCATCAACAACTGTTGCTGAAATAACGACAACAACGGAAATACCAAGTACAACTACTTCACCATCAACAACTGTTGGTGAAATAACGACAACAACGGAAGCATCAAGTACTACTACTTCACCATCAACAACTGTTAGTGAAATAACGACAACAACGGAAATACCAAGTACAACTACTTCACCATCCACAACTGTTGCTGAAATAACGACAACAACGGAAATACCAAGTACAACTACTTCACCGTCCACAACTGTTGGTGAAATAACGACAACAACGGAAATACCAAGTACAACTACTGCACCATCAACAACTGTTGGTGAAATAACGACAACAACGGAAATACCAAGTACAACTACTTCGCCATCCACAACTGTTGGTGAAATAACGACAACGGAAATACCAAGTACAACTACTTCACCATCAACAACTGTTGCTGAAATAACGACAACAACGGAAATACCAAGTACAACTACTTCACCATCAACAACTGTTGGTGAAATAACGACAACAACGGAAATACCAAGTACAACTACTTCACCATCAACAACAGTTGGTAAAATAACGACAACAACGGAAATACCAAGTACAACTACTGCACCATCAACAACTGTTGGTGAAATAACGACAACAACGGAAATACCAAGTACAACTACTTCACCATCAACAACAGTTGGTGAAATAACGACAACAACGGAAATACCAAGTACAACTACTGCACCATCAACAACTGTTAGTGAAATAACGACAACAACGGAAATACAAAGTACAACTACTTCACCATCCACAACTGTTGGTAAAATAACGACAACAACGGAAATACCAAGTACAACTACTGCACCATCCACAACTGTTGGTGAAATAACGACAACAACGGAAATACCAAGTACAACTACTTCACCATCAACAACTGTTGGTAAAATAACGACAACAACGGAAATACCAAGTACAACTACTACACCGTCCACAACTGTTGCTGAAATAACGACAACAACGGAAATACCAAGTACAACTACTGCACCATCAACAGCAGTTGCTGAAATAACGACAACAACGGAAGCATCAAGTACTACTACTGCACCATCCACAACTGTTGGTGAAATAACGACAACAACGGAAATACCAAGTACAACTACTTCACCATCAACAACTGTTGCTGAAATAACGACAACAACGGACGCATCAAGTACTACTACTGCACCATCCACAACTGTTGGTGAAATAACGACAACAACGGAAATACCAAGTACAACTACTTCACCATCAACAACTGTTGCTGAAATAACGACAACAATGGAAGCATCAAGTACTACTACTGCTCCATCCACAACTGTTGGTGAAAAAACGACAACAACGGAAATACCAAGTACAACTACTTCACCATCAACAACTGTTGCTGAAATAACGACAACAACGGAAGCATCAAGTACTACTACTGCACCATCCACAACTGTTGGTGAAATAACGACAACAACGGAAATACCAAGTACAACTACTTCACCATCAACAACTGTTGCTGAAATAACGACAACAACGGAAGCATCAAGTACTACTACTGCACCATCCACAACTGTTGGTGAAAAAACGACAACAACGGAAATACCAAGTACAACTACTTCACCATCAACAACTGTTGCTGAAATAACGACAACAACGGTAGCATCAAGTACTACTACTGCACCATCCACAACTGTTGGTGAAATAACGACAACAACGGAAATACCAAGTACAACTACTTCACCATCAACAACTGTTGCTGAAATAACGACAACAACGGAAGCATCAAGTACTACTACCGCACCATCCACAACTGTCGGTGAAATAACGACAACAACGGAAATACCAAGTACAACTACTTCACCATCAACAACTGTTGGTGAAATAACGACAACAACGGAAATACCAAGTACAACTACTGCACCATCAACAACTGTTGGTGAAATAACGACAACAACGGAAATACCAAGTACAACTACTGCACCATCAACAACTGTTGGTGAAATAACGACATCAACGGAAATACCAAGTACAACTACTGCACCATCAACAACTGTTGGTGAAATAACGACAACAACGGAAATACCAAGTACAACTACTTCGCCATCAACAACTGTTGGTGAAATAACGACAACAACGGAAATACCAAGTACAACTACTGCACCATCAACGAGTGTTGTTGAAATTACGACAACAACGGAAACACCAAGTACAACTACTTCACCATCCACAACTGTTGGTGAAATAACGACAACAACGGAAACACCAAGTACAACTACTTCACCATCCACAACTGTTGGTGAAATTACGACAACAACGGAAACACCAAGTACAACTACTTCACCATCCACAACTGTTGGTGAAATAACGACAACAACGGAAATACCAAGTACAACTACTTCACCATCCACAACTGTTGCTGAAATAACTACATCAACGGAAATACCAAGTACAACTACTTCAGCATCCACAACTGTTGTTGAAATAACGACAACAACGGAAATACCAAGTACAACTACTGCACCATCCACAACTGTTGGTGAAATAACGACATCAACGGAAATACCAAGTACAACTACTTCACCGTCCACAACTGTTGCTGAAATAACGACAACAACGGAAATACCAAGTACAACTACTGCACCATCAACAACTGTTGGTGAAATAACGACAACAACGGAAATACCAAGTACAACTACTTCAGCATCAACAACAGTTGGTAAAATAACGACAACATCGGAAATACCAAGTACAACTTCTTCACCATCCACAACTGTTGGTGAAATAACGACAACAACGGAAATACCAAGTACAACTACTTCACCATCCACAACTGTTGGTGAAATAACGACAACAACGGAAATACCAAGTACAACTACTGCACCATCCACAACTGTTGCTGAAATAACGACAACAACGGAAATACCAAATACAACTACTTCACCATCCACAACTGTTGGTGAAATAACGACAACAACGGAAATACCAAGTACAACTACTTCACCATCAACAACAGTTGGTAAAATAACGACAACAACGGAAATACCAAGTACAACTACTTCACCATCCACAACTGTTGGTGAAATAACGACAACAACGAAAATACCAAGTACAACTACTTCAGCATCAACAACAGTTGGTAAAATAACGACAACAACGGAAATACCAAGTACAACTACTTCACCATCCACAACTGTTGCTGAAATAACGACAACAACGGAAATACCAAGTACAACTACTGCACCATCCACAACTGTTGCTGAAATAACGACAACAACGGAAATACCAAGTACAACTACTGCACCATCAACAACTGTTGCTGAAATAACTACAACTACAGAAACACCAAGTACCATTACTTTACCATCAACAACTGTTGATGAAACAACGACAACAACGGAAATACCAAGTACAACTACTGCACCATCCACAACTGTTGCTGAAATAACGACAACAACGGAAATACCAAGTACAACTACTGCACCATCCACACCTGTTGCTGAAATAACGACAACAACGGAAATACCAAGTACAACTACTTCACCATCCACAACTGTTGGTAAAATAACGACAACAACGGAAATACCAAGTACAACTACTGCACCATCCACAACTGTTGGTGAAATAATGACAACAACGGAAATACCAAGTACAACTACTTCACCATCCACAACTGTTGGTGAAATAACGACAACAACGGAAACACCAAGTACAACTACTTCACCATCCACAACTGTTGGTGAAATTACGACAACAACGGAAACACCAAGTACAACTACTTCACCATCCACAACTGTTGGTGAAATAACGACAACAACGGAAATACCAAGTACAACTACTTCACCATCCGCAACTGTTGCTGAAATAACTACATCAACGGAAATACCAAGTACAACTACTTCAGCATCCACAACTGTTGGTGAAATAACGACAACAACGGAAATACCAAGTACAACTACTTCAGCATCAACAACAGTTGGTAAAATAACGACAACAACGGAAATACCAAGTACAACTACTTCACCATCCACAACTGTTGCTGAAATAACGACAACAACGGAAATACCAAGTACAACTACTGCACCATCCACAACTGTTGCTGAAATAACGACAACAACGGAAATACCAAGTACAACTACTTCACCATCCACAACTGTTGGTGTTATAACGACAACAACGGTAATACCAAGTACAACTACTTCACCATCAACAACAGTTGGTAAAATAACGACAACAACGGAAATACCAAGTACAACTACTTCACCATCCACAACTGTTGGTGAAATAACGACAACAACGGAAATACCAAGCACAACTACTGCACCATCCACAACTGTTGCTGAAATAACGACAACAACGGAAATACCAAGTACAACTACTTCAGCATCCACAACTGTTGGTGAAATAACGACAACAACGGTAATACCAAGTACAACTACTGCACCATCAACAACTGTTGCTGAAATAACTACAACTACAGAAACACCAAGTACCATTACTTTACCATCAACAACTGTTGATGAAACAAAGATAACAACGGAAATACCGAGTACAACAACTGTACCATCAACGACTGTTGCTGAAATAACGTCAACAACGGAAGCATCAAGTACTACTACTTCACCACCAACAACTGTTGGTGAAATAACGACAACAACGGAAATACAAAGTACAACTACTATACCATCAACGACTGTTGCTGAAATAACGTCAACAACGGAAGCATCAAGTACTACTACTTCACGATCAACAACTGTTGGTGAAATAACGACAACAACGGAAATACCAAGTACAGCTACTTCACCATCAACAACTGTTGCTGAAATAACTACAACTACAGAAACACCAAGTACCATTACTTTACCATCAACAACTGTTGATGAAACAACGATAACAACGGAAATACCAAGAACAACTACTGTACCATCAACAAATGCTGGTGGAACGAAGACGACAACAGAAACATCAAGTACAACTATTATACCATCAACAACTGTTGCTGAAATAACGACAACAGCAGAAATATCAAGTACCACTACTTCACTATCAACAACTGTTGATGAAACAACGATAACAACGGAAATACCGAGTACAACAACTGTACCATCAACGACTGTTGCTGAAATAACGTCAACAACGGAAGCATCAAGTACTACTACTTTACCATCAACAACTGTTGGTAAAACAACGATAACAACGGAAATACCAAGTACACCTAATGTACCATCAACAACTGCTGGTGGAACGACGACGACAACAGAAACATCACGTACAACTACTATACCACCAACGACTGATGGTCAAACAACGACCACAACAAAAACAACAAGTCCCACTACTATACCATCCACGACTGTTGGTGCAATAACGTCAACAACGGAAATACCAAGTACAACTACTTCACCATCCACAACTGTTGCTGAAATAACGACAACAACGGAAATACCAAGTACAACTACTTCACCATCAACAACTGTTGGTGAAATAACGACAACAACGGAAATACAAAGTACAACTACTTCACCATCAACAACTGTTGCTGAAATAACTACAACTACAGAAACACCAAGTACCATTACTTTACCATCAACAACTGTTGGTGAAACAACGACAACAACAGATACACCAAGTACCACTGATATACCTTCAACAACTGTTAGTAAAACAACTACAACAACAGAAACACTAAGTACCACTGCTATACCATCAACAACTGTTGGTGAAACAACGACGACAACGGATTCACCAAGTACCACTGCTATACCAGCAACAACCGTTGGTGAAACAACGACAACAACGGAAACACCAATTACAACTACTATACCATCAACAACCGTTGGTGAAACATCTACAACAACGGAAACACCAAGTACCACTGCCATACCATCAACTACTGGTGGTGCAATAACGACAACAATGGAACTACCAAGTACAAGCACTATACCACCAACAACTGTTGTTGGGACGATGACAACAATGGAAACACCAAGTACCACATCTATCCCAACAACAACTGTTGGTGCAACAACAACAACTGCAGAAACAACTACTGCAAACAGTTCCACTTATATACCGTCAACAACAGTCGGTGAAACTACAGCAACAACAACAACTGCAAACAGTTCCACTTATATACCGTCAACAACAGTCGGTGAAACTACATCAACAACGGAAACAACAACAACTGAAAACAGTTCCACTTATATACCGTCAACAACAATCGGTGAAACTACAGCAACAACAGAAACAGCAACAACTGTCGGTGAAACTACAGCAACAACAGAAACAACAACAACTGCAAACAGTTCCACTTCTATACCGCCAACAACAGTCGGTGAAACTACAGCAACAACAGAAACAGCAACAACTGTCAGAGAAACTACAGCAACAACAGAAACAACAACAACTGCAAACAGTTCCACTTCTATACCGTCAACAACAGTTGGTGAAACTACAAAAACAACAGAAACAACAACAGCTGCAAACAGTTCCACTTCTATACCGCCAACAACAGTCGGTGAAACTACAACAACGACAGAAACAACAACAACTGCAAACAGTTCCACTTTTATACCGCCAACAACAGTCGGTGAAACTACAACAACAACAGAAACAACTGCAAACAGTTCCACTTCTATACCGCCAACAACAGTCGGTGAAACTGCAACAACAGAAACAACAATAACTGAAAACAGTCCCACTTTTATACCGCCAACAACAGTCGGTGAAACTACAACAACAACAGAATCAACAACAACTGCAAACAATTCCACTTCTATACCGCCAACAACAGTCGGTGAAACTACAACAACAACAGAAACAACAACAACTGCAAACAGTCCCACTTCTATACCGTCAACAACAGTCGGTGAAACTACAGCAACAACAACAACTTCAAACAGTTCCACTTCTATACCGCCAACAACAGTCGGTGAAACTACATCAACAACAGAAACTCCCAGTACTTCTGCTATACCTTCAACAATTGATGTCACCGCCACAGACTCAAGTACTTCTGATCTTCAATCCACAACTGGAGCATATACGGCATCTACATTGTATAACCAAAGCAGTACATTAAGTGTGTCTTCCACTCCGCCCAGTGTTCTCCCAGCGTTAACCACACAAAGCACTGTTGGAACACGTCCCGCACAACCAACATTACCGAGCACTGCATACCCAACCGTCGTTCCAAATCTAAGTACGTTTAAATTGTTATCTCTATTTTGTACGTTAATTTACTGTTGTATGCGCCTGTATTTATTGCTAATATGAGTGGTAATGTATTTATTTTTAAAAAAATCGCGTAATTGATCTACTTTTGAAGAACACTAACTAAACATTTATATAGGCAATATACTGTATCTTTTTTGAAGGTCGACGTGTTTTGACCTCTCAGCAATCACACTACTAGATTACATTATTATATAAAATTGAGAAATGAATTATACTTTCATTTATCTGTCTAATCTTTGTTTATGAAACGTTTTATTTTATTTTCAGTTTCGGCAGTATATGTGTTTGTTTTCAACATGACGATCACAGGCACTTTCGTCATGCATTTAGATACAGATACAGAATTTATGCAAAGTTTAAAAGAAACGGTAACATACATGTTGACTTGTAATACTTTCCAGTCTACTCTATTACTTAAAGAGATACTTGAACTTTCTGTAAATTATATTAATTCATGACGACATTATAATTCGTGAATAGACTTTGTGAAACGGTAACGAATATTTTTATTATAAATACTAGGATTTATAACAAAATTAAACTCGGTTACATAGGTTTGTTTTATTTGTCGCAATATGTCCCCTTCAGTTGCATTTCTAGTACTCATTTCATGCGTTTATGGAACGATGCCTTGGTCCCTGTTTTTAATCCGTAAAGCTACAATATGAACAGTTTTTGTTTGTTTTCATATTGCAAATTATTGCGCTGAACTTACAGTTCGTCTCAATAAAGTACTGAAATATAAATATATACGTTTTTTTTAAATTAGGAAATAAGACATTTTGCCAGCATAAGTGCACAGGAGTTCTCTTCCCTTCCCAGGGCCGTAAATTGCCTCCCCTGGAAGGGGAGGCACCCCGCCGAGCGGAGCGAGGGGAAAAACATTTTGGACCCTTTTTAGACAAAAAATGATTTTTTTTTCAGCCCGCAATAGGAGGCAACTGCCTACATGCCTCCATGTAATTTACGGCCCTGCCTTCCATATCACTTCTATAGTATATGTATACTACGGAAGGGATATAGAAGGGGACATAACTCGTGACAATCTCCAGTGCATGTAAAGAGATCATGAACACTTGTTTGGATAAACATGCACCGTTCACAAACGAATAATATCGCAAACTTTGGTAAAACATGTTCGGTAAGTAGAAACAACAGCTAATGAATTATTGTGACACTTGAAAGCTGATCGGTGTGGAAGTTCACCTTCATTTTCTAAACCATTCATTTATTTGTCCATTTTGATTTTAGATACTAGAAAACATCTTTAAAAATACACCAGTTCAAGAAGATGATTTTGAATTCAGCTTCAGGTCAGTGCCTTAATCCATCAATATTTTGTTATCATTATTTCCATAGCATACATTACAGACACCCCCTGTTACATATGAGCGCTGGTATGAGTTTTACAACCTCTTCTGTAAGTGACGTCATTTCAAGAAAACGGAACGTGTAACGTCACTATTTGCAAGCAGGAAACAATAATTTCTCCATACGGTTACTTCGTTTTCATATTGCCATGGCAAATATTGCTTACTGTCGGTACATGATGACGTCACATGTGACGTTTTCTGGAAATGACGTCACTTAAAGAAGAGGTTGTAAATCTTACAGCGGCGCTCAAATTCAATTCTGTGATTGTCTTTTGACTGGAAAACCTATACGGTCTCGTAAACTCATTGTACCAATGATCTATTTGATTTGAAGCAAACGAACTGTTAAATTGTTCAGGATAACCTCTACTATGTAACACAATGCGAGGCACAATGAGTTGGTGGTGTCGTTCTATATTGATATTGTTGCTTTTGCCACTTTTGTGTCAACTATTTTATAAGTTTCAACAGTAGTTATGTATGTTATTTCAATAAACATTTACTACATGTTATCTCCCAATTTTGCTTGTAAGTTTAAAACGTTTCATGTGTTCATATTGTCTTATATGCAGTGACGACAGGTAATAGAGCGATATGTATTGCTGGGTTATTTGCTCCATAAAGTCAAAGCTTTGTTTTCAGTTTACTCCTACCTAAATGCCACTTACAGAAAATGGACACCTCAAATTGCTCTAATTTTTATTTCACTTTTGCACGTATTTATTCATGTTCTATCGACCTCGTGGTAAAGTGTTGTTTGTCTTAGATTAGTCTAAACACATGGCTTTGACTATATAAAGCTTATACATACTATTGCATTTCATATCATATTCCTTAATGTTTTGCTTTGTATTCGTTAGAATATAGTTATACACTTATAATACTAACGCTTTATAAACATTATACACATGTGGGAACGCTGATAATTATACCTGTATAATTACATAATTACTTGTATTGATATCCTTGTATGCTAGATTTACTATGAACATACGTATTGTTATTAATATACATGTATGTGTCTCCGGTGATATTTATAATTAGCTAATGGTCCGTTCTGCATGTGACGTTTTTGTGACGTCATTTTACGTAGATATACATGCCATTCATTGTGAAAAAATTGTAATCAACAATGAGCTAATTTGACATTCTTTATTTTTATAACGGCAACTTGGGTTGTTTTATAGATGATTGCTATACAAATTTCAGACGATACGAGCGTATATAAACCCTCTTTCTTAACTTAGTAACTATTCATATTGTGTGTAAAATATATGGCTATTTTGCAAATGTACAGGGTGTGAAAAAAGTTGGTTCACTGGCTATATGTACAAGGTGTGAAAAAATTGGTACACTGGCTATATTTCACATAATGAAAAATACTGCTTTTTCATGAATATCTATTTTATTTAGAACTCTCACACAGAAGTAAACTATTGACCCATACCGACATTGATGGGACGAACAATTAAACGATATTAAAATTCAAACTTTGAGAACGAACTTTTTTAACACCCTGTATATTATGGTGCTTATCTACCATTATCAACTTTTAAGTATAACTTCTCATTTCATGAAAAATAAGAACAGAAATCGGGAAAGATTACAAAAATATACAAATACTGACACTAGTGGGTCATTGTACATGCATTATTATTTTAACATTTTAAAGCCATTTATCACTTACTTACAGTGCTGGAAGTATCATAGCGGAAGTGAAAACAAAAATACGACATGCATCATTGTCAGAAAGTGGCAAGAATATCACGGAGATTATTGGGCAAGTTAAAAACAACACAGAAGTTAATAAGGAAATGCTCAATACAAGTAGAGGTCACGTCGAAGACCAAACCATAATACCTGAAGCAGGTAACATATTTATTTCACGTTTATTATGCATGTATATGTACATGTATATGATAAGCTCTTATATGTTATGTATGTATGTTTAAATAAAAAAAGTATTCAATAATAAAAAACAAACAAAAAAACATATTTATTTCACTAGATACAGAAAACTATGAGCGTTCTTGATATAATTTCTTATATCAATGAACAAATAGACCTTAGATTAAAGGAAATTGAGAAAACATCTTAGTACAACAAAATCTTACAACTTCAGAAGAACACTAGTGTCATCTAGGGGACGTTTTTTATGTACATTCTTTTCAAAAAAAAAATTCTGTCTTTGACAAATGGCCGAATTTGCATGTATTTTTGTTTTACCCTTTCTTTGTAATTATTCCAGCTGCCGGATTTAGTTCATTTTAGGACAGGAATCGCCCATGATGTGGTGTACTAAGCAGACTGTCGTATTTTAGTTACAGTAAATCTCCTGCATGGAGATAATTTTGTATACCGCTCAATAAATGACTGTATTCATAGTGTAACAAAAACATACTTTGTAAACATCACTGACGTTGTTTAAACATGCTCCTGTAGCGAGAACATAGTTGTCTCCCTTCCCGCTATACGATGGAAATTTACTATTGGCTTAATATGCAGTTTATTGATGTTTGCTGCATTCGTGTTCGCCGCGAAGTCATTGTGTCTCCCTTCCCGCTATACGATGGAAATTTACTATTGGCTTAATATGCAGTTTATTGATGTTTGCTGCATTCATGTTCGCCGCGAAGTCATTGGACGACTATTGTCAAAATTTCAAGTTAAATAATCATCTTTGTTGTTAAATACGCAATTCTTTAATGAGTGCCCATCAAAAATCATCTTCTATTCATGCTGTAGTACGGAGCCAATGGTCTTCAAAAGATAATAACTTATTTTGTTCGGTTTTTCTAGTGTAAAGGAATTCAGTCCATTGAAACGGTTGGTAATTTAGGTGACGCGTCGTCACGTGACCTAAATAAAGTATTCGACTAATAAGTTGTTTTTTTCCAAGACGATGCATTTTCTGTTACGTAACACTCGGATCATTAGTGCAATATTTCAAAAGATGTATTTAAAACAAGTATGCTGAATACTCTGAAGTAGTAGAAAAACAAGACGAAAGCAAATTATACGAACTACTTTTGATCATTTTTCTTGTTATCTTTCAGAAAAGCTAATGAAAGATCCATGCAATTTCCTTGAGAACATATGTACAGAATCGTATGACTTCAAGTGTGCCACAGATAATCCGGCTTATGGATCCTGTGTACATGTATGTGATGATGGAGAAGACGTATGTGGAAATAATGGCCAGTGTTTCTTTGATATACAGAGCAACGCAAAGGCCTGCAAGTAGGTACCATTCAAACAAGAATAATATATACATATATACAATCGAAACCCGTTATGTCGACATTGCATGGACCTGATTAAAAGCGTCGAAATGTCTGGTTGTCGACATAGAAATCATGCTCGCTATACAATATATATATAAATGACCGTGTAAACTGTACAATGCATCGCTATGCCACGAAATTGTCGTTATGTTCATTTCATGAAAGCCTAAGGTACAAACAATGTGATACAAAGTCACACAAAATATTTAGTAACATTTTCTATTAATTACAGATGCCAAAAAACGTCATTCCACATTTACTATGGCGAAAGTTGTGACGAGTCCACGGCAACTAAGGAATTCGTATTGGCGGTGGCTCTAGGGGCAGGCGGCTTGTTGGTCCTTATATTTGCTATCGTCATTGTATGTGTGTGTATGTCACGAAGAGGCTCTGCATCTAGTCATAATATGAGGTATGTGGACCCGTTTCTCCAGTTATATGTGTGTCAATGTGACACTTTTTTTGTAAATAATGTAGTGTCTAACATATGTAATCATTTACAATCCACACGTTTGATGAAAATGGACATCGATAAAGTGTTACACAAAACTTTCTTGACTTCTTCCGTGATGTACTTCATCCATTCAACTCCCCATTTATTTTCCCTCTGTATTCTACTTGTGTTGTTTTTATAGTCGTCCAGACCATTTCTTGCATCCCTATTTCCAAACCTGTTCACTCTTGCCGCTCCTCAGTCCTGTAGACGGTAGTTTTCCCTGGGGTATATGTGGGGAGGTGTTTCTGGTGTATGTGGCGCCCCCTACAACAACTTAATCTTTGACATTACTTTTAATTTTTATTTAAACTTCGAAGGATAAAGAATGACTGGGACCGAACCGTACATGTATTGTGTGGACAATTAAGCGGCGATACTTAAACTAATGAACTAATGTAGCCGTCTAAGTTTGATGTGAAGGGACAATCTTGTAATTATTAACACCCAGTAAATGGTTTATCGATAACAATTCCTAACTCTGGTGTTTGTTCACCATTTTTGTAGTCGGTGCTAATGACGTCTAAAATGAGACAATTTGGACAATGTTGAAAGAAGAAATTGATTTAATTGTTCGACTTTTTGTAGTCGGTGCTAATGACGTCAACAATGTGATAATTTGGACAATGTTGAAAGAAGAAATTGATTTAATTGTTCGAAATTTTTGTAGTCGGTGCTAATGACGTCTACAATGTGACAATTTGGACAATGTTGAAAGATGAAATTTATTTAATTGTTCGATATTTCAGTGCGTTTGATGACTCGGATTGGGAATTTGCGCAGAAAGACGTGACACTCCGAGATTTGAGTTTTAGATCAAGTGTAGGCAGAACAGGTCCACTGTATGGTGCATATCGTCGATCGCCTGGCACAGTGAATCAAGTATGTACTATGTTAAACTGTACACAAGAATTTGTCCTCGACCTCTGATCTCTAAGTTTATGTAACGATATAGTCAATTGCTTGCGTAGGAGCAGGGTAGTACTGGTTGGTAGCCCAGGAGCATTGGTTAGTGGTGTGGTCAACTGACCGTTGTATGTTGGTGGAATACTATTGAGATACGGCGTACAACCAAAAACACAAAACAAAAGACTTTGTGTACATATCATGTATCAAAGCTCTCCAATTCATCAATTTGGTGAACGATTTTGAGTTCCGGTATCCCAGGATGCATCTCATCATGCACTGCTGTTTGGAATAGACAAGACAATATGCCTCCAAATATAATTAGTTTCCATATAAATATCGAATGTAGCATGTTAAGAATAATTGAAACTTGCATAATAGAGAAGTATACAAAGTACTAAGAATATGTATTTAGTTGTTATATTATTATTTCAAGGCATTCGAGCCGATATTTACTTCAAGTGGACGTGGCCATGTTTACCTACCACCAGATGTTGACGGTGAATATGCTTCAAATATAGTACCTTCTCTAACAAGAATAGACCCTACAGTGGATGTAAGTCTTATTTATTTAAAATACTCATTAATTCATACAGAGATACATTCTCCTAGATGTCGATGACAAATAGTAATCAAAATAACATAATTTATACATAAATATTCGAGGAACAGTCAAGACAGAAACTCAACTGTCACATTCTTATGTAATGTATATGAATGGCGGTTACATGCCGAAAGTCGCAGCAACTTCCTTGATAATCAGCCTCCTGTCCTAGCAATGTCGGTAATGGTTTGTGGGGATAGAAACATAACGTCACTATAACCTCTGTGCCACGTTAGTGAATTATAGATCTTGTTCTTATTTTCTCTTGTCCACAATAGATCTAGTATGTGCCTATTTCATGAAGAATGTTATGATGGAATGTTTTATGATTTCCATAATTTATATTTACATTGATAGCTTTGTAGAAATAATATAGAAGGAATGGTAACACCAGGTTACCTGTTCTGTCCAATCTACTCGTATACCTCTTTTCTGTCAAAACAGTAATTTTTAAATTGATGGAACTTCTAAAAGTCTATAATTAGCCAGTCCAGTGCATTGTTGAACTGCACCAACTATGTAATCAAGTGGTAAGCAAATCTGCAATACGTTTATTTTCAACATGTTGTGCTATTTTGACAGCAACTAGGTGCTTCTGGAATAAACACAGAGGTAAATCTGCTTGTAGGAGCTCTAAGTGTTACTTTATGTATATTCCCATTGATCATTAAACAATTGCATGGACTTGTCATGAACATTTGCTGATTTTACTTAGGATAGAGCTAGAAAACGATCATGTTCAATATGGTTCATTTGGGTATTTCGTGTACATTTGGCAACGTATTTCCCATAGACTTTTGAACCGTTATCGTTCAAACTCTTGGTCAATAATTTGTATCAAACATGGCGCATGTTGGTTTAGAGGAATTATCGAAACGTTTCTGTATGCTTATCTATGTGGGTTGTATTGTTCTTTGTTAGATGGCATATATCTTTATTGTTGTCCGCAATGGAAATAAGAGATTCGTTTCTCTTTTTGCCTTTAATCCTATACGTAGTCTTTGACTGAAATGGGACTCTTGATTATATCATGATATTATCCTTTATCTTACTTTGTTTCAATTTCATATACATGTGTTGTTTTACTCATGAGTAGTATACATGTATTGTGTTTTATTAACATACTTGGATAAGAATTATTTAGAAACTATTTTTTCATCTATAACTGTGTGTGGCCAGTTCTGGTTCAGACGAAATGTTGTCCATCATGTTATATATATACATGTACATTCATGAGCAGTAAGTTCCTTCGCCATTCCACGAATGTTAAGGGTACATGAAATGCTATGCCGAGGTCCTTTTTGGGTTTACTGTCTCATCCAGTATTAGTTATTAGCTTTATAATGCCACATACGAACAAGTGTATGTTTAAGGTTCAAGTATAATGGATGGCATAAGCAGGTGTTTCCAATGTAACTCATTGAATAACCTGAAAGTTGAATACTGTCAGTATGAATTTATCGAGAAATGAGTAAGCTAAATATTGACTTTCTGTTTTCTTGCAGTACTCTATACAACGGCCTCAAGTTTCATCACATGCCAATGATGTATTTAGCACAGACTATCAAGATGTAAGTATACTGATTCTGTTAAACTTGAAAAGTGCGCTGCTATGGGATTAACAATCTCTTCTTTAAGTGACGTCTTTTCAAGAAAACGCAACATGTGATGTCACTATTTGCAAGCAGGAAACACTATTTACTCCATACTTCGTTTTCATGTTGCCATATGGGGCAAATATTGCTCACTGTCAGTGCATGGTGACATCACATGTGATGTTTTCTTGAAATGACGTCACTTAAAGAAGAGGTTGGAAATCGCACAGCGACGCTCAAATAATGATCTAATCTAGCATTCCATTTCCGTTTCTTTCTGTGGAATCTCCAGAGCATGTGATATGTAGGAATGCTGAAGGTAGTAACGTGGATTCTGTGGAGAAATATAGCTTAGGTATTCTTATATTCACACCAAGAACTAGATATAAACTAGACAAAAACGAACGCTTAATATGTAATATGTATAATTGGTCTCGTTCATCTCGATATAACTTCAAAAACAATAGCAATCGATTCCCTTTGCTCAATTTGCTTCGTATAAATGAAAGCAGGAAATATTGAACCGTTACAAAATGCAGTGTGAAATTAATTGTATAAATTACGTTAAAACGTTTTGAACGTTTTCTTGTTTTTTATTATTTCAGTTGGCCTCTGGTCTTCGAGCGGATGTACCAGTAACTACGTATATTGACATGAAGACAACATTATAACAGGAAACACGGCTAATACAATGTATAACACTTTGTATAAGATTTTGAAATGAGTATACACAGTATAAACTTTGCGGTAGATTTCTGATTGATTTTATCATCTGACTTGTCTTAAACTCATCAAATGATGAAATCGACAAGACAAACAGGGACTATCTGTTCGAAAAGAAGTAGCAGTTGTTTATTGTTTTCACTTTGAGGAATAATGAAAGTTGACATTATTGGAAATTAATGCAGCAGTGGCCGAAATTTCGAAAACCAAGACCAAACTTATTGGCGACAATAATAAACTTTGCCGAAACAAAGGAAACTGGGTATAAGAAGAACTTTAGCGAAATTATGGGACATGTACATGTTTGTCGAAACTACTGGACATTGATATGACATCCGAGTGATGACAACCGA